>JADRCH010000006.1:7945843-7958251 GCA_019843965.1 Rhynchomys soricoides | reverse complement strand
CATTGTAGCCTCTCCACCATGGCAGGATAACTACATTGTAGCCTCTCTACCACACAGCTAGCCTCCTTCTGGCCTAACTCTTCACCCTTTCACTCCCTATAAATTTACTAACTTAGATCATTTCTTATTTCATCCAGTTAGAATGAGGTACCACAAAAATTCTTCTTATTCATTAACATCTCCAAGGACCTAACATATACCAAGACAGTATAAATCTTGACCAAAGAGTAAGAAGATTTGAATAACTGACTAAACATTAATGATGGAAAGGAGGAGTGGCTGATGGTATAATGCAATAATTCTCACACTGTCACACATTGGGGTTACCTGGGAGGACCTTCTAAAAATGGTAAAATACATGTCCCACATCATAGTAATTGAATCTAAGTGGAGGTAGAAACCAGGTTTCAATATTAAAACAAAATAACACAAAACCGTGGTATAACAAAGCATGGGAATTATTGTATTTCTGAAATATAGTTTTTGCAAAGGGGATTTAACCTAAATACATCCATCAAGTGACGAGAATAACAATGATACACAGGGGATATATCAAACTGAATTTCAAAAGCCTCTGGTGGGTGTCAGGATGATCCCTAGAACAGCAAGCATGAGCACAGGATGTTTTGTGGCCTGTGCACACAGTGAGAACCAGCATACAGTAGGTCATAATTAAATACTTTAGAGAAGCCTATGAAGCAATACCATTGTGTATAAATAATCTGTTGCTCTCATGAAGCCTTTTCCCCCTTAGGAGATGGGTTTCTAACTCCTAAACTTAAATTGATGATCTTCTTGCCTCAGTGTACCAAGTAGCTGTGACCACACATGTATACCACTGTGCAGAATCTGTGTTTTGATTACCCTGTCTGGTTCAAAAAAAAAAAAAAGAAAGAAAGAAAGAGAAGCAGGTCAGAATAAAATATTAACACACAGAGCTTGGATTGCCCAGTAAAGTGTCTGCTATACAAGCATGAGGAGTGTAGAGAGACTATCTTATGTATTATACACATGCATCACCTGTCAATTAAAAAGCCTATGGCCTGTGGCTCAGGCAGGAAATAGAAGGTGAGACATCCGGGAGGAGTAAGGATTCTGAGATAGAGCCAGGCACCGGAGCTCCTTGGGAAAGATGTGAGGAGATGGACGCATGGTTCCTGAGCACAGGTAACCAGCCACTGGCCGAATGTAGGTTAAAATAATTTGGTTATTTTCATTATGATCTAGTCAGAGTAGAGCCTAGCTACATGGCCAAGGTATCTGTAAATATATTTTGAATCTGAGTCTTATTTCTGGGAGCACGGGGCTTGGAGGAAGAACCAGGGCTTAACTATAAGGACCTTAATCCATATCGCATCGCTTATGGAAAGAAGAAAAAAGGCACTGGGGAGGTTGAGGCAGTCACTAACGCTTGCTGGCTCGCTAGTCTTGCCTAGTCAGTGAGCTCTAGGCTCAGAACTTAAGGACAAGAGGGACAGAGGAAGATATCAGACATCAGAGTCAGGTTTGCCTAGCAAGCATGTACCCACTGAGCTGTTTGATGGCCTGACACCTTATTTTTTGAGAAGAGGTCTTTCACTGGATATAGCGGTTGATATTTCAGCTGGACTGGCTGCCCGGCAGGTCCTCAGATCCACCTGTTTCCTCTCTACCGTCTCCTCAAGTGCTGGAGTTACACTGGGCACCACCACACCCTGACTTTATGGCTGCTGGGGATCAGAGCTTTCCACAAGTTATGTACTGTAGCTTCTACTTACTGCTTTTTCTTATGTTTCATAGAAGAAAAACCATCACTGAATGAAATGTAGAAGAAAAAAGCACAGAGAAAATACAGATGACTAATGATCTCACCATCAGAGATAAGACAACTAAAATCTTTGAATACATATTAAAATTTGAAGGTGAGACCTTGGCTCTAGATTCGAGGTAGACTACCTGCCAACTATGTACTACCCCAAAATTAGTTAATTATAAGTGGCTAAGCTAGCTGGGCATGCATGGTGGTGCTCCCTTTTAATCCCAGCAGGTGGATCCCTGAGTTCGAGGCCAGCCTGGTCTACAGAGTGAGTTCCAGGACAGCCAGAGCTACAGAGAGAAACCCTGTCTTGAAAAACCAAGGAAAAAAAAGTGGCTAAGCTCACCCTCTTGGTACTGTTTTTTCCGAGCGGTGTTTTTATCGAGTGACCCATCTAGAAAGCCTTTTCCAATCTCAGACCACACCTAAAAACAAGAAAGCACGTAAGTACTGCATAGTGCACAGAGTTCCTACACACTAATGTTGAGTGATGTAGACTGTTCAGAACTGAGGTTCTCCCTTAGTGGTGTATCTGAGCATCTAAGCTCTTCCTTTCCAGCTGGCTGGATGATCAGTTGGTCCATAGTTTCTGAGAACAGGGCTCGGATATTTTTTTTTAATGATTTCAATCAAGGCTCTTTCAAACTAATTTCAGCTGGCATATGAAAACTTTCCTTATTAAAAGCAGCACACATGGGGTAGAGGGTGTAGGTTGGTTGGTAGAACACTTGTCTAGCCCATTTACCAAGCCTTGGGTTGGATTCCCAGCAAGAACAAAACCTGGGTGTGGTGGGCCCTGCTTGTAATCCCAGATGGAGATAGGAGGATCAGAAATTTAAGGTCATCCTTGGCTACATAGAGACCAGCCTGGGCTACATGAGACCCTTGTTCCCCACCACCCTCACACCCACCACGAAAACAAGGAGAAGAGGAGGAAAAAGAAACAGAGACCAAAAGGCAGCAGAGTAAGTCTTTGGGTTTTTATTACACATACCTTATCCCCTCAGATAGGAGGGCATTAAATAAATCACAAGTAATTATCAATTTTTATTTCACTTGAAATATTGATAAGCGTTAACTGAAGCCCAGCAAATGTTGAAATTTAGTTTAAGATTTGAAGACAATAAGCAGAAAAATAGCTTCTAATTTTTCAAAACTGGTCATTAGACAAGAAACAAATCCTTAACTTAGTAACAACTCAAAAAGTCTGGAGAAAAAACACACTAACGAATGGGTATTTTAAAAATAATAGTTTAAGCAAGTTTTTCTAACGCTTACCTTAAAATCACTGCAAGTCAAGTAAGCTGGGCGGTGGTGGTGCACGCCTTTACTCCCAGCACTCAGGAGGCAGAGGCAGGGGGATCTCTGTAAGTTCAAGGCCAGACTGGTCTACAGAGTGAGTTCTAGGACAGCCAATGCTACACAGAGAAACCCTGTCTTGAAAAATGAAACTCCACAGAAGCTATTAATGTGCTCATTTCAGAGTATTTGAATGTAAAAATTAAATTAGCAAAAGTGGAGATGGCTCAGCTGATAAATCATTTGCCTTATATGCATGAGGAGCTAAGCCTGACTCTCACACAGAAAAGTGGGGGATTAGGGAAAAGGCCCAGGGGTTCAGAGAGTTTGGTACACAATCATGAGGACCAGAGTTTGGAACCCAGCATCCCTGTAACAAGCAAAATCCCTGTAACTCCAACACCCTCTTCTAGGCTCCATGTATGCACAAAGGCATCACTGCACATACATGTGCATGAACTAATGATATAAATGAATAACAAGTAAATAACATCCTTTGTTTGTTTGTTTTGAGATAGGGTTTTTCTGTGTAGCCCTGGCTGTCCTGGAACTCACTCTGTAGACCAGGCTGTCCTGGAACTCAGAGAACTGCCTGCCTCTGCCTATGGA
Source organism: Rhynchomys soricoides (assembly GCA_019843965.1). Classification (NCBI taxonomy): domain Eukaryota; kingdom Metazoa; phylum Chordata; class Mammalia; order Rodentia; family Muridae; genus Rhynchomys; species Rhynchomys soricoides. Next base: position 7,954,548 of record JADRCH010000006.1, on the reverse strand, counting down.
GTACTAGGATTAATCACATGTGCTACCACTGCCCAGCTAAAATAAATATTTTTGTTAGAAATCTTTTTTGAAAGATGTATTTATTTATTTTATGTATGTGAGTACACCATTGCTCTTTTCAGACACACCAGAAGAGGGCATCAGATCCCATTAAACACATGGTTTTGAGCCACCATGTGGTTGCTGGGAATTGAACTCAGGACCTCTGAAAGAGCAGTTGGTGCTCTTAACCGCTGAGCCATCTCTCCAGCCATAATATAAATATTTTAACTTGACACAAGCTAGAGCCATCAAAGAGGAGCCGCCTCAGTTGAGGAAATGCCTCCATGAGATCCAGTTGTAAAGCATTTTCTTAATTAGTGATCAATATGCCCAGGCTACTGTGGTTGGTGCCATCCCTGGGCTGGTGGTCCTGGGTTCTTTAAAAAAGCAGGGTGAGCAAGCCATGAAGAGCAAGTCAGTAAGCAGCGTTCCTCAATGGCCTATGCATCAACTCCCACCTCCAGGTCCCTGCCCTGCTTGAATTCCTTTCATGACTTCCCTCAGTGATGGACTACAATGTCGAGTGTAAGCTGAATAACCCTTCCGTCCCCAACTTGCTCTTGGTCATGGTGTTTTGTCATAGCAATAGCAACCCTGATTAGGACAGTGGGTGTGGTGATGCTGGGTTGTAATCACAGCACTGGGGACGTAGAAACAGGAGGATCTCTTGCTGGGCAGACTGTTGAGTTCCAGAAAAGTGAGAAGACCCTGTCTCAAAGGAGACAGATGACAGATGACATTCCTGACGATGTCCATTGGCATCCACATACATGCACACACATGCACCCAACAACACATACGTATTAAAGAGTGACAGGGTAGTAACCTTCAGTTCTTGGTGATATTTGTTTAGAACACGTTGTTTTAACTATTAAATCTAGCATGGTGGTACACAACTTTGATCCCAGTAGAGGCAGGCAGATCTTTGTGAGTTCAAGGTTAGCCTGGTCTACGTGGCAAGATCCAGATCCTGTCTCAAAAAGGAAAAGAAAAAAACAAAAAACCCTCTTCAACCTGTTTTGTAGACTTAAATAATGTAAAGAATAATCTCTCAAACCTGAGACATGGTAGGGTTCATGACCTAAATATGATTTCAAAAAATAAGGTAATCTCATGTTGAAACTAATTTAAAAACTCCACATGTGAGTGTAGGAAAGACAATGTTACTCAATTTAGACTGAATTAGTCTTGCTGCTAATCATGTTCACCTCATTAGCATCTTCACGCTCCACTGACTGCATTGAGCTTCTATGTAGGACACAGTCCAGTTCTATTAGCTTCTGGCTTTTCTCTTCCTTCTAGAACTTAATATTACTTTTATAACACACTGGTTAATTTTAGAATTTTGTCTTTAATCATATACTTTTTACATATCAAAAAGTATTTACCTAAAAAGAAACAAATTACACACACACACACACACACACACACACACACACACACACATCCCTTCTTCAGAGGTAAAGTCAGCATTCAACTACTTGGCCTGATGAAAATTTTTAAATTTTAAATTTTTTCTTCGACTCACTGTGCCATGAATCTTCTGGAATCGGATGACTTCCTGTTCATCTTCAAACGTGCTACCCAGTACCATTCGTGTGACAAACTTCAAAGCAAAACCGAGCATATGCTGGCTCAGAGGTATGTGCTGGGTCTCTGGGTATGACAGCCATTTATCTAATAGTTCTTCTGAAAGCTGAAAAGAATAGAAAATAGCACTTTCTTTTTTGCTCTCTAAATCTCACAAGGGATTCAGTAAGATGGTCATGTCGTATATAAACTGTGTAACCAAATTAAGCATGCAGGCATTCCCAGCTGAGTCTCAACCTCAATCTCCAATGGTTTGGCCTTAGCTTCAGTAAAAAAGCTGATTTCTAAAATAAGACAGAATAAACACACAACAATAAATACAGAAAATAGAGGCTAAAAATTCAAGATGGAAAAAAATGTTTACATCTAATGGACTTTAAGCAAAATTTAAAAAATATTAATGTCTGATTTCAAACAGTAGAGATTTACCAAAGTGGCTGTGACTCAATCCACAAACATGAATATGACAAAGTGCTAGACATTGCTCTAAAAAGAGGAACCTCTCAGAGCCTCTGTCAGCCTTTCGCTTCTCACAGATTTATCAAATCCCCTGTGATATAAAAACTATGTGGTAAAAGACTACAAACTTTACAGCAAAGCAAAACAAAGCCGTGATTTTACCTTAGGTTGTGACCCTGCAAAGCAGGCACTTGTCTAACCTAAAGTTCAGATGCTCCACAGCTGAGCTAGGACCACATGCCCTACTCTTCGTGGTATGAGAGATGATTTGATCACATCACATGAAACAGTAAAGACTTTCCGAACCAGTGTAAGCAAAGACCTCAGTGCAGCACAAACTAGAGTTATGCCTCTCTTTCTTAAGAAATTACAATTAAGTCCTGTAAGAACGAGAATAAATATTCAATATAAGAATATTTAGCATCTCTTAGGAATACACCTCCTTAAAGGGAACATTTGGAATATAAGTTTAATCTTTGGAAAAACAGGAGGTAGTCCTTAAAAGGATTCCAAAGTGTCAGGTTGACAGTTTTTTACAATAACTTTGGGATCAACTAAAACACAATACTATGCAACTTCAAAATTACTTCCAGGCTGATGGTGTAGCTGGGTGGGCGATCACATTCCCAGCGTGCGCCAGGTCCTGGGTTCAACTCCCAGCACCACAGTCAGACACAGCAAAATATTAATTTCATGCCACCAACAAAATAATCCCACACACAGTAGTCTCTCTTCACCTAAGGATTTCTAGATGCTCTAGAAATGTTAAGCGGAGAGTTCTGGAAATCATTCTAAGTTTTACACTGCATGCTGTTCGGAGAATCTAACACCCGGCAAACTGGAGCTGTCAGACTCAAGCTCCGCCGCCACTGACAAGCATAGAAAAAGAGCTTATATGGGAGTTGATGCTGTACGAATTTGGGAGAATTCACTAGGAGTCCAGAACATGTGCCCCTAGGTGGGGTTACTTATGACCAGTGTGTCTACTCATGTGCATGCCCACAGATCGACCACATGCTCAGAAGGACCTGAAGGCCCTCAGCTTTCACATCTGGCAAACATCAACATCTGTACAAGCAGGAAGTAAAAGTTAAGGTTGTATATAAAGAACCTGATCATCAGTGTTAAGGGGCTCCAGCACAAAGCCTGTCTCCAACCACTGAGAGCTTTCCTTTTCTTTTTCCTTCTTTTCTTTCTTTCTCTTCTTTTTTATTTCTTGTTTTGGTGTTTTGAAACATGGTTTCTCTGTGTAGCCCTGGCTGTTGTGGAACTCCCTCTGTAGACCAGGCTGGCATCAAATGCAGAGATCTGTCCGGCCCTGCCTCCCAAGTGCTGGGATTAAAGGAGTGTACTGCCTCCCAAGTGCTGGGATTAAAGGCGTGCACCACCACAGCCAGCCCAGCATTTCCTCCTTTTCTCACTGGTACCAAGCTTTGTGGTGAATCTGTCAAAACCTAGCTGAACACCTAAGATGTGAGAACAGATACTTCTGAATCCACAAAGATAGTTTAGGAAAGACTGAATGAGCAACTAATAACAATCACACACTCGACTTCTGCAAAGCCCAAGCAGGTGGAGAGCATGACGCCCAGAGCTGCCACATCTAAGTCAAGTGTGCAGCTTTAAATTCCAGAAACACGAGGCATACAAAGAAGAAAGCACGCTGATCCACAGGAAATAAACACCCCAGGGAAACTCCTACGTAGAAGTGTACACAGCAGACCAGAGAAGAATAGACCTTTCTCTTGGGCTCTTTTCCTTCTGTTTGTTTGTCTTGTTCAATTCCAATGGCAGTTTTGTTTTATCTTATTATAGTGTTTTGTTTTGTTTTGTTTTTTTTAACTTTTTAAAAAGATTTATTTATTTTATGTATGTGAGTACACTGTAGCTGTCTTTAGACACACCAGATCCCATTACAGATGGCTGTGAGCCACCATGTGGTTGCTGGGAATTGAACTCAGAACCTCTGGAAGAGAAGTTGGTGCTCTTAACCGCTGAGCTATCTCTCCAGCCCTAGTTTATTTTGTTATGTTTTATTATTATCTCTTGGAAGCCTGTTTGTTTTCTAATGAGACAGAAAGGAAGTGGGTCTGTGTGAGAGGGAGGTGAGAAGATTCTGGGAGGGTGGGAGGCACCACAATCAGGACATATTGTGTGAGGAAAAAAAATCTACTCTCAAGAAAAGAAAAAAAATATGTATATAAAATTCCAAAACATGAAGAAAGAATAGACTTTACATCAGTTAGGTTAAACTGTAGGCAAAGAACAAAAGAAAACTGCTAATGAAGTTTCCACAAATGATGGCTAGCAACCGAAAAGACACATTTTAGAGGGCACCGCATAAGAGTTCAGAGCAGAAAAGCACAGGACCGAAAATAAAACCTCACCAGATATATTCAACAGTGAGTTTACAGCTTTGAGCCATCAGTGAATTAGTGAACAAATAAAGTCAGAAGACAGCACGAGTAGGTCCATACGAGTGAGCAGATTCTAGGACAGACACAGATCAATGGAAAAGACAAGGATGAAGGGCCCAACACACCGCTGACAAAAACTCCCAGGAAAGTCGAATGAGATCATCTTTTAACTAAGCCAGTGTAAGAAAACCAGACATAGCCGGGCAGTGGTGGCACACGCCTTTAATCCCAGCACTTGGGAAGCAGAGGCAGGTGGATTTCTGATTTCAAGGCCAGCCTGGTCTACAGAGTGAGTTCCAGGACAGCCAGGGCTACACAGAGAAACCCTGTCTTGAGAACCCCCCCCCCCCCCAAAAAAACCAAAAAACAAAAAACAAGAAAACCAGACCTTAACTACATCCACAGCATACATGGATAAACTGAAAATGGGCAAGACCTAAACATATGAGGAAGACATATAGCCTGAGGCAGAAAAAGGTGTTGAGATCTCAATAGACGCCAACTATGAAAGAGAAACGTCAGTAAGTACTATTTCATTAAAGCCAAAAACATCTGCTCTTCCAAGGCACACAGAGCTCGAGAAGAACCTTGCAAATGTGTATCTCACAAGAGACTGGCACACACATTCTAAGAGCTCTTGGACCTCAGTAACAGATAATAAAGTAAAATATGGGCAAAAGACCGAAGATTCACCAAAATCATATATGAATGGCAAATAAGCACACTGAAAGATCCCCTCGAGGGGGTGAGAGCATGTGTTCTTGCAGAATACCCAGGTTCAATTCCCAGAACCCACATGGCTCACAACCTGCTGTAACTCCTGCTTCAAGGGACCTGATACTCTCTTCTGACCTTCCAAAACACAAGACACACACATGGTACCCAGATATGCATGCACATAAGCTAAATATTTATAAATAAATCTTTAAAAAGAATCTTATTGATGACAACTCAGAGGTTATAGAAAGAAGAGAATTTTACCTGCTGTGGAAAACCTTTCCCTTTTGAAATGTGTGTGTGTTAATTTATAAAAGTCATTCTTTGTTCAAAAATTTATTATATATGTCCCATCCCCAAATAATACATACTTTTAAGGAAGGAAAAAAATGTTGCTAGCAGTTTATTTAAAACTTGGGAACCTTTAAAAATGAAAAAAAAAAAAAATGTAGAAGTTCTTTCATAAAGCCAGATGGTATTGACATCTTTTTTATGGTAGGTTTTTTTTTTTGAGAGTTATTTTGGAAATGTGTTATAAGCTAGGAAAATGCTTTTGGACAGTTATTTTTCTTAAAAGAGTCAAAACCATCTCTTGGGCTAAAAGAAAATTAAGTATTTTCTTTATATATGTGTTTTTTTAGACTGCTAGTAAAACAAATGTGTACTCAACAGAAGACAAAATAAAACATCACACAAAGCAACCAAACAAGTAAGATGACCAGTCTCACTCATTATTAGGGAAATGCAAATTAAAACTGTGAGACAAGACAGTTTCCACTGGAGGAGCTAAAAGCAATGCCAGCTCAAAATGGAGTCTTTCAAACCTTGGGGGAGGGGTTAGAGGGGTGACCACACAAATACACACACACACACACACACACACACACACACACACACACACATTACACACTTTCCTCTTCATTTCATGAGGCTTCAAGAACCTTGGTACCAAAACCTGACAGAAACATTAAGAAAGGACGCCAGGCATGGTGGTGCACACCTTTAATCCCAACACTCTGGAGGCAGATGGATCTCTGTGAATTTGAGGACAGCCTCTACAAAGCAAATCCCAGGATGGCCAGGCTACAAAGAAAAACCCTGTCTGGAAAAACTACACCAAACCAACCAACCAAACAAAAATCATAAAAAAGAAAGAAAGTAAGAAAGAAAGAAAGAAAGAAAGGAAGGAAGGAAGGAAGGAAGGAAGGAGAATCTACACCGATTTCCATCATGAAGACAGATGTCAAAATTTAACAAAACCTAAGAAGTCAAATGTGGTCAAGACCAGCAACCCAGAAGCACCACCTTAAAAGGAGATCACAGAAGGAAAGAAATAAAGAAAAGCATTAACTGAATCAGAATAGTAGAAACAAAGGTTGCTATGCTGCCTCTGGATGCTGTGCATCCACTTACTCCCTCCATGCTGTCATAATTCTGGAGCCTCAAGCCTTTGACAGCACTGTGTGCTGTAGTCTCAAAGCTTCTCAGTCAAAAAACAAAAACAAAACCAACAGTGCCAACATTGCTTCATCTGACTTGAATGGTTTTAGTTACTGGCTGTTTATGCCTCCCTCCACAGAGGGCATTCCCATTCCTATTTTTCTCCCTTTTCTTCAGGTTATAAAGGAGCTTCCTCACATGGCTGGTTTGAAAAAGAACCCTGGGTGATCACTCAGTGAGAAGACCAAGTGTAAACTCTTCTCTTTTTTAAGTCGATTATCTCACAAGCTGGGCTGTGATCTGTTCTTGCACTTCCTGAAGCTGAGACTCTTTAATACAGCTCCTATGGTGTGGTGACCCCCACCGTAACAGTATTTTCATTGCTACTACACAGCTGTAACTCTGGTGTTCTTATGAAATCACAGTGTAAATATCTGATATGCAGGATGATCTGAGGTGAGCCCTCTAAAAAGGTTGTTTGACCCCCAAAGGGGTTGCGACCTACAGGTGGCGCCCCATTGCCTTAATCCATTTGTTTTGTGGGACTCTACAAAATAACGCATATACCATAACTGACGCACCCAGCCCCTTTTCCATTCTCTCGGCAAGCATAACTAGTCCACCTGCTAGATTACATGAATCCCTTTTAGAGTGTGAATGCAGCTAACTCAGGTGAGAATTCTAGTGAGGTCTGTTTGATAATTCAGGATTATATATTGACTTAATACTAGCAGAAATGTCCAAATAGAAGACAAATGTTTCATTTTCTTAAAAGACATCTTTCAAACCTCTCCTCAAGTTCTGTCACGTGTGGTCAAGGTACATTAACAGGGATGACAGTTGTCAGTTGATTCCAGCGATCGTCACAGGAGCACATCTACACTGCAAGATTTAATTACCAGCTGCCCTCACAGGGAATCACATGTGCATGATGTATGAACTGTCAAAATCCAAAAATATGTGCTATCACACAACTTACAAACGTCCTCACAGTAATCACATTAAAATACTATGGTAATTTCAATTAACATAACAGTACAACAGAAAATTAGCTGTAAGTTATACAGTTTAGCAGACAGGATTCAGAATTTGTTTGTTTGTTGAAATAGTCTCAGCCAGACATGGCAATAGATGAGTCCAAAGCCAGTATGGGCTACATTACAAGTTCTAGGACAGCCAGAGGTACATAGAGACCCTGTCTCCAAAAAAAAAGAAAAAAAAGAGAAGCTCACACCCTCCCTGCCTCAGCCTCCCCAGGTATACACCAAAAGACGAGATCAAGGACTAAAATGAGCTGTTCAGAAAAATACAAAATTTCTTTGAAAAAATAAGTAATTGTTTCATAATTATTATAAGATTACTAACTTTTTGTTTTGTTTGGTTTTGGGGTTTTTTTTCCTGTTTGTTTTTTGTTTTTGTTTTTTTTTTCTGAGACAAGGTTTCTCCATATATCCCTGGCTGTCCTGGAATTCACTCTGAAGACCCAGCTGACCTTGAACTCAGAGATCTGCCTGCCTCTGCCTCCTGAATGCTGGAATTAAAGGTGTGTGCCACTATGTCCAGCAATTATTAATGTTTCAAAGAAGTGACTTTTAATTCTGCCTTGCATTAGGACATTAACTGTAGTACTAAAGAGCATAATGAAATCAGTCCAGCAAATCTACCTGAGGGGAGGGAGGACCTTGTGGGTAAGACATAAGTCTCCAAGACCAGACTGCCTGACGGCAAACCTGTTCCTACCATTTATTAGAATGATGATCTTAGACAGACTACTTGGTCTCATCTATAAAACAGGGAAATAATATCTACCTATAAAATTATCAAGGATTAAGTGAGTTAATATAACCAATTAACTTGAAATGTTTGGCTAATTAAAATCTGTACTACTCTATCAGTTAAGCAAATTCTTATAGTCTAAAATCCAAAAGGACTTGTTCCATCAGAACGTAGCCCAAAAGACATGCAAAAAGCAGTGCAGGAGCACAAAAGACAGAGTGGACACTCACAGACTTGCTTTGAGGTTGTAGTGGACACTCACAG
>JADRCH010000006.1:7654374-7943482 GCA_019843965.1 Rhynchomys soricoides | reverse complement strand
ACACTCTGTGACCACGGTTGTCTATACTCTATGAACAGGGTTGTCCACACTCTGTCAGCACGGCTGTCTACACTGTACCCCCAGACCAAGCACTACCTTACCTTTAGCAGGAGAGGGAAGTTACCCTGCAGAGTAGCCGTCACAGCATCTCCATACAGTCTCCTCCTCATGCGGGCCTCGCCTACACTCCCACCACCAGACTGATACCCTAATAATGATTTCAACATGGTTTCAAATGGGTCCGCTGAAACAGACAGATTTGGGATTTCTATATTAAAATAATCATTCAAAAAAAAAAATAGTCAACAGAAATCTGAGGTCAGCAGGGCAAAGGGGGACAGCACAGAGCATAGCAATCTTTCCACAACACTGTTAATATCTCTGTAAATCCTAACAGTTCAAGGGTCAATAAAAATGAGCATGACTGTCCTGACCCAGAATTCTGTTGTACTTCATCAATGCCTGCAAAAAAAGCATATGAACGTAAGTACAATTTTTTTTTTAAAAAAAGATTTGGTTTCTTTTCTTTTTTGGGCTGGGTATTTTGCCTGCATGTATGTCTGTGTACCACATGCGTACAGAAGCCAGAAAAAAGTGTTGCATTTTCTAGAACTGGAGCTCAGACAGTTGTGAGCTTCCATGTGTGCTGGTAACTGAGCCTGGGTCAGGCAGTTGTGAGCTTCCATGTGTACTGGTAACTGAGCCTGGGTCTTTTGGAAGTACTTTTAACACCTGAGCCACACCCCACATACATACTAACTTTAAAGCCAAATGGATAATATCAAGATTTAGCTAACAAAACCAGCTGATGTCAGTTTCTCTTCTCTTTCTACCACTTTTGTAGTTATACTGTATGTGTGTGTACACACATTACTAAAAACAACTCAAACACAAAAAAAATATTAAAAAGTTGAAATCCTAAGTCCCTCTAACTGTTAACAATACAGGGATTTGCCAATTTGACCAGTGAGCCCAGCAATTGCTAACTCTCCAGCTCTTCGATGACGAGTGCATGCACCGCACCCGGCTTTCCATGTGGGCTCTGGGGATTGAGCACAGCCCGCGTGCCTGTGCATTGAGCACGTGATCAGCTGCATCTTTCCCCAGCCCAGAAATGCATTTGATACAATGAATGAGGCAAGGACTAATTTTTCCTGAATAGTGACTCAGTTTTCTCAGAAATACCCACAGCCCTTATTCTCTTCTAGAAATGCAGTTTTCCGGTGTGCCTGTTCATCCAGTGAGCGCTCAGTATTCCATGAGTCTGATCCTGTCACCGCCAAGTGAGTGTTCCGGACTGTATATGTGACAGTTCAGCTACTTCTCTTGTTAATATCCCTTAGGCTTCCCCTAGCTGCTCATGCATGTTAGCCCTTCCAGATGGACTCTGGAACTACTGTCTCAGGATTCCTCAAAAGACCCCTGATGTAATTTACAATAGGAGTGAGCTGTGTGTATCTTAAAGACAAAAATAACTTCAGACCATTGTATCCTATTAAATGAAACAACCAAGACTTTAATATGCACCTACCACACAGTTCAAAGCGTTCAATAATCATTAGCTACTCCTATCCAACAGCATTCTTTCTTTATAAACATTTAGTCTTCAAAGGTAGGGGTCGGCTGAGGAGAAAGAGAATGTAACTTACAAGTCTTAGTGGGGTTGAAATGCTGCTTCAGTACATCAACGGCACCCAAGCTAACCACAAGACGCCTGCCAAACCAAAAAGAGACCACAGGCCCGAATCCTTCATGCAAATTAGCCAGGAACTCATGCAGACTTCCACTATTCACAATGTCTGGAAGATTACCATCCCTGACAAAAGACAGACACGTAATATAATCACTGTAACCTGGAAAAATCAGAAACTGTTGACAGACGAAGGTTCATAAACTTTAAATTACTGAAAAACCCCAAACTCTGTTAAATTCACTGCCCCACTGTTTCTGTAATTATATTGAGATGTGGATTTTTCTGAGGACTTTGAGAATTCATGAAATTGTTTTGTAAAGACAACACAAGGAACATATGACATAATCCAGAGCTACCCAACAGGTCACCCATCCCGATAGCCATAGGCAAGTTTTATTCCCCCCCCCATCTTATTTCCGTCTTATCTTCAGCTTTCTTTGGACAGGAAAGGGGAAGTAATAACTCAGTATCTTTCCTCTCAGTTCATAACCATGGACAGGGTGTATTCCCAGAGATAAATCGGAAGTACAAAAAATTCAAATAAAATGAGTAATTTCAAAACAAAGTTTAGGCCTGAGGTTGTGGTTCAGAGATACAGACAGCACTTGCTTACCATGCTTTGAGGCCTCAGATTCCATCCTCAGCACCATCAGCAAACAACAACAAACAATCCACACACACAATCATAGTTTTGTTTTGATACCAAAAAGGAAGAAATGTCTCTACTTTATAAAACAAATAGACTTACTTTTCTTCAGTTGGAGTAAGCCCTGGAATTCCTGAAGCTTTTCGGGAAGCCTAAATGGAAAACAACAACAGCAACAAATCGGTTTAGGGGTGTGTGGTGAATTGTCACAGATCTTAAAAGCTACAAGTTGGGCTGGAGAGATGGCTCAGCGGTTAAGAGCACTGACTGCTCTTCCGAAGGCCCTGAGTTCAATTCCCAGCAACCACATGGTGGCTCACAACCACCTGTAATGGGATCGGATGTCCTCTTCTGGTGTGTCTGAAGACAGCTGCACTGTACTCATATAAATAAAATAAATCTTAAAAAAAAAAAACTCTATAAGTTTACACAAGCCATCTCCAGGACCTTAAGCATTTAATCTAAGGGCTCTACATCAAAATAAAACAAATAGGCTCTTGGGTAGGAAAGGTTTGCTTTCATAGTCTTCTACTGTCAGATTGTCAAAAGATATTCTAAAGATATTCTAATCATTTAAAGTACTATCAGTTAGCCATATCATGTATAGTCTGTGTGTGTGCATGTTTGGCTACTGGTCCATGTATGTGGGTATATGTGCACATGCATGTAGAGCCCAGAGATCAACACTGGTATTGTTCTCACATGCTGTCTGCCCTGATTTTTGAAGCGAGAGCTCTCACTAGGATGTGGAGCTCACTGATTAAGCTAAGTTGGCTATTCAGAAGATTCTATGTGCTGCTCTTCATGTGTGTGCTAGGGACTGAACTCAAGACCAGCTTGCTTGGAATCCTCATCTTTGTCCCCATATCAAGGCCGTTTTCTTGTTTCTGTTGTTCTGAACTTTTATAAATGGTCCCAGAGCCCTGGCTACAGAAAGAAAAAAAAAATATCATCTAGTTTATGATTCATTCATTCTGAAATAAATGTGCTCTTTCTGGTCAAATAATAAAGCAAAGTTGGGCATGATGGCCCAGATGTGTAATCCCAGCAGTTAGAAGACTGAAGGAAGATCTCGTTCAAGGCTAGACAATACCACATAGCAATTCCCTGTCTCAAAAAACAAAGTCTTAGCTGCCAACTCCAGGAGGGACTCCCTGGAATACCACAGGCCATGTAGGCCAAAGGATCAGGTAGGTGACATCACTCCAAAGGTGATTTGTCTGTTGGGCTTCAAACCCGGGACCCCCAACCCTAACCCTGTTAGTATACAGGCAATTCCAATGGCCTACCCTCAGGGACCTACCAACTGCTTACATCATCACCTGCCTCTGCACTCCAGGTGTGTGCTGTGGATAAAAGAGACTACCAGCCACCCCAGATCCCTCTCCCCTCCTTGTGTTCCTGCACACACTCCTCATGAAATGGAAAAGCTTCTGTAAGGCAAAGGACACCATCATTCTGACAAAGTAGCAGGCTACAGAATGGGAAAAGGCTTTCACCAACTACACATCTGATAGAGGGCTTTTATCCAAAATATATAAAGGACTCAAAAAATTATAAAGAAAACAAGTAACACTATTTTTAAAGGGGGTACAGATCTAAACAGAGACTTCTCCAAAGAGAAAACATAAACAGTTAAGAAACACTTGAAAATAACATTCAATGTCCTTAGTTATCAGAAAAATGAAAATCAAAACTACTTTGAGATTTAATCATACACCTATCAGAATGGCCAAGATCAGTAAGATAAATGGCGGCTCATGCAGACTAGGATAGAAAGTAAGTGGAGTGCAAATCTGTGCTGAAACCAACGTGTTTCTCATGAGTTCAGGGGTGGTTTCTATATTAGTCTAATTCATCACTAGCTCTCAATAGGACACTTCTAAGGGGCATCTCCATCATTAGTAATCTATCCGGGGCTGTTCACTACATTTCCATTTTTCCATAAATCCACCACACTTTACACACACACACGCACGCACGCACGCACACTATATATATATATTTTAAAAATAGGGTTTGATGTAGTCCAGGGTGGGCTTTGAGCTCCCATCCCATCCTCCTGCCTCCACCTCCCCATCCCCCACTCCGCGCTGGAATTACAGATATACGTATCGCCCAGCTTTATACAATACGCTTTAAAGAAGTTTCCTTAACCACTAACTCCGGAGTTTTGAGAGCTTCCCCTCTGAAAAGGACAGGTGGACAAAGTTTGGGGTTGGGTGCTCAGATCGCCCATTCCAACAACGATGCCGGGGCAGATGCAGGGGGCCGCTAGAAAAAGATAGAAGGAGTTTCTCCCTTGGTGTGGAAGCAACGGGATTGGGGTTTGAAGGAGTCAATGTCTCCAAAGTCACCCAAGGTAATTGAGCACCGCCTCCAAAAAACCAGTCTGGGGCACTGGGAAAGCGGGACCCGCCCAGAACCACAGCCCAGCCACCGCAGCACGCATGCGCGCAGGGAAGCACTCCTGGGCGGAGCCACGTGACTCTCCCGCGAGCGATCCCCGCAGACCGGCCGCCAGGTCCTCGCGGCGCAGGCGCATCCCCGAATCCCGAATCGGAGGTTACCGGGTAGAGGTACAGCACCGCTCCCACTAGCGCCAGCAGGAACGTCACGGCGAAGATGGCGAAGTCCAGCATGCTTCCTCCCGCCCGCGCGGTCCCCGGCTGTTCGCTCCGCGGTGGCGCCAGCGGCTGGGGAGGGAGGTGGCCTGGGGCGGTCGGCGAATGGGAGCCGCGGTCGCCCCGCCACGCCCGTGCTGGGCGTCGCCCCTGTTCGGCTGGCTACTGCTCCTCAGGCCACACGGTAACCTCCAGGCCTAGCTCCCACCCTGTCCTGGCTAGAGGCAAGCTGCGACACCAGTCTGCCTGCACAAAGTGGTCTCACTCCTACTATTCAGTGCGACTCACGACCCAAGCCAATCTGACCTGGACACAGTTAGATGCTCCTTGTTGCTCGAAAGCTCTCCAGTGAACGTGGTTGGTTTTTGTTTTGTATTTTGACAGGATCTCCCTAGATATCCCTGTCTATCTTGGAAATATGTAGACCAGGCTGGCCTAGGATTAACAGAGATGTGCCAGCCTCTGCCTTCCCGGTGCAGGAATTCAAGGCATTCGCCACGATAGCACACAATGGGTAGGATTTCTGGCCACGGTGGCAGACAGTGGGTGGGATTTCCGGCTGCTACTGATGATTTGCAATAAATTCCTTTAATTTTGTAAGCTCCATTTTCTTCTATGTAAAACTAGAAACAGGAGGATGGGGAGGTAGATTGGCAGAGTACTTTTCTAGTATGTACAAAGTCCTGGCTTCAGTCCCCAGGACCACATAAACTTGGTTGGGTGGCACACATTTGTAATCCCAGCGTCCAGGAGGTGGAGGCAAGAAAATCAAGTGTTTAGTCATTCCCAGCTACATACCGAATTCCTGGGTTACCTGAACCCCTGCCTCATCAAATCAAAATCTATTCATTCAAAATAATACCACATAGAGTTGCCAGTGGCAGGGTACTCTTTGGACATTCTATGGAAAGCACTGAGCACTGGCAAAGCATTTGCTGTTTACTTGAATATTTCAAGCATAGCTAGATCAGAGCATTGCTGTAATTTAAGATCCTTCTGTTCTGACTCTGAAGTTTTAACATGTAAACATGTTAAACGGGGTTGGGTTTGAAGGAGTCAATGTCTCCAAAGTCACCCAAGGTAATTGAGCACCACCTCCGAAAGCCCATCCGCGGACCAGGAACGCGGGACCCGCCCAGTATCCGGGTTAACATGTAAGGCAAAGCCCGTTACTTATTGACACTACATTTAGTGAAAGCATCCTGAAACAATTTATAGATTTTATAGGGTGAATATCAAAGCTTCAGACAGCAATTTGGCAAGCCATTCGGAATTGCACTTAGGGCTTCTGTAATAAATGACTACTGCTTAAGCTGGAACCATACCTTACAGAAAAATACCATCTCTTCTACTCAAGATTTCATCTATTGGAAATCATGCTTTTTCCTTTTGAGACAAAATTGTCTATGTTGCTCCAGCTGGCCTCAAACTTCCAATTTTGTCTCAGTTTACAAGTCATGGGAATTCCAGCCGTGCACCACCACTCACAGCAAAAGCTGTACTTTTAATTCTGAATGTATTTCAAACTGCCCTGAGTATTTCAAGGGTTCGTGTTTGTTTGGTTGGTTGGTTGGTTTTTCGAGACAGGGTTTCTCTGTGTAGCCCTGGCTGTCCTGGAGCTCACTCTGTAGACCAGGATGGCCCCGAGCTCAGAAATCCGCCTGCCTCTGCCTCCCAAGTGCTGGGATTAAAGGCGTGCACCACCACTGCCCGGCCAAGGGTTTGTTTTTAAAATCAATTTTAAAGACATTTCCCATCAAAATGATGGTCCACATCAACAGCAGATAAAATTTTGAAATGTGCAATGTAGCTAAATAACTTTAGGCACCACTTTCCCGAGACATCTGGTCCTCACCCTTCCCAAATAAAAATCATGCCTGGTACCTGCCAGGCAGGTGCTCTACCACTGAGCCCCTCTGGGTTTTTCAGTCCTAAACTAGCTCTTAGCCTGGCACACTCTGAACTTTTGACTACCCACAGAGGCAGGACACAATGTTTCATTAATGGAAACTGTCTAAAACTAGACATGAAGATAACTACAGATTAGTAGTAGAGCCTTGTTCAGCTTTGGTTCTGAGACTTCTTCCCAGCACCATATAATACCAGAGACAAATAGACATTAACCAATCTACCTCTTCTTTTTTAAGCTTTAAAAGTATTTAATAACTATGTATAGTATATGTTCACAGATTTTGTATTTAATACCCAAAATTTGTCTTGACTTGAACAGGTTAAACTTTTCACATTGTAAATATTTACATTGAAAGTGTTACTTCTTTTATAAAAATAGAATTTAAATATGATTCATATTGTGAGCATGTCAGATTCAGAATCACATATGGACAAGTCTGTATCTTTATTTACACAGTGCCAGAATTTATTGAATAACAATAAACTCACAAGCTTTGTTAGTTTCCTTGGCTACAATTTACCAAGTAGGTCTTCTCTTGATAGCTGGCCATTGGCAATCACAAGTCCTTTTACTCCAATCATGTGTGTGAGAGTGTAGGTGTAGGTACCCACAAGAATGGTGAACATGTAGAGATCAAAGGACAGTTTTCAAGAATCAGCTCTCCTTCCACCATGAGTTCTGGGGACTGAACTCAAGTCATCAGGTTTGTATCACAAGTACTTTCGCCTGCTGAGCCATCTCTCCAGCACCCACACACCCATTTTTTGAAAACAGGGTTTCACTATAGAGTCCTGGATGACCTAGAACACTCAGAGACCCACTTGCCTGTCCCTGCGTTCCAAGAGGCTAGTTTAAAGGTGTGTGCCATCCAGACGGATTTTACTGGCCCTTTTGTTCCAACCTTCATTGCTACTACTAAGTCATGCATTATTTCACACAATAAATGTGTATGTATAGGTTACAGAATGACTACAAGTCTTTCTGGAGGCAGCAGCAGCGAGAACTGATACAGATGTGAAGGCAGGGATTCGATGAAATGTTAGCAAATCCAGTTGGGGCTGATGGAGGCTCGGAGCCCAGAAAGGTACGAGTGCTGCATGTTGGAGACACAGCACCAGAGCAGCCCAGATGGATAGCTGGAGGGATGGTAGTTTGGGCTCATCAAGTGGTGGGGACAGTCAGGAGTTCTTTGCCTCTTGGTGCCTTAATACAAGCATCTAATATGGTTGGATAATAAGTAAGAAGGGGCTGGCCTCACCATACTGGCTTTTGCTTTTTAGAGACAGGGTCTCGTATCCCAGGCTAGCCTGGAATTCACTATGTAGACAAGGCTGACCTCAAATTCAGAGGGACCCTCCTGCCTTTATCTTTACTATTAAAATAAGGCAGGATTCAATAACACACGTTTATTTTGTTATCACTAGGGTCCTTGAGAAACATTTTTTAAAAATTATCTGTTTTATTATGGTATATGTATGAGTGCATGTGCATGTCTGGAAGAGAGCTTTGGATCCCCTGGGACTGGAGCTACTGATGGTTTTGAGCCACTATGGGAGTTTAGGGAACTGAACTTCCGTCCTCTGCAAGAGCAGCCACTGTTGTTTTTGTTTTGTTTTGTCCTGGAATTCACTCTGTAGAGCAGGCTGGCCTTGAATTCACAGAGATTGCCTGCCTCTGCCTCCCAAGCGCTGGGACTAAAGCATGCACCACTACTGCCTTGTGCAACAAATATTCTTTTTTATTTTTAGTGATTTAACTTTATGTGCATTGGTGTGAGGATGTCAGATCCCTGGGAACTGGAATTATATACAGCTGTGAGCTGCCATGTGGATACTGGAAATTGAACCCGGGTCCTCTGGAAGAGCAGATGGTATTTCTAACAACTGAGTCATCTCTCCAGCCCCCATAAAAAGTATTCTTAACTGCTGATTTAAATCTCCAGTTCCTGAGAAAACTTTGTAGAAATAAATAATATGGAGTGTTACAGAAATCTTTTTGAGATATGAGCCTCCTAAGCACAAAATTAAGACTTAACTGGCCATACATTATTTCTAGTGTTCTATTAGTTCATATCTCACTGAAGTCCCACTTTTCTGAAGGTAACTGGAAAACATCTGTTGTTTGTTCCTCATTCTTCTACCTCACCCCATTCTGTGACCACTGAAGTTTATTCCTTCTGGCAAGGCTTTCTGTGAACTTACTTCCCATTGACTTGTACAAGTGGAAAGCTGAGGCTAGCTGGGCATAGTGACACATGCTTTTAATCCCAGCACTCAGGAGACAGAGACAGGTAAATCTCTGTGGGTTCAGGTCAAGCCTGGTCTATGTGAGTTCCAGGACAGCCAGAGCTACATAATGAGACCCTGTCTCAAATACATATACACACACACACACACACACACACACTTAAAGCTGAGGTGGTGAGAGTGGCCTTTTGCTTCAGCTCTGTGCAGTATTTGCTGGTCGAAGCTGGATCTCACTATAGCAGCAGCTTCTGAGGTACAGGGCTCCTTCTGGGACCACAGTTTTATACACACACTATTTATTTTTTAAGTGGATGGTGGTATCATCCTTAAGCTAGGGTAAGATAAACCTGTACCTTGGGTCTCATGCTTGAGGTATCACTGCAGATATGTGGTCACATGTTGAACCCCTAGATTTTATGTATGAAGTCAACCACAGGTCAAAAGATGGAGCAAGCAACCAGTTGACAGGAAGTGAATATAAGATTAAGGAAAAAAAGCATACAGAGTAAGAGGGAGTCAGGGAGGTGGATAGACCCACAGGAAGTAAAAGGGAGGGACAGTCAGTCTGAGAGGTTCTTTCAGTGAGAGAGGGAGATTTCTAGTAGGACACTGGCTGAGGAGGAAGGTCAGGCTGCCTGCCTCTCTGGGCTGCCTGCCTCTCTGGGCTAGCAGGCTTTCACCTCAGCATCTGGCACCAGGTGGCATCTCAAATTACTCCTGTATCTTTTAAAACTTAAATTTTATTTATTGCATGTATATGGGTTGAATAACATAAGATTCTCTAACTTTAAAAATCTGTTACTAGACTATGAAATTAACATGTTTTCTATAGGCTTTCCTGACATTAATAATGCCTACAGTTATAATTAAACATACTTTAAATAGATATTCTTTTGAAAACTACACTAAATGACAATTAGGTAAAGTTTTATAGGATATTTGTCAAAATGATCCAAGTAAGTGAATAAAATATAAAAACGCAAAAAGGTTTTACTTTTGTGGTACCAGAGACTTGCTCACACAAAACAGCCAAGTGTTCCACCATGATTACATTTCCAGCCCATTTTCACTTCTTCTGAGGTCTGTATCTAGACTTTTCATTTCTGAGACAGGATATTATTATATTGTCTGAGTTTGCCTTGAACTCTTTCTGTAGCCCACACAGGCCTTGAACTTGTGATCCTCCTGCCATAGACTCTCAAGTAGCTAGGCTTATAGGTCTGCATCAGTAAACCAAAATCCAAAGGCTTAAAAAAAATTCTCAATTGATATTACATGAATAAAACATAAGCTTTATCATCGTTTGATAACACTTATCTGATGCCTGATATGGTTTTAACGGACCCTGTTACTGACCGCTCATTGATTTAGAGATCTTGATGTATGTAGTACAGAAGGCTCTAGTGAAGAGCCTTCCATGAAATGCAGCATTGTGACCAGCTCACATTGCCAACTTCTGTAGTGGGTCTGGATACAGAGGCAAAATACCATCAAGAGGCAGGAGGAGCATTTGTTTTGTCTGTCACACTACCTTCACCAAAATCAATGGTCAGGGTAGTGCTTAGACACACAAAGTTGGCACACAGAGGCCGGAGGGTAGCTCAGCAGTAGAATGTCCGTCAGGCTGAAAGCCCGGGACTTAGCTGTTAGAGAACAATTAAGAACCTCATGCATAACACATTTTGATAATGAAAACGAAAAATTTAAAAATTGAATGTATAATATGATTAACATGAAAATTTAAGATTATCGCTTTTTTGAGAAAACTGGATCAATGTTTTGAGGATAATTTAAAATGAAAGTCTCTTTATAAATGACAGAGCCTGAAAATAATATTAATACTCACCGTGTGCAGATCACAGGAGATTCTCATCTGAGAAACAAATAGTGTTTGGTTTCCTGTTTACTAAGTATTGCATTCGATTGTCTACTCAAAAAATTTAGGCACAGCAAATTCTAGTCCAAGACCATAAACAGAACTACAAACCAAATAATGAAAGTAGCATTATCTTTTTATTTGATTCAAACCCATTGTCATATACAAAGCTAATTTATTATGTACAAAATAAATGTTTATTCCTTAAAAATATTAGAATATAAATTTCCAAGAGACTAACAAAGTGCAAAAATTTTAATTATTTTTGATCATACTATACAGAAACAAATCAAACATTAACTCATATACATTCAGTGAAGTTCTTAAAAATATAGGTGACAAAACAAAATACATCTTGTATACTTAAGTTCAGAAGGATGAGAGCAGAAAGAATGAATTGCACCAAACAGTAATTTTGTTATCAGAATGCTAATTAAAGTTATTTACATCCTTATAAAGTCTAAAACCAGTTCAACGTTGAACCCCCCCCTTTTGCATATAAATACTCAATGAATCACAGTTTGTACAGTCAATAATTCAACATAAAAAAGGCTTATTACTATTCTTCTTTCAATCAATTCCAGTGGAACAAATGAAAAGGGACATATTAAGATAAACACACAACTCTTTAAATAGTAACTAGCAGCACAATTTCTAAGTTGTTGAGGGGGAGAGAGACAGAGACACACATAGATAGATAGATAGACAGACAGACAGACAAAGACAGAGAGGCAGGCAGGCAGGTAGGCAGACAGATATAAACAGACTTCATTCTGTAGCCTACAGACTTGAGGCAATCCTCTGCCGTACCCTGTGCGAATTGAGATTACAGGTAGGCCATCATACTCAGCTGCTAAGTACCTTTTGTTTTTAAACAAGTCATTTTGAATTTTCAGTTAACCCATCTGAGCCAATGTAGATATTCATGGATTCAAGAGATTGTCACTGTGTTAAAACTGATATGCTTCTAATTGAGTCCCAGAAAAACTGTCAAACTAATCACGTTTGTTAATTTTGACTTAATTTAGCAATGAATTTGATAGAAAATGGCTATCCAGAAATCTGATAATTATTTGCCTTCTATTTTTCTCCAACTATACAAAAGCAAACTGGTGGAAAAGAGAAGTTTAGCCTGTAAAAGAATTTAGCAGAAAGCCACATGGCTTCCTCACAAGGTTTCTTCTGTGAAATGGGCTGTAAGTAGCAGAAGCTACATATAAAACATTTGTGGTGATGTCTCTGAGGCACAGTCTTTGAAAGTAAAAGGCAGAACAGAAAAAAGAATTATCTAAAAAACAAAAGGCTGTCAGCTGTAAGAGCCACATTAACATCTAATTTTGGAAGGCGTATAGAAACCAAGTAAGTCACTAGGGATTATCTAACAAAACATTCAAACATTCAAAAGACGTTTCTTTAGATCCAATATGGTAAGAATTTACAGTTTTCAATTAAATTTTAACTAGTGATAGCTCCCTGCCAGAATTAGTTATAAAAAGCAATATAATTATGTTTATTCTTGAAAATCTTAGCACTTTGAAGACAGAGGCAGATGATCTCTGAGTTCAAGGCAGTCTAGTCTACATAGGTAGTAGTTAAAGGCCAGCCAAGGTTACATAGTGAGACTGTCTTAAAAACAAAACAAAACAAAAGAGTAAAGCCTAATTCTCAACTTTACTGCCCTATCAGAGAATACGTAATTTTAACATAAGGTAAATAGAAATATATTACTTAAATAAAATCTTAAGACTACTTTGAAAAAATAATTTGCATTTAATCAGTAAACCTTTTCAATTTCATCTAAATCCTAACTGCTCTTACTCTCAGTGCAACTCACCTTACATGGCTACGCTTAGTTTACAGCAGCACTATACAGCAGTGAAACTTTGTAATCATTCAAAAATAGTTAAGAATGAGGGTAAATTAACTAGAAAGCCATGCTAGGAGCAAATACACACGGCAGCAACAGCACTTCTCTGTCAACTTTGAACCATTCATCATGTATTTACTTATTTTGAGATGGAGATCTTACTACACTGTCAGATGGTCCTGAACTTCCTGGTCTGAGTGACCCTTCCATCTCAGTCTCCCAAGTTACTGGAACCCTATGTGTGTACCACTCTGTCGGATTGAGTAATTTTCAAATGATGAAACTTGGCCATTGTTATGCTAATATATGTAAGGTACACATTTTCAAGGAACATGAAAACTCTGACACAGAAAAAAGAATGCCCAATCAGTGATGTCCACTTTGCTTTCTGCTTTAGGGGAAGATATATACCACTGAATTTGTGGGTTTTTTATTGACATGAAAACAATTGCTTTTGTATGTTCAAATCTCGCAGTGTGTTTAGCAACCACTTCTGTGTGGCGAGTATCAGTAAAGACAGTGGCTTAAGAAAATATGCCTGCTGAATAACTATGGCTGCCAAAAAACCCTGAAGTTGATAATAAGGCCGTTTTTATATAAGGTTTTTATGATAAAGAAAACCACATAATTTTTATATTCTATACTTCATGGGAGCTAAAAGGCAGAGGAGAGATATAAATCCTATATCAGGATGACCACATGATTTTCAACAAATAAAAATATAACCATCCGCAATTTCAGCACATATTTGTTTATACACATTATATGTACATAATATATTTATATTTTTTGAGAGCTAGAACTAATTAAATCACTGAAAATTCCAAGTAGTACCTAGGCATATTTATTAATCCCTACAGATAAGTTGAATCTCAAATTAAGAACAACTCTATGAACTGACGACGTAAGGCTCGGTGATAGAACCCCTCCTACTGGGTATAAGGTCTATACTCTGTCCCCAGTGGGGTAGTGGGAAAATGCTGCCCCAAATCCCAAGTGTGCCAAGTGTACCATCACTGAGATACATCACTAGCACAAGTTTAGCTCTCTCAAATGTTAATGCTCTATTAGCTCTAAGTTCTAAAACCTATGAAAAATCAAATAATACTCCATATAATATTGTGTCATCCCTGCAGATGTCATAAGAAGTACTTAGGAGAACTTACCAATGCTTCTCTAGTGGAAGAACTAACTCTATTCATTGTAAGTTCAAGGGTACAAGACACTCAATTTCACTCTTCTTTTAACACTGCTTGCTAATGCTTTTTTTTTTTTTTTTTTCTTTCTTGTCTAACATACCTGAGGTCCTGAATTCAATTTCCAATACTGGAAAAAAATTTACACTTTTTAAATGTGGAAAATATTGACTGATAGGTCAGTATATGTATCGAACCTGCAAAGAAACATAATTTTGTTGAAGGTAAATGTTAACTATGATTTTCAAATGCAAAAGGTCTAAAGAGAATTCACAAGATAAGTAAACTTTTCAATAATGAAGAGGAAATACAGTGGCTCTGTCCACGTGAAACAAAGTTAATAAAGGCACTGACAGGTTGGAGATAACCACTGGCACAGAGAATACTACAATTAAATTAATTAGGTATGGCTATGCCCACACTATAAATAATATTAAAGACTGATAATATGGTAATGTTGCCTAATGCCATCAGGAAAAGCACTGTGAAAATATTCTACAAAATGTTTATATATGGGCATCTGAAACAAATCAAATGCAAAGTACACATACACAGATTAGAAAAAAATTACTGAGAATGACTATTTGCTGCCAATGGTAAAGATGCTTAAGAGTGCTCAGAAGAGTTTCTATTAGAGGCAGAACACTACATCAGAGCATGGGTCTCGATGAGAAATGAAAACAACAGATTTTGCAGGTACAAACAATACATTTCATTTTGTACATAAAAGACATGGTTAAGAAGACAGGAATAGGCTGGGCAGTGGTGGGGCATGCTTTTAATCCCAGCACTTGGGAGGCAGAGGCAGGTGGATTTCTGAGTTCGAGGCCAGCCTGGTCTACAGAGTGAGCTCCAGGACAGCCAGGGTTACACAGAGAAACCCTGTCTTAAAAAACCAAAAAAAAAATAAAATAAAATAAAATTAAAAAAAAGAAGACAGGAATAGCAATGTAGGAAGTGAGAAGACTAACACCTTCACACACTCAGATACTATGCAGTTAACACCTTGCTTATAGTCAATACAGTCCAAGTACTCACATGTTTCTACTGAAAAGGAGGCAAAGATGATGCCATTTATTTTATAAATATAAATATTTTAAAGGAACAAACCTCTCAAAATTCCATTAAAATCTTTCCTTAGAGATGTCTTTAGTAAAAACATTACACGTACAGGCAAATGCTGGCTTCTATCATCACCAAACAAAAACTGATACTCAACCTAATTTCCTTAGCTTATCTCAAAAGAAATATAAAGAGGCTAAGACTAAGAGACCATCCTCAAGTCTAAATTCTAATTCTGTGGACATACTAGCAGCATGCAGCATTTCAGTATTAGTTCTTTGAAATATAGTCTAAGAAAAAGCAGGCTTACAACTATGCAGATGTTTTTCTCCTACAAAGAAATGCACTGTGACATAAAGGAAACTCCTTCACAGGCGACATTGGCCACGAAGACTTACTGTCAGTCTGTATTTGCAGTTCCCTGACCTTCATGCTCTGATTTGTTCTTCCCTTTCTTCCTCAATTTCACCTAAGTGATGACTGAATATTCACGGTTTTACACTGTTAAGTACATACAGCAATTGTATAAGTGTGTATGTACACACACACAACCACCACCCACTTTTTCTAACCTCCCTTTCCAAAAGTAAGAACAGAATCTGAGAAGAAAGCTCTCATTACCAAGATGCTGACATTTTTATATTCATGATTACCTCTATCAAGAAACAAAAGCAGACGAAAAGTTCTGAAAAGATGAACTGACACTCAAAACAACCAAGCAGAGAATTTACACTCATTAACCAAAATACTCAGCTATCAATCCGTTCTATTAATTTCTTCCACTATACCTTACAGGAAATTTCTATGGATAACATCTACATACCAATCTGTCAAAGCCTATCTTCCCAGTGATATTATCTAGTGATTTTTAAAGTCCTGATCTACTGTTTATAAATGAGGAGTGTATAGTGCCACTGTATTTGCTTGTTTTAATAAATACAAAAGTTCATTCTTCAAGACTATTGGTAGTATTTTCACACCACATTTATGGTTTATACTTTTCAGAAAAAAAAACAAAAACAAAAACAAAAACAAAAAAACCCAATTACCAGGAATGATTCTCCTTTTAACATCTAGCAGTAGTTTAGGTCAGTTCTCAATGAAACTGAGGAAAGCTTCGTATTCATGTTATAAAAGAAATTCTGCTTGTTCAGTTTCCCACTAAAAGGCAGCAAACATCATACACTTAGGATTTTTCCTCATGTTATCAAAATTTTATAATTCTTAAGTAAAAAAAGATTCTTAAATTCAATATTAAGTGATTTCAAAACAAGGAATGCATGGATACATTGCCAAAAGAAACCCTTATCAAGTCTTGATTTAAAGTCGTCAGTTAGTGTCTGTCTCTGTGTTTTTCTGTCTCTCTTCCCTCTACTCATCTCTCTCACCCACATGAGGGAGCAAACCCACAATCCTGAACAATGAAGGCAAGCATTCTACTGTGGAGTGATATCCCTATTCCCAAATCACTATTTTTCAAATTAAGAAAGCCCACTCATGTTGGTTCTGACTTGAGCTTTCCTAACACTTTTAGGGTGAGCAGAGCCCTGACAGCATCATGGCTGTAGCACCTGCAGAGTGGGGAGGGAGAGGAACGGAAGACGCGCTTCATACAGCATAACCATCTCTACTGACTTGGGAGACTTTACATTTCTAAACGTCCTTTTTTTCTGTACCAGCCAATTTTAATGTTATTTATCTAAAACATAGCAATTTTTTCCTGAATCAGATAATTTTAACTAAGTTGACAGTGATTTTGCAGTGTTTTACTAATCTTGACTCACAATATAACAAAATATTGGAAAATTTCCCTAAACATAATCTTTTATTTCTAATTTTTTAAAAACTTTTTTTTTTTTTTAAATTATGAAGAAAAGGGCACTGGATACTGTGGTAAACAGGAGAGAGAAAATGGAAAATCAAAAGTTCTTTAAGATTTAGCTGAAAAGACAATAAAGTATAAGGAAATCTATGGTTATCAGAATAAAAACAGTTACTTTTCAAATGCTACTATAATAAAGTCATTTGTTGGTGCCCACAGATCATTTTTAGAATGCCATGTAATAGTTCTTTCCTGAAAATCAACTCAATATACAAATTTCTATACAACTTCAGAGATTCACAGGTTTTTCCAAAGCCTGTGGAATTTAATTACCAATACTGCTAGTTGTAAAACTTCTCTGACTTAACTCAAAAGTCGATTTCACAAAAACAAATAAAATCACTTTGAATTTCAAATTAATCAATCAGCTTCTTTACTTAAAATTTTAAATATAATGTAATATTTAACAACTATAATAAAATTAGCTATCGTCCTAATAGTTTTATATATATAGAACAAGCAAGAAAAAGGATTTTTCACAATACTACTTTATACAAATGACTACTTTGAATTATTCAGTATTGTTTCCATCAACCACGACCTTTTTTAGGGCATTACTGATAACTCATAATCATCAGGGTAAAAATACTTAAATACAAAGAGAGTACATACACTGCTTAACAAAGACAAATGCACAAAGTTTGAATTTCATAGATGTAAACTGTGCTGTAAATGCTATTCAGAGGCCCGGCTGGCCAAAGCCACAATTAACTTTTTTTTTTTTTTTTTTGCTTAAATATACTAGTCATGAAGTACATCTGTAAAACTTATCTCTAGGTTTTTTTTCCTATTCAACTTTTGTTGCGATTAAATACATTTTATTAGTAATATATTAAATATTAGGGGTAGGGAAATGAACCACTGTACTATTCCAATGTTTGTATTTAATCCAATTGTACAGACCTGCCACTTCTGATAATTCAGTGGTAAACAAATGTCCAAAAGGTTATTACTTTAACCAGGAGCTTCATGAGTAAAACTCATGTTTTTAATGTGATGGCCAGCAAACAGGAAAATGATTATCTAAATAACACATGAAAAGCCACACCTCTCAACTCTCTTATTATCTGTATGACTACTTTATTAGAAATATCTTGAATTTTGCTACTTAGATTAAGGGACTTTAACCTCAAAATATAATATTACAAGTTTTTAAAATGGATTTAATAATTTGGAATTATTTAATTAAATTATTAAATCAAATCAAATGTATTTTCTCAATTGAATTTTAGTACTGGTTAATAAAACTAGACTCATGGTGGCAAAACTTTAAAAATAGACTTAATACAACCTACAACTTATTTATTTTTGAGACAAGTCCTTGCTATGTAGCATAGGCTGGCCTTGAACTTAATATCCACCTTTCTAGGCCTCTCAAGCGTTAGTGTTACAGGCATGTGCTCTGATATTAAAGCGTGGTAATCCATCTTTTCAGGATAAAACCCTTTAAAGACTTCAGAGTGGAGAGATGCAGCTCAAGTGACAAAGCAATAAAAGAAGCTCAGTTCTCCATCACAGAAGGTGGAAGAACAATCACTTGAAATCTTGAGTATTATATTCGGTTTCTCCAGCTGAAATCTGGCTGAGTCGCTTGCTAGATCCCCACAATTTTCGAGAAACCTGACCCGATCGCATCTGTTTAAGGTAATCCAGAGAAATGAAGAATAGATGTTAAGGAAAAAAACAAGGATATACGAAATCAACCTATAAGACGCTGAGATTATAAAGGGCCCAATAGGTTTTGGTAGCAAAATCACTAACATGTGATTAATAACAAAAGGTATTTATTGATTGCAGTACTAGGGATTAAACTCAAGCCTCTTCTTGCTAGGCAAATTCTCTAGCACTGAGCTGCATCCCTTGCCATCTTTGTACTTTTATTTTGAGACAGTGCCATTAGCTGCTTGGCCTGGCCTTGAACTCACCCTATAGACTGGGCAGACCTTCAACCTGTGCCTCTTCTATCCTAACCTCCAACCAACAGGGACTACAGGTATGTACTTAAAGAGTGAAGTCTGAGGAGAAGTTTTATGTAATTATCACACTAACAGGGAAGGGTGAGCATGATTCAGGATACTATGAAGAAACACAATGTTGAACGGAAACATGTATTTTTAAAATGTATTTTATGTAAATGAGTGTGTTGCTTACCCATGTATGTGTATCACATGCCTAGTGCTTAAGGTCAGAAGCGGTGTGGTTCCCTCACAACTGGAGTTACAAATGGTTCTATGTCAGTGCTAGAAACTGAACTCCTGCTTCCAGCAAGAGCAACAAATGCTCTGACCTGCTGTGATCTCTCTCCAGCCTTCCTCTGTGGTGGTTTTTGGAATGCACCTTGCTATATAGCCCTGGCTTGCCTGGAACTTACTATGTAGGCCAGTCTGGCCCCCAAACTTTCAAGCACTGGGATTATAATAAGTAGGCGCTACCACACCCAACTTAATTTCTTCTCTCAAAAAAACCACCTGCAGATACTATATTAAGTTTCTCTGAAAAAGCTAAGAGTGTATCAAAAAACATACAATGACTAGGTTACTGGGTTAGAGCCATTATGTTTTTGGAGGAACAAATGTTGTATCTATAAAAGACTATTGAACAAGTAACTTTATCATTATAGAAACTCACTGAGAATAAGCATGTAGATATGAAATACTTGTAGTTCCACACAAAAATGCCTTTTTATACTCCTGCTTGGTATCTGTTAAATCAAATTAGTCTGACTAATGAAACCTATATTTTATTTTTTACATGGATTTTTATGCCAAAAATCCACACAGTCCTCTTGAGTCTTGATTTGGAATAAAATGATTTTCTTATTCACACAGCAATACAAAGACTAATCCACAAGCATGCTTTCAATCATATCATAGTATAAATACTACTAACAACTTTATACCTTTGCTTTTTCTGAAAGGTCAAATTTATGTTTTATGTTATACATAACGGAGACTTCTGAATCAGCTAGAATGAAAGACCAAAGGCGCCTGCAACAATCGGGGGAACACATGCTGCTGAGCTTTACCTCGGCTGGCTTGCCAACACCCACTATAATCAGCTTGCCATCTTCTAAGCCAACAAGAATGTGGCTGTATTCTTTGGTTATGGAAACACAGTGGATAGGTAAACGCATCGCTAATGGAGTGACGCTGAGCTTCAAGCTAGATAGAAGAGATAAAAACCAGACAGTTACATGCATACAGGATGGATACACAGAAGTTGGTAAGTGGAAGGTGACTTGGTCATTTAGTTTTGCATTCCAACTTTACACAAGTCAGATTTATAGGCATATAGGACCATATCTCCAACCATAGTTCATTCTCTCCATTTCAAATCTTACTAATTCTTCAACAAGACTCCTTTGATTATTCAGATCCTAGCAATCTTCAAGCTCTTCCTACACACACTACTTCTCTTTTTGTTGTCTGAGATAGGGTCTTGCTATGCAGGCTGGGCTGACTTTGAACTCACAATCAGCCTCTTGAGTATAGCTTTGAATGTACCACCTTTGACAGGCAACTTCTAGGAAGTCTTAAACCCTTCAAGGTCAGTTATTATATGCAAACATCACAATACTGAAAATATAAGCTCTTTCATTACTTTTATCTTGATTGATAAGTGAAAGGTGAAAAAAAAGACCCCAAAGCTCAAAAAGTGCATGTATGAATCTTTGTGGTTAACAAAACAGGTCTATTTGCTTTGTCTGATATTCCATACGATAGATATAATAAATATATATTACTTTATATATAATATATATGCTACTTTCTATATATGCTTCTCTCTATTTCCCTCTCTCTGTCTGTCTCATTTCTGTCTCTCTGTCTCTGTCTGTTCCTATCTATCTATCTATCTATCTATCTATCTAAGTCCATTAGTTTTTTTCTAATCTGTGAGTCTTGTGAGAACTAGACTCTTAAGAGTTGGATGTGAGAAGAAAAGAAAAGGAAAAGTACCACTGGAGTAGGGACTGAGTCCCAAGGGCTGATACTACAGGTATATTCCAGCACGCTCAGATCATGGCTGCCTCTTCTTTCTGGGTGTGACTTACAGGTGTGTGTATGCCTGGTGCAATATGGAGGTTAAAGGACAATGCCAGTGTTTGTCTTCACCTTCCATCTTTTATAAAACAAGGTCACCTCTGTTGCTTGTCCTCTGTTGCCAGATAAGTGAGCCCACAAGCTTCTAGAAACACAGGGACTACAGATGCTTACACTATGACTGTGCACCTGGCTTTTATGTGTGTTGGGAATTCGAACCCGCATCCTATTAGGCAGCAAGCACTTTTACTATTGTACCGTTGTCCCATCCACCCCCTACTGCTACCTCTTCTTCAGTGACAGTCTGACCTCTTAAATACTTACCTGTGGAGCTCTCTTATAGACAGTAGCCCTTGTAAGCTGCCAGTGATAATGTGTTCTCCAATTATACACATGTCTGATATTTGTTCACTCAGGACTTGAGACCCCAGATGCTTTCCATTTACAGAAAACACATGTAACAGGTTCTTATCCTATAAAGAATTAGGAAACATTAAGAATCTTGAATAAAAGCTAAGTTTTTATATTGTCAGTTAAAACTGTAATTAGTAAGATTTTTGCAATAAAAACATGGCTATATTTAAAGAAAAAGTATGACAATATCAGATGGACTTAAAGTCATATTGCTACAAAAACAAGTAAGATTAAATAAAAACATTAAAATATTTTCCAGTCTAAAAATATTTCACATTCCTAAAAAAGATGCTCTTGATACTTAGAAGTTTTACTACTATAAAGAAATGAATCTATAAAGCTCAAGTTTATTTCCATACTGTCTTACCCACAAAAAAACTTATGTTTGCTATCGCTACTACTAAAGTTCATGACATTTCTTAAAATCAAAGCTTAGAATTTTTGTTTGTGGGCCTGGGGATTAAATCCAGGGCCTCAGGCTTGCAAGGCAAGCAGTCTTCCAATAGAGTTAAATCCTTAGCTCTAAGAAATTACATTTGAAATCATGTATAATATAGGTCAACAAAAATCTCTGAAATAAAATATGAACGTGGCGACAAGAATGTGGCAAAAGTCTAGTAGCGAGAAACAAGTAACTGGATCACAGAGAATACAAGCTGCCTCTGTGTAGAAGGGAAGAAAGGAAACGGTCTACACGGCAGGAAGGGGCTGCATACCTTGAGGGTGGAGTTTTCTTCCACGCTGGAATAGATGACAATGTGTCCTTCCCAGGATATGGCCAAATTGGGAATGGTCAGGAACAGGGAATTCTCACAAGGTGGTCGTAAGGTTCTCATGTACTGACCTTTCTGAATGGTATGTATAATCACAGTGCCATCCTACACACAGGAAAGACCGGAGATGAAAACAGAAAACAACAAAACATGGTAAAGTGGCTGATAAAGAAATGTGGAGAAGAAACTGAGGAGACAATTGTCCCACTTGGGACACGTATGCTTCAGGAAAGAACCTAATCTTGCAACCTCAAGTAGTATTTCTCTTGCAAAGTGCCATCTTCCTTAACTCATAAGGCCCATACAATCCCTAAAGACAACACGGCCCCCTTTAAGTTCACACTTTATGTATTACTCTACTTTAGCAATGCTTACCATAAAAAATTCTATTTTCATACAAGAAACTTCAAATACAAATATTGTTATTCAATTTATAGAAAGTTATTTCTTAAAAATACACTCTTACCCTTGATCCTGATACTGCCATGTCAAGTTCGGTGCTGATACCCACGCTCAGTATCTCATCAGTATGTCCATAGAGAATCTGAAAAGGTTTAGGTGCCAGGCCCACAGGAGTGCCTCCCTACATTTAAAAAGGAAAAGTGAAGGTGAATGGTTTGTTGGTATTTATTCTTCCATTCCCAAGCCCCTTGGCTTGTTTTTTTGTTTGTTTTATATCAAAGTTTATATTATATATTAAAATTCACTTACCAAAAGGTAAGATAAAAATAACTAAAACCAAAATATAATACTGATAAAAACTGACAGCAAACACTATATCAAAGAACAAAATTGTAAAGTCATTTTCAACCAAAATTAGACAAAACACAGGATTTTATTATCATTGTTTCTTTAAAAGAGTTTATGTATTTACTTTATTTATACAAGTATACTGTAGCTGTCTTCAGACACACCAGAAGAGGGCATCAGATCCCATTACAGATGGTTGTGAGCCACCATGTGGTTGCTGGGAATTGAACTCAGGACCTCCCGGAAGAGCAGTCAGTGCTCTAACCGCTGAGCTATGTCTCCAGCCCAGCATCATTTTTACCCCACTGCATTAGCTAATAATTGTAATAGGATAGGTAAGTAAAATGACAGATTGGAAAATAGGGAAATTCACCATTATTTCCAGATCACATGATGGTATAGCCACCTTAGGGTCAGAAAATCCAAAAATGTCAGTAAGTATGAATTTTAAAATGTTGGAAAGTTAGTGAAAATAAAATAACCATATAGCAATCAATTACATCACATCACTATACAACTTTCCTTCACAGTAGTAAAAGTCAGTAAGAAATGAAGTATAGCATAGTATAGAATACAATTGGAAATAGTGATTAAGGGGTTATCAAAAGACATTAAAAGACAAATAATGAAAAGGTGTTTGTATTTCTGCATGGAAATAATTATAAAAATGTCAGCACAGAAAACTGCTAATTAAATACGATTTCTTTTATGTTTCTTTTTCTTTTCTTCCAATTTTTTTCTTTTTTTTTGAGACAAGGTTTTCTTATGTGTTTTTTTAAAGATAGAATCTTGTTATGTAAATCAGGCTGGCCTTGAAGTTACCATAAAGCCCAGGCCTTTTAAATTTAATTAGCTACTTGATTCCATCAGAATTGCTATGTAATTTTGCAAATATAAATAGTCCCCAAATTACAGAAGCTTACAAGAATGTACTTTTTAATCACAATACATATCAGATAAATTAGCCAGGTTCAAATCTTTGTAACTGAACCTCGGTCTGTGGCAATCTCAGTATAAACAACCAGGAATTTGAGTTAGGAGGAGAAGGTACAAGATGGGAGAGGAAGAGGAAGAGGAGGAAGAAGAGGGTAAAAGAGAAGGAGGGGGAGGGGAGAGGAGTGGGAAGGGGAGGGTGTGGCTACTGAGGCAGAGTCTTTCAGGTCCTCTCTGAGTGGGTGGGTCATATTTACAATCTACAAAATATGAACAGAATACAGTTCTGAAGACTCTCTGTTTCTCTGTTCTCTCTCTCTCTCTCTCCTTCCTCCCTCTCTCTCCCTCTCTCCCTCTCATTTATCAGGGATAAATAACATCTGTTTCTGGAAGGGGTTTTTTTCTAGTGGCATGTTATCAAAAAGCCAATCCAGTAAATTAGCCTTACCACCACCCAGAATTAGCTTTGCTGACCGTTTCAGTATACCCCAGCACAACGAGGGCATGTGTTTAATGCTATAGGGAGATGGATCTGTATAGAACTGAGCATAGCTCCAACCAGCTTGCAGGTCAGTTTAGGAAACAACAGGAAAGAAACAGAAGGAAAGGTTGGAGAGATGGCTCAAAACTGTCGGTGACTCCACCTCCAGGGAATACGACGCCCTCTTTTGACCTCTCTGGGCATGAGGCATGCATGCAGTGCAGCTACACACATGAAAACAACACAGCCATTCACTAATATAAAACAGAGATCTAAACTAAGGAGAGAACAGGAAGAAAGAAAGTGCAGGACGGGACAACGCCCAACACTGGGCCTTGCTGAGGCGGAAGTCCAGAAGACTGCAGGACTTTGTTCACGAGCACTGAAGATAAGGACAGGAGCAGAGTAGAAACCCAACGGTAGATCAAGGAGTAGTAATTCAAGGTTGAGTGGATGGGCAATCCATAAGGATAATGTCTAGGCCCTTAAAAGTCCTCCACACATGAAGTAACGATTCCTGTTTGGGATGAGTGAGCTGAAACCCACTTTCTCCCCAGAAAGTGAGTTAGTGAATGCAAGTGAACATGATGCTGGCTACTCCAGGTCACTTTGATTCAATTCATAAATGCAATACACGGAATCAAATTTTAGTATACTGAAGGCAAAGGAGTGAGAGCATTACTTAGTCCTCGGGGTCATACAATTCCCATGTCCCAAGAAGATTCTGCATATTTTATGTGACATGAGACTTTCTAACACACTGACTTAATAAAGTCAGAGCCTGTGGATATTTAACTCCCCTAACAAACTGATTCATCTATAAAATCTTATAAATAATATTTATACCTGCTTAAAAGGGTTTTTTGTCTAATTATCATAAAATTTATAATGCTACAGATAAAAGTGGTAGAAAATAATTGCAGTGTTAATCTAAGTTAAAGGGAACATAAAGTGAGGGTAGAGATAGAAGGAAGCCATCAGGGAATCAATATTTAAAGAAGTGGCATGCATTTCGTACATGTACAAATAGCCACAGAGTGTGCCTGTGAGACCTGGGCCATCGTGTTTAAGATCTAACAAATGTAAGTCTCTGGGCTTGTTTGTTTCTGTTGGAGTTGGGAGAATTGCTACCAATTCAGATCCCAGAGATCTGAAGCATGTAAGCATGGTAAAGCTTAGGGCATATCCATTACTAACACACTAATTAAATATTTATATACACACAGTGATAAAAACATTGAGTGTTGCTTTCAACAATGAGCAATGGGGGGACAACGTGTCTTCTTTCCCCCAGCTTGTAGAGGTGGTGTGATTTTTACCCCCTTTGCATTTTTCCACATCATCAGTTACTTGAATAAATATCACATCACTTTTTAAAAGTGAGATGCTGTCTTGATAACCCCAAACAATTGGTTTTCAAGAAAATTTTAGATTTCAATAGGAAAAAAAAAGCCCAGGTCTTATGAGAGTTATGGGAAGAGAATCTACAACCACTAATTAACTAAACCAGGATCATCTCTAACAATAATCCATAAATATTCATCCTTATACCCACATAGGAGTGTAGTTTTCACCCCTCATCAAGGAAATGTCTTTTTGTGACAGATGGAGACCTCTGCAAAACAATTAGAACTAATTAAAATACAGAGCTGTGGCGCTTAGCCTTGATAAGAACATCTATAAAACAACTCCCGTCTCCAAGGCTCAGTGATCACTGCAAAAGATGGGGCAGAAAGAGTGTAAGAGCCATAGGATCAGCCAGTTTGCTGTGAGACTGTCTCCTAGTAACATTAGAAGCTACAACCATACAGTCTCACCAGCACAACTGCCCAGACCTGAACGGAACAAGGATGACAACGATGAACATGCCAACTGGATGGGACCTACACAAACAACAACCAACAGGCAACTGAGTAAAGTTGAGAAAGGTGGTACTTCCCAGGATCTAGTACCAACAGTCAATTCTTAAAACTTGCATACAAGTAACATAATATGGACTCAACAGGTTATATTTAGGAGCAATTGATCACCTTCAATTGCTTCTCTTGTTTAAGACAGTGTCTCAGTGAACCTGAAGCTTGTCATTTCCACTGGGCTGGCTGGCTCCTATGCGGCTGGGATTCTCCTGTATCTGCTCCCTGCCCCAGTGCTAGAGTGACAGGCACACTGATATGCATGCCTACTTTTACAAGGGTGAAGATCTGAACCTAGGGCTTCATGCTTACACAGCAAGAACTTTATCCACTGAGCCATCTGGTTAAAAGTTCAGATAAAAAAAAATAACCTTTCATCTAAGAGAATCTGTGGGAAAACTTGTAGTAAAAAGAGCACGAAAGAGAAATCTGCCTATCGCTTCTAGGCCTTTTGGCTAAGATCAAATGTGAGAAATCTGCCTAAACAAACAGGTTACTAAAGCAAAACACTTTGGCATCATATAAAAGCAGGTAAACAGAAAAGAATAGGGGGCACAGAAAAAAATTCAGTCAAATGGGCATACAATTCTTGGTTCCTACTGAGCCATGGATGAAGCCTTATAAAATATCTAATCAATACTGTAGCATACATAAGAAGCAGAGGAGATACTGGGGTGGGAGACAGTGGGTTAGCAAGGTAGACATCTCTAAAGCAATGTCACGATAAGAATGCAGTAAAGAGGAAGAACATCTGTACAGATGTAATTTCTACAGTTCCACCATACAGGACAGGAGGAAAGGTTATGCTATCACAGTATTTTTCTCGAGAAGCTGGCAAAGAGTAAATTTTGGTAACTACTAGAGATAAAGCCATGAATCAGGCAACAAACCTAGAAAGGAGTCGTGTTCAAGATAGGGCAGAACTCAGAAAACAATACAAAAAGTTCAAAATGTCATTTACTGCCAGGGAAAAACTTGTTACCCCAGTACAAGACCATAAAATGTGTGGTTATTACCTGCTGTGTTATTTGCCATATCATGCATGTAGTGTCCCTGGAACCAGAAATCAAGTGCATTCCACAGTAATCTGTAGCTAAGCAAGTCACAATATCTGTTTGAAGAAAAAATAAAATAAAATGGATATGTTCTGACAACAGAATTTCAAGGGCAATCTCAGTAAATGTTCAAATTATTACTAAGCTAGGGCTGACAGGATGGTCCAGTACAGGACCCTGCTGCCAAGACTGGTGATCTACACTGTGGATACACATGGCAGAAGAGACCTGACTCCTCCAGGTAGTCCGCTAACCTCCGGGCACACAGGTGTGCTCCCCCATGAATAATTAAATGCATTTATCAGATGAGAGTAACAGGACATTCACAGGGCCAGTTATCTGGAGAGCTGTCACTGAGACCATTCTTTCTGGGGTATCTGTGACGTGCTGACTGGGTTTTGCTGGCATGGTGCAGTCAGAGAACTGAGGATGGATCACAGGTAATTTTGCTGTTTTCCACTCTCCAGCCTTATTCACATTCTTCTCCAAATGAAAATTACCATTTTACGAAATGTACC
Organism: Rhynchomys soricoides; assembly: GCA_019843965.1. NCBI lineage: Eukaryota > Metazoa > Chordata > Mammalia > Rodentia > Muridae > Rhynchomys > Rhynchomys soricoides. The sequence continues at coordinate 7,915,601 of JADRCH010000006.1, read as the reverse complement.
CTTAGGAAAAAGAGTGCAGAAGCTGGACAGATGGCTCAGCTGTTAAGATTTTGTGGGAGGGGCTGGAGAGATGCTCAGCAGTTAAGAGCACTGACTGTTCTTCCAGACGTCCTGAGTTCAAGTCCCAGCAACCACGTGGTGGCTCACAACCATCTGTAATGGGATCTGATGCCCTCTTCTGGTGTGTCTGAGGACAGCTACAGTGTACTCATATAAATAAATCTTTAAAAAAAGAATAAGATGATTTTATGGGAATCTCTTCCAGAGAACCCAGGTTTTAATTAATTAATTAATTAATTTATTTATTAATGTATTGGTTTTTTGAGACAGTGTTTCTCTGTGTAGCCCTGGCTGTCCTGGAACTCACTCTGTAGACCAGGCTGGCCTCAAACTGAGAAATCCACCTGACTCTGCCTTCCAAGTGCTGGGATTAAAGGTGTGCGCCACCACTGCCTGGCTGAGAACCTAGGTTTGATTCCAAGCACCTAAATGGCAGCTTACAACTATCTGTAAATTCAGTCTCAGGGGGTCTGATGACCTCTTCTAGCCTCAGCAGGCACCACATACATGTGGTGCACAGAAAAATATTCAGGCAAAACACTCATACATATAAAATAAATGAATAAATAAGACAGTAGATACTATGTTGCAAATTTATAACATAAAAAACAACTTTCCAGAATGGCCCTGAAATAGTTGCACTAAGTAATACCTTGAAAATCGCAAGTACAGAATCAGTAGCAGACTTGGTTACCCTAATTTAACAGGTTTATTTAAAAAAAAACAAAAAACAAAAACCCAACTTTTTTTCTTATGCTGTGACCTGAAATACTAAGGTGTACCAAGTTAATATATACTCAACGATTTTATTTCTCATACTTTACTGTTAATAATGTCTTATCTATTAATGACAAATTTTATTATGTGGCCACAACACTGTCATATCTACAATCCAATTTAAAAATAAAACTTGGTTTACTATCTTTTATGTAATATGAAAGTACATTTAATTTATATGGTGTTTAATGTACCCCAATACAATAAATGTTCCTATCAGGAGTATGTGCCACTTTTGTACAATTAAAGAAACAGAAAAACAAGTTTTGAGGAAAAAGTTAACTCTTACCTATATGACGGATGTTATGTGAGACAATTTTGCCTTTGGTAAGTGACATTACTTGGATACTATTATCCCAGTGCCCAGCACTGAAGAGCAACTTCGCATCATGTGACACTACGAACAGTTTGGAAGTGATTTCCAGTCCTGGGGCAAAAGGACCACTCAAGGTACGCTGAGCTCTGTAAACACAACTGAATTTTAGACTTTGCCTTAAGAGATCACTTAGACTACTATCAACTACAAAATATCTCTCAGACAGAGATGATGATGTACTGCTTAATCCTAGCACTGAGAAGGCAGGCAGATCACTGTTAGTTTGAGGCCAGTCTGGTCTCCAGCATGAGTTCCAGGCCAGAGAGGGTTACACAATTCCTGTCTGAGAACAATAACAACAACAAAATCAAATAAAGATTATTTGTAAGTAGTAAAGAATAATATAACAATTTACTATTCCCAAAGTAATATTTTATTCCATATTTGTTATAATAGAAATTAAGTAATGTCTGAATATCAAATATTGTCAGGGTATGACTTAAAAACAGAGGAGAGGGAAAGGGAAAGAAGAGAAACTGGGCAATGGTGGCACACACCTTTAATCCCAGCACTCGGGAAGCAGAAAGGCAAATGGATCTCTTGAGTTCCAGGACAGCCTGGTCTACACAGTGAGTTCCAGGAAAGCCAGAGATACACAGAGAAACCCTGTCTCGAAAAAAACAAAAACCAAACAAACACAAAACATCACCTGTTCTGCATTAAATGTTTAATTACTTACTTTGGGTTGGTCACAGTTTGATCCTTGATGAATGTGAAGTAGTTAGAAATATTTCGATCATATGGTAGCCATCCATGGGTGCCAATAACATAATTCATGCTTATTGTTATCTGAAAAAGAACATATGAAAACTTAAATAAAGACTCAAGAACATGGCTAAGAGTACCAGATGCTCATAGACTTTGACATCTACCATTTGAGGATACTGTAAGACACATGAAACCAAATCTTAAGTAATTCAAGTGGAAAGCCTGTTTATAGCTTATTGTAAGAAGAGTCGTCTTCTTTAGCAAATTATTTTTCCTTTTAATTTCCCAGGTTGTTAGTGTTAGTAAGGTTAATTTTTGCCGTTAAAAATGTGAAATAAACATTACTTAGATCAAATCAGTAGAGTTTATGAACTGTTACAATGATCCTGAACTGACAGTCTGAGGATGTCCTTGAGTTTAAAAGTGAAAGGCTTTTTACTCCCTCAGTCATTGAACAAGTTACCCATCCTCAGATTTAGGAAACGTAAAAAAATATTAGATTTTAAAGTAGAAAACTACAGTCTGTTGCCAGTGAAAACTACTATCAGTACTATGCAACCTTTGTTTACTGTGCTACAGCACATTTTTATCATGCTTGAGTTACAAAATTAGAATGAAACAAACCTAGGTTTAGCTCCTGTGCCAAGGTCTCAGAGCCCTACTTGCTAGCTCTGTGCTTTGGGGTATGGTACTTCTGAGGTTTAATCTCTTATCTGTAAAAGGAAAATAATAGTTTCTACTTCACAGGGATATTAAGTAGATAAATTCATATAAAACTCATGCATACTCACTGAAATGCCCTAGGATGCATACTCTTAATAAAATCTGTATTAGTTTTGGCTATCATTATTACAGTATGATGATGTTCCCTAGATATTTTTATGTGTCTATTTTTCTAGATACATGTTACAATTACAGTAACTACTTACAAACAGCAAATACAGGAGATATTTTTATATTTAATCAAATTAATTTCATGACGAATTTCTCTGTTTCACACATGATAGGCTGGAGTTCTACCATGGAGCTTTCCTTCTACCCTTGATTATTTTAAACATATTCTTTTAGAGGCTGGACAAGTGACTCAGTAGTTAAAGGGCATTGGCTGCTTTTCCAGAGGATTTAGGTTTGGATCCTGGCACCCCATGGTGGCTCAGAACCATATATAATTCCAGTTCTAGAAGATCTGGTACCTTTTTCTGACCTCCACAGGAACCAAGCATGACTATGGTAAAAATCAAACAAGCAAAACATCCACACACATAAAATATATTTTAAAAAATTCTTTTTAAATGTTTATTATTAGGGCTGGAAAGATTGCTCAGTGGATAAGAACACTGGCTGCTCTTCCAGAGGATCTGGATTCAGTTCCCAGCACCCACATGGCAGCTCACACCTGTCTGTAACTCCAGTTCCAGAGGATCTAGCACCCTCACATAGACATACGTGCAGACAAAACACCAATGCACATGAAATTAAAACGTTTTTTGTAAGTTTATTACTGGGTCAATGAGCTAGCTTAGAGGGATAAGGCAAGTGCCACCAATGCAGAGGACCCAAGCTCAACTCCTCCCGCATGGCAGAGGAGGAGAATCAACTCACTGTTGTCCTCCGACCTCCAGATGCAGGCTGGCATGTGCACACCATCATACATACACACATAATGACATTTTAAAATGTAATTGAAATATGTTTACATTTACTCCTTTTTGGTAAACTAATGAATATAGACATAGCAGTATGAAACAGGTATACACTGACTTACCAGTAATTCAGGGCTGCCTTGAGACATAAAAGAACGAGATTGATTTTTGGGGATGATGGCCTTTAATAGTGGAATATCATCACTAATTCCCTGTTTGAAAAGAAAAAAAGATGTTAATGGCTGGGTTAGTTCATACTTATTAGATACAAATTAGTGAAAATTTCTTTTTTTGAAAAAAACAAGGATGGCCCCTGTGCTACTTTACCTGATCATTTAATAAATTACTATAAAATGTGGGAAAGGAATTATACACCACGTTGAATAGCTAGCATACTTGAGTCATCTAACACCTATCTCTATCTGTTCCAATACTCTGTTGGTGAGCAGATGTAAATTCCAAGGACCAGAAATGATTTAAAATAGTGAGCGATTTAGAATTTTTCTTTATCCCTTCCTACACTGACACAAACATAATACAGATGTACATGCTTAGAATAAGTTAAATGACCACCATAGATTAAAGATGGCCATCAACAACAGAAAGCTTACAAACTCATGAAAACTGCACAAGTTATTACTGAATAAAAATGGGTAAAGACTGAAATTATGTAAGAAATTCAGGGGCTTGGAGAGATGGCTTAGAGGCTAAGAGCACCGACTGCTCTTCCAGAGGTTCTGAGTTCAATTCCCAGCAACCACATGGTGGCTCACAACTATCATATAATGAGATCTGGTTTCCTCTTCTGGTCATACATGCAGGTAGAATGTTGTATGCATAATAAATAAATCTTTTTTAAAAAAGAAAGAAATTTAAAGCTTTCTCAAATTGTAGATGGCAACAAATGATCAAACTCAGAGCTCAAAACAATAATATAGAAACAAACAACAAAAAAAAAATTTAAAAAAAAAATCAAAAAAATAAGAATTGGTTCTTTGAGAAAAATCAGTAATATTGACAAATTTTTATCCAAATTAACAAAAAGGCAAAGCGAGAGAATATCCAAATTAACAAAATTAAAATTAAAAGGGGGAAACAATAGATATTGAAGAAATCCAAAAACTTGTAAGAATATATTTAAAAACTTGTATTCCACCAAACTAAAAAATCTAAAGAAAATGAATAATTTTCTCAATAGGTATCACTTACAAAAGTTCAATCAAGGTCAGACAAGCAATTTAAACAGATCTATAATCCCTAGTGAAATAGGGGATTATTAAAAGTCATTAAAAGTCTCCCAATTAATAAAAAGGCCCAGGGCCAGGTGGCTTTAGCGCAGAATTCTACCAAACTGTCAAAAAAGAACTAATATCAATATTATTCAAATTATTCTACAAAAAAGAAACAGAAGGAGCTTTGCCCAATTCAGTTTATGAGGCCAAGATTACCATGATACCCCAACCATATAAAAAGCACAACAAAGAGAGAGACCAGATTCCCTTATGTACATAGATGCAAACGTTATCAATAAAATATTTGCAAGCCAAATCCAAGAACACATAAAAAAATCATCTACCACATTCAAGTGATTTGGGGATAGTTAAACATACATAAATTGATAAATTTAATCTACCATATAAAAAGATTGAAAGATAAAAAGCACATGTTCATCTCATCAGATGTAGAAAAGGTCTTTGACAAAATCCACCCCCCCCCCAATGATAAAAGTCCTGGAGAGATAATATGATAAACATAATAAAGGCAGTTCACTGCAAGCCCATGACCAACATCAACTTAAATGGAGAGAAACTCAATGCAATTCTACCAAAAATCAGGCACAAGACAAAGTTGTCCACTCCCTCTTGATGTCTTAGCTAGAGCAGTAAGACAACTGAAGAAGAACAAGGGGATACAAACTGGAAAGGAATAAATCAAAGTATCTTTATTAGTAGATGACATGACAGTATACATAAATGACCCAATGAATTCCACAGGAAAATTCCTACAGCTGATGAACACTTTCAGCAAAATAGCTGGATACAATATTTACTCAGAAAAATCAGTAGCCCTGCTAATATATAAATGACAAATGGACTAAGAAAGAAATCAGGGAAACAACACCTTCTGCAATAGCCTCAAATTCTATAAAACACCTTGTGGTGAATCTAACCAAGCAGTGAAAGACTTGTACGAGAAAAAGACTCTGAAAAAACTGTAAGACACCAAAGAAAGAAATTGATGTCATGTTCATGGATCAGTAAGATAGTAAAAATAGCCATCCTATCAAGACCAATCTATAGATTCAATGTCATCCCTACCTAAATTACAACACAATTCTTCACAGAGTTTCGAAAGAATAATCTTGGGCTTCATATGGAAGCACAAAAAAACCCAAGTAATCCTGAACAATAAAAGAACTGCTGGAGGTATCACCATCCCCGATTTCAAGCTGTACCACAGAGCTATACTAATAAAAACACCATGGTACTGGCACAAAACAGACATAGTGATCAATGGAATAGAACTGAAACCCCAGACATAACACACACCTATAGACACCTGATAAAGAAGCCAGAAACATACCCTGAAAGAAAGATAGCAACAAATAATGCTAAGGGGCTGTTAGAGAAGCCTGGGCGTGAGGCTAGTCACTGCCACCTCCACGGGCTCACATTAACTCATCAGTATCTGATTTGACTTAAGGCCTACGGCAGGAGATAGAACCCAAACCCAACACTGCTTGGGTGACCAAGAACCTGAGACTAGATAGCACAGAGACCTAGGGTAAAACACAACACTACTGTTTTTTAAAATAAATAAATAAATAAAAATAACTCCTAATGTTTTGCAAAACTTATCATCAGTTCCTTGCTCAGCCACCAGAGAGGCTTTCTCCTACAGCAGAGACCCCACAGCAAGATATTAAGCAGTGTGAGAAGTGTTGGATCATTCAGCCCTAAATGCAACATCTCCATCAAATCCCTACCCTTAGGGCTGAGAGAACCCTCTGGAGGATGAGGTGGAAACAGTGTAAGATCTAGAGGAGATGAAGGAAACCAAGAAAACAAGGCCTCTAAATCAACATGGTACAGTACATGTGAACTCACAGAAACTGAGGCAGTATATTCAGGGCTGGCACGGGTCTGCACTAGGTGTTCGTTTGTGTTCTCTCTCTCTCTCTGTGTCTCTGTCTCTGTCTCTTTCTGTGTGTGTGTGTGTGTGTGTGTGTGTATGTAAGCTTCCATCTAGTGATTTTATTAAGTTTGTGGGTGTGTGAACGTGTGGGTCTGTTTTCTTGTGGCTTCTTTTGGGCTCTTTTCCTTCTGTTTATTTTGTTCAACACCAATGTGTTAGTTTTTGTTTTATCTTACTATGTTTTATTATTATCCCTTAAAAGTCTGATTATTTTCTAACAAGAGACAAAAAGGAAGTGGATCCAAATTTGGGGGAGGGGTAGGTGGGAGGAACTAGAAGTAGCAGAGCCCTTGGGGAGCACAATGTTCCAAGTGTTCACATAAAACGTTCCCTTCATGATGATAGTCACTCATTACACTTTTACTTGTGTAAACAGTATAAATTATGCTGAACCCCTGCATTTCTTCTTACAGTAAACTGTAATACTAAACTCCAGAAACTGTAATACTAAACTCCATTGCTAAAGAGCTTCCTTGGTAGACAAAAGTTGTTTTCCCATTTAATTATTGGCAGAATTAAGCATATACTAGGTAACTCTCACTAAGCGCAAATTCTAGAATATTTGTATCTGACTTCTTCTAGATTTTTCCCCATGTGCCTTTTCCCTTTTGTAGATATTTCTATTACTCCACTGCAAAAAAAAAAAAAAGAAAGAAAGAAAGAAAGAAAAAAAAAAGAAAAAGAAAAAAACCAAAACTTAGCCCTGAGTCTAAACAAGTTCATTCTTTTGAAGATTTCTTTTGAGGATTTCACTGAACCAGAGGGTGATCTTGAAGACCCTTAACATCCTGAGACTAAACTGTTATTCCCTTTTTGTTTTTCTTTCGTGTGTGTGTGTGTGTGTATGTGTGTGTGTGTGTACTCAAGCATGTATGTGTGGTGTGCATGGATGTGGAGATGTGTGCATCTGTGCACATGCATTTGGAGGCTAGAGAATATTGGGTGTCTTCTACTGCTCTCTTCTTACTCCTTTAACACAGAGATGGTCTCTCAATGTTTCAATGAGTCTGGCTGGTCAGTGAGCTCTTGTGAGCCATCTGTCTCTGCTCCTCAACCATGGGCACACAAGCATACACAATCATGCCTGACTGACTGGGGATTTGAACTCAGATCCTCAAGCTTCTATAGCAACCACTGTATTCAGTAAATAATTTTGCCAGTCCTTGGTTATCATTCTTGAGCACTGTTTCTGTGTGTTCTAAGTTGCAGGCTAAAAAATACTTTTAGAAAAGGGCCAACATAGTACTTTAAACACTGAAAATTTCAGTCAATATTTAGGAAATAGATTAATTTGTGTGCACAAGAACATGTGAAAATATACCTATACTAAAATATAGTGCAATTTCCCTGTTTACTGGAGAAAAAGTCATGGTATTCTGGACCTCAGAAACACATCACACAACACAGGATTTTGCAAACTACAACCTGTAGAACAAATTTAGCTCACTGAACATTCTGTAGATGGTAAGTAAGCTAAAAATGATTATATATGTATCTTATGTAATACCCTCAATCTTATCTAAGTTTACTAACAAAATTAGTCCAATCAATGAAGTTTGCCAGCTTCTAATGTATTGCACAAGAAACTGCTTCTTTTATGCAAGTTTCTAAATTATTATGAACTTATTAACTTTTTAGAATTTCTGTTTTTCCAAAGAATATTATGTCAAAACTGAATTTAGAAGTATACAAGCATTTCATAATCTCATTCTGAACTATTCATAGTACTTTAATATGTATACATACAGATTTTTAAATGAAATTTAAGGTTATGTAGTAAGAACTTTGATTTTTTAAAAACACAAAAATGTTATGTGAATATGGTTTTTTGTTTTGTTTTGTTTTGTTTTAAGATACTAGATTTCGAACATGGAGCTGCTTCAGACTGTCCACAGCAGCTAACTATGATTTGTCTCATGCTCTGGCAGTCGCATGATTTTGCCAGCTGAAGATAGTTTACATTTGGAATTCTGAGGACTCTTAAGAGGATATACAAATGCCAGAGCCCCGAGACAGGAAGCTGGCTGTAGCTCCTCCTGTTGATGCTGTTGCTGGTTGGATGCTGGTGGTTGCTGTTTGTCAAACAGAAGAAACTGGACTTGCTCCAAGTCAGCAGAAGTAGTCTAACTAGCCTGACACCCACTTTACTCTCCTTCTTTCTCTCCTACCTAGTGTCAGGGGCTGGAAAGGTAGAATAAGGGTGGAGAAGGGTGGTACGAGAAAGAACCCAATAAAGTAAGTGAAAGCCTGGTTACAAGGTCCTCTTTCAAGTATGGCATTGACTACTATTTTACTTGACTATTCCCTCTAACACTATCAATTACTAATCTCATGCACTGGGGCATATTTTATAGATGAGTAGATATAATTAAGAGCTATTAAAATATCACCACTCTGCACAGCATTTCAACTGTTAGAAGAAATTGAGTCTCAGCTGGGCAGTGGTGGGGCACGCCTTTAATCCCAGCACTTGGGAGGCAGAGGCAGGTGGATTTCTGAGTTTGAGGCCAGCCTGGTCTACAGAGTGAGTTCCAGGACAGCCAGGGGTATACAGAGAAACCCTGTCTCAAACGCCCCCTCCCACCCCCAAACCCCCCAAAAAATCCTTGCTGGCCTAGAATTCTCTATGTTTACTAGGTTGGCCATAAATTTAAGAGATCCACCTGCCTCTGCCTCCCAAGTGCAGGGATTGAGGCATGCATACCATGACCTGCCCATAAGAAGTACTTTGAATTAAGTTATTTGTTCTTACTTGTTGAGACAGCAAGCTAAGAAAAAAGAGTTCAGAATACCACTTAGCAGCAAAGAAAAGCTTACAATGAAAGTGATTTAAAAATACAAGTCTGGAGCTGGAGAGTTGGCTTGGTGGTTAAGAGCTCTTGCAGAGAGAGGATGCAGGTGTGAATTTCAGGACCCTTATCAGGCAGCTCATAACCACCTGTAACTCTAGTTCCAGGAGTATACTGCATCTAGTCTCCCCAGACACATGCATGTAAGATGCACATAAACTCACTCAGGTATACACAAGTACACATACTTCCATTTTAAAGATCATATTACAACATTTTCCTCCATTAGAATGGAATAAAGTGGAGTGGGAAGATGGTTTAATTAGTAAACTGTGTTAGGATCCCCAGCACCTATTTTTAAAAAAGCAGAGTAGGGTAGCATACATCTGTAACCCAGCATTGGAGGTGGGAAGGTGCATGGTAAGAGATGAAGATCCTTGGGACTCACTGGCCAGCCAGCTCAGCCCGAACAGCAAGGTTTGGGTTTAGTCAGAGACTCTATCATTAAAAAATAAGTGGAAAGAGCAACACAGGAAGATCCTGGAAAATGACCTTTGGTTTTCCACATACACCAAATAAGGGGTACAACTACAGGCATGGATAAAGCACACCTGCACATACACGTACAAATAATAAACACATAAATTAATTGAAATATGTAAAATTGAAGAAAGGTCTCTGATAATACCAAGTTGAGTTATTACCTCTATGAAAAATGACTTCAGTTCAGGGAGGTGTTGAAAGAGGTTTAGGGTTGAAATTTCTGTTTTGGTCTGCTTTTGAATGGCTTCTTCTGCTGATAATCTTGGAGGGTGTGGTTCCTTCAAAATAATTTTAAGAAAAAATTTCAGAGTTACATGAAAGCATGTCTGTATTCCTGCAAACACAGTGGACTGTGCTACAACAGAATGCATATTGTGCACTGTTAACAACTCCAGCCCATGGCCTAGTCTAGTCCCCAGCAAGCTTACCATCCGTCCCCTTCTATGGATATCTCAGTCCTCCTTTAGTTTTTCTTACTGATAGACTCCTAAATTTCCAGGTCAGAAAGATTTCTTTCATGCTCTTTCCCGGTTATTCAGGGTTTCTTAGTTTTTTTCTTTTAAGTAGCCACTGGTTATCCATGGTAAATCTTATCTAGCCTATTAAAATTCTCATGTCACAGGGCATGTGTGGAGGTCAGTGGACAACTTGCTGGAGTCAATTCTCTTCCTTCTACCATGCTGACATGGGATACTGATCTCATATCATCAGGCTTGGCAGCAGGTATCTTTACCCACTGAGGCATCTCACTGGCCTAGCTGTAGGTCCCCATGAAGGCAGCCGTCAATTTTATTCACTTTTGGATTTTTAAGCACTCAGAAGTATAACAAACTTGGCAGAAGTTTAATAAATGTTTGGTAAAATTAATAAAGCACTTAACATTCAAACTTTATAATGTAGTATAAAATTTAATTCCTGCAACAAGACTTATCGAAATGTAAAGCTAATTATATTATAGACAATCAAATCAAGTTATAGACATGACTGTATAATTTACAAGTAATTATTTTTCTTATTTTTCATGTCAGAGACACAGAAGTATATTAATGATAATTAAATATACTGATAATATATTCAATATCTCATTACTATTCTAAAAGGGATTCTTGCCAGATATGGTAACATACACTTGCAATCCTATTGCCTACTGCAGGTGAGAATTCTACCACTAATGTCCCAATATTGACTATCCAGTGCTCAGAAGACTACGGCAGGGAGAGTTTGAGTTTGAAGCTGGGGACAGAAAGTTCCAAGGCAGTGGGAGCCACACAGTAAGACTCTGTCTTAGAGAAAAAATAAAATCAAGGAGGTGGACTTTGGTTCTTTTGTCCCTATTATAAAATATTAGGTCGTGGGCAATAGATATGACACTTAAATGTATAGCTTTAATACTTAAAAAACAAAACAAAAAAACCCTATTTTAAATTACAGGCTGACAGTCTTAGCCCTGATTTTCCTTGGTTGGTGCTAAGTAAACATTCCTGGACTAAGCAACCTCTGTAATTTTTTTTTTTAAACCAAAATAAAAATTAGTACTGGGGAAGTGGTTCAGCCACCCCCTTCCCTACCGCCCAAGTAGTAGAGCTGGTACAAAACTAAAGGCTCTAATTCTTTTTTTTGTTTTTTTGTTTTTTTGGTTTGGTTTTCGAGACAGGGTTTCTCTTGTGTAGCCCTGGCTGTCCTGGAACTCACTCTGTAGACCAGGCTGGCCTCAAATTCAGAAATCCACCTGACTCTGCCTCCCAAGTGCTGGGATTAAAGGTGTGTGCCACCACTGCCCAGCTAAAGGATCTAATTCTTAGCCCCAGAGTTCTGTTTTATTCTGAACCTTGTATATGTTAGGCAAGAGCTCTACTACTGTGCTATATTTCCCCTGCCCCCTTTTAAATTTTGAGACAGGGGTTTCACTAAGTTGACCAGGCTGGCTTTGAACTCACTCTAACTTAGACAAGTACTGAACTCGCAAAGCCCCTGCATTAGCTTCCTGAATGGACAGAATTACAGGTTTACACCACTAGGCACAGTTTATTCTGTATTTTTGCCTTTTTTTCCCCTTTTAATATTTGAAACAATATTTCACTATGTAGCCCAGAAAGCTTCAGAGCCTCTATTAGTTCATCTTGAACTTTCCTGCTGAAGCTCCCGAGTGCTGAGATTATAGGCATGAGCTACCACGAAGTCTACTGGAAGGAGAACAGAACAATGAGCTCACAAATCACACCATATAAAAATCCACTTCAAAGCCCCAGGTAAACCATCACTCTGAAATAGTAGGAATTACAAAACAGTGTAAAAATTGAAATATAACTATAACTTGAGCTTAGATATCACATTACTGCTATCTACATGATTAAGCTAAGGTTGTTACTATTAACAGATTTACAATTGAGTGAAACAAACAGACAAATATATAAAGGTAAAAAAGTACTAACCTTGAGTTTTAACTCAAGACCCAGAACACAGAAAAGAGATGCAGTTTTTAAAAGGAGCTTACAGCGACTGATTAAGCAGACTCATGAGATGATATAAAGGCTCTGGAAGTTAGTTATGCATATGACTCCTACCATAGTCACTTTGTAGTTTGTAAATGTAGAAAAAGTCATCTTTTCTTAGATATCAGAGGCTATGCATCCCTGGAAGGCTTAGGCTTGTGTGTGTGCCGTGTGAATGTAGGAATGCAAGTATCATGGCACTCATGTTGAGGTCAGAGGACAACACTGTGAGGTTCTTTCTCTCCTTACATTTTTGGGTGGGTTCCAGGAATAAGATCCATGTCACCAAGGCTTGCACAGCAAGCACTTTTACCTGGTAAGTTATTTGTCCAACTCCATTAAAATGTTACTAGGAAACCAGGGGTGCTGGGCCTTCTGGAGTTACAGAGAGTTGTTAAGCTCCCGACCTGGGTGACGGGGAACTAGACTTGGGTCCTATGAAACAGAAACAAGGGCTCTCAACTGCTGAGCCATCACTCCAGCAACATTTTAGTTTAATTTAGTTTTTATGTTTAGGGGAACTTGAGAACACAGTCCCCTAGTACCACAAATAATGCATTTGGGGAACTTGCAGGGATCAGCACAATGGGAGTGTCCTGCCCAAGGAAAACTACTTTTATGATCATGGTATCTCCTCTGCAAGGTAAGTATGATGCATTTTTAGTAGTATGTTTGTCTGTGTGTGATGTAGGAACACATATGTGATACACTGTGCTCTGTGCATTCAGTTCCCCCTTTCCACCTTGTGCTCTAGACACTGAGCACAGACTATCAGGCTTACACTGCATGAAAAGTGCTTTTTACCACAGAGCCAACTTGCTGCTCCTAATATTTTATTTATTTATACTTTGTTTGTTTGATTAGTGTATACATGAGTTTGGGTACCCATGTCTGAGTGAGTGAATGGATGGACTTTTTTAGATTCTGTTCTCTTGCATCCTATTTTGATGTACCTCTTGTTTCTGTGTTGCCCTGTGGTAACAATCAAGCTTCTTGACAATTCTCCCATCTCCTAATAGAGTTAAGTTTACAATGTTAAGATTACAGATTGGCCCCCACTGCATCTGACCCTTCCTCTTACTCATGCGAGTTCCAAGGACTGAACAAGGTTGTGGGGATGGAAGAAGCTGAATGAATATGTAAGGAGAAAAAGAAGTCATGAGTGAAGACATATGGTTGACAGGAACACACCCTTGCCAAGGTCTAATGCCTCACAACATGGCAAGGTCTTCTGCTGGTCCATGCTCAGATGATGACATTATGTGCAGAAAATGATGATAGTTTCATCTCCTGGATGATAACAGCCTGAGACTGCCCCTACAGAGACCTCTTATTGCAATTAAATAAACTGCTTCCTCAACTCACATGCATAAAATAAACTGGCTGAATTTCTGGGTTGCTGTGGCCTCTCCGCAAGAGAACATGCCCCACCTGATGCCACCTTTTCTGTGTGTCTATCATTTCTTTACCCCCCCTCTAGCCCCAGTTAGGCCAATCCCTAAAGCCATGCAAGGTCGAAGCATCAGGTGATCAGACTAGCACAGCAAGTACTGTTATCCACTGAGCCATCATCCTGGTCTAGGTTGAATTAATTTTAAAAATGAAGATAACTGTATCATTATTGTGGAGGTTAGGGAATAATTCACAATGTTTAAATTAAAAATTACGTATTTAATAATGGGATATTATTATTTTCCTTTATCATTAAATTCATGTTAACATGAAGATTACAGCTTCTAAGATAGAGGACTAACTTCTATGAATCAGTGGTGATTATGATTATGAAGATAATAATTGGGTTGGGGAGATGGCTCAGAGGTTAAGAGCAATGACTGGCTCTTCCAGAGGTCCTCAGATCAATTCCCAGCAACCACACGGTGGCTCACAACCATCTGTAATGGGATCTGAGGTCCTCTTCTGATGTGTCTAAAGACAGTGATGATGTACTCAAATAAAGAAAATAAATAAAACCTTTTTTTTTTTAAAAAAAAGGAAGATAAAAATTTCCCGATAACAGTATGAGGAAACACAGCAATATTTAATGATTTGATTATATAATGTACATATTTTATAATTAGAGTCTTAACATTAGGTTTAGGCTATGGATAATAAATACCATTTATAGTATGATTTCAGTAGCTTAAAATTTTATATATAGAAGAAGTCTCAACATAAAGACAGTTTTAATGATATACTGTATTTGCAATTCAGTTTTTATTCTCTCAGAAATAAAGATTGGGGAGATAGCTCAGTGATTAAACTGCTTACTGTGTAAGCATGAAGTCCTGAACTTGATTCTCAGCATCTATGTAAAGAACCAAGTAGGGTGTGCTGGGGATCATGCCCAGGACACTGTGCACACAGGGAGACTGTCACAGGTGAGCTTTTTGAGATGTTACCCAAGCTGCTGTAGAATTCATAATTTTCCACCCCAGACTCTTGAGTATCAGGAAGAAGAGGTGTATGCTAAGACATTTGGTTTCATAACTGGATCTTATTTCAGTTTTTTTTTTTTTTGCTACTTATACTAAGAACAATCAAATCTATATATTTTTAAGTGATGGTTTAATATAATTTTTGCTTAAATTCTAGACAATGATTCTCCAAGTTTTAAATTACTAAAGTCTTTAAAAAACAAGAGCAGTACAATTCCTTGGAAATTCAATTCTAGATGTTATTTAAAGTCCCTCTACTTAATACATCACATCAGGAGTATCATTACATAAGCACAGTATAGCTTAATAGAGGGTAAATGGCATCATATAAATCAAGCCCTATCAATTACATGCACTGTGACTTGACTTTACTATTCTTCAAACCTCAGAATACTTTGAAACAGCATTGTGTAGGCCAGTGGTTCTCAACCTGTGGGTCGCAATCCCTTTGGCAGACCTCTATCTCAAAAATATTTACATTACAATTCATAACAGTAGCAAAATTACAGTAATGAAACAGCAACAAAAATAATTTTATGGTTGGTGGTCACCACAACATGAGGAGGAACTGTAATAAAGAGTCCCATCATTAGGAAGAGTGAGAATTCTTGCTCAAAGGTATCAATAACTTATATTATTTACCTTTAACAGCTGACAAGGTGTTTGCCCAAAATTATTAATCATCCCTTCTAAGGCTTTTCTTTCCTTTTCATCTGTTAAGGCGTCAAGATCTACAGCACCTAAAACAAGGAATCATCAACTCACTATTGAGAAAAATCAAACCCGCATGACACTGATTAATACATCAAGGAATGATTAATATATTTTAAACAAAATATGAGTCTTATGTCACCAGAAAGTAATTTTCTGAAAACATTAAATATTTTTATTAGTGTGTATGTGTTTGTGTATGCATGCACATATGTATACGGGTACACAGGAGAGATCCTGTCTAAAATATAAGGGGAAGAGCCACTGAGGAAGACAGCCTGATATATACCTTCAGCTTCCTTGTATACCCACATATATTATGTACATATACTCACAACAAAGATTTAAAAAGAGACAACATATTTCTGACCACAGTTCTCAAAAAATAGCTTTGATGTTGAGCTAATGTTAATAATTCTAAATGCCTTCTTTCAAAGTTTACTAAAAATAAAATAAGATTTGTAATATTCAATGAAGAGTTGATGCCAGGTGGTAGTGGCACAAGCCTTTAATTCCAGCCCCTGGGAGGAAGAGGCAGATAGATCTCTGTGGATTCGAGGCCAGCATGGTCTACAGAGTGAGTTCCAGGACAGCCAGGGACATGTAGAGAGAACCTGTCTTGATTAAACAGAAAATTTGATTTCCCATCCAAGAAAGCAAAAGCATATAATAATTGTCATTTATAATTTGATTTCCACATATATGCAAACAGACACACAAACACACAGACACACACACACATACATAATCTTAAAATCACAAACTTCTACTATAAATTTTAAGGAATGGCAGTTTTGTGACCTTCCAACTGAAAAGATATTTTGTTGATGTATTCTTTCCCACATTAAATATTTAAGCTCAAATACCAGGTATAATAAAGACTAATGTTGTATAGTACTGTAAGAGAAGTGGCATCTGGCTTGTACCTTCATAACTACAGTAATAGAAGACATTAAGGGCCTCCACTGCAGCTGGCCCTCTCTGCTTGTAGCCAAAAATCAGATCTATCCATTCATGAAGATGAGCAGAAACATATTCAGATTCCTAGAAAGAGAAAAATTTAATACTTAATGTAAGTATCTTCCAACTCTAATCTAAATTCGTCCTTTTTTATAAGGGGATGGAGCCAGAGAGATGGCTCAGTAGTTAAGAACACCCGTGTTCCTCCTAACGAAAGCATGTCCGATGCCCAGCATCCACTTGAAGGCTAACAACCACCTGTAACTCCAGTTCCAGGATATCTGACCCCTCCTGGCTCCCTTGGGCACTGCACACACATGGTGTATAGACATACATGCAGGCAAAACACTTACACACATTTTTGTAAAAGGAGAGTACTGCTTGGTAAATGGAGTGCCGCTAGACAGTAACATAATTATCAATGTTAGCGCTAACAAACTAACTCTCACTACTTCCTCAATTCCAAGTTGGAAATTTACCTGAACACTAGTAAAATTTTTAAAGGGACTAGGCTGGCTTTATTAGGAACTTGGTTAATCTCTTGGAAAAACTGAAAATGTACTCATGCTCAAGTGATTTGAGAAAAATGTAAACTACAAAACATTAAATTATACCAGACGGGTAAACAGAATAGCAATCCATACAGCAGACACACAGAGAACAAGAATGTTAATACAGGCTGAATTTCTCTATGCAAAATGATTAGGGCTAAAAGTATTTGAGATTTTGCTAGTTGCTGTTTGTTTCGTTTCAAACAAGTTCACGCCATGTAGTTAAGGCTGGCCTCAAAGTCATATATTTAGGCTTCAGCCACCTAAGTAACTTAACTGCCACTAGACACATCTCGGACTGCGGATTTTACCCATTTTGAAATATTTGTAGAGGATCATCCCTAACCCAAAATTCAGCAATTCCAAAATGTCCCCAAATCTACTGGGTAAAGAAAACAACACAGAAAAGCTATTAACATCCTCTAAAATCTAGGAGAGTTAATGAAAGAGGTGGAACGCATCTTTGAGGTAGTTTCTTTTGTAATGATTGTCGAAAACTTTTTGATTCAAGAAAAAAAAAAAGAAAGAGTTGATTAAATAGGAAATTTGATTTCCTATATACCAGATATCAAAATCTTATGACACTTATCATTGGTAGTTATACTAGATTTGCATATATATACCATTGTAAACTATTTAAAAAAAAAGGGAAAGTAGAAACCTATATCTTGATATTTATTCATAAATGGTATCATAAGATTTATATCCTAAAATTAAATTACCACATTGTACTTTTCTAGAACAGTAATATACAACAGGTAACAAAATAATCTAGAAAAAGAGTACACTTTAACTTATTTGGAAAACAAATCTGTATTTCATAAGATGTGGTAGTGATTCAACAGAAATCTTACCAGAGCTTTTCTGTGTTTACAAATGAAATCTTCAGCTGACTTAGCCCATCTTGGAAGAATAACATCGTTTACCAGTTCTTTGGAAACTTGTAAATGACCCAAATTAAATTCTAAGACACATAAAAAATAAAAATATCACAACGTTTTCTATTTAAAAAATGATGTAAAACAAATATAAAAGAGAACATATAACTAGAAAAAAAATTAACTCATCTGTCTATTGCAATATACTTTAATTAAATACATAAAACATATTCAAACTCATTTTTAGAAGGCATACCAGAGTAAGAATTCTCTTCCTTAGAAAAGCCGGGAAGGGAAACTTGGGAGATGCTCAGTGGGTAAATTTTAGCTACTCAATCATAAATATCTGAATTTGTATCTTCATCACCCATGTAAAGCCAAGTGCAATGGCTCATGTCAGTAACCACAGAGCTAAGGGTGGAGATACAAGAATCCTAAAGGCTTGCTGGGTATCCAACCCAGCTTGTCTCAAAAAGTAATGTGAAATGGAATTAAAGACAGCGACTTCTGGCCTCTACATATAAATGCATGGGTGCATTTGCAGGCATGCGCGCGTGGGTGCGCACACACACACAAAACACTCCTCTACATGTAAGTGCATGTGAACATGCAAACACACATGCAAATGAAAAAGAAAAAACAGTAAAGGCACAACAATCCACACTTTAATTGGATCAAAATAAAATATTAACTATTCTTACACTAAAAATGAATAAAAGTCCTTTTAATAGTTAATTTATAAAATGCGGTTCATTAGAACTTTACAGTGTAACTTATACCTTGATCTCACTCACTGAGAGTTTTGCTTTATGGAAGAATAACATTATATTCCACAAAGACATTTGCTATTACAGCTGGAATATAACCCGTGACAGAACTTTCTCATGTATGAGGTTTTCTTGTTCATACACTATGAGAAGAAAAAATGTCTTAAAATACCAGTCTTGAAGTATTAGTGTGAAATACCACATCTCCTAAGTCTAGGTAAGGTTAAAGGTCCAAGTGACAGGGAGCACAGGGTGCTAGGCTTTCTGGAGAGTGGTCCCTGTGCGGCACCTATTGCTCTTCATCCACTTCTACGTTGTCTCCCTTTGACTTTACTGCAGAACCTTCAGTTCATCTACACAGTCCCCTCTGTCCTCAGGGTCATACTATCCGTGTGATTAGCTTAGTGGCTGGCGCAGGACACAGTTCTGGAGAACCAGGTTACAGGTCATACCTAAGGACACAATAGACCTACAATAGACCTATACCCACATCTCGTAAGATGCTGTGGTTTCAAGCTACCTCAGTTATTTGTAAGAAAGAGAAGGGGTAGCCATAAAACAAAGCCAAACTACTCAGAGTAACAGAGTGAGCACACAGGGGAAAACTGGCCATGATAATACCATACAACCTGAAACTAAATTATGTCTAAACTTGAATTAAAAAAAAAAACAAACCTAAAATCTTATTGTGCAGTTTTGTGTTAATTTTATTGCTATTAATTCCTATTAGATGATACATTTATCTTCTCCTGCCCAAGTTCCTATATCAAACAATTAGAAAATTACATTTATACATAGGGACCATGAGGTCACAGGGCTGAAGAGAGCAATCAGCTCCAATAAATATAATGTATAACGGGGCAAAGAGTATCTTAAGTTTTTCATTCAAATTCAGCCTAATCACTCCTTCTCTCCCAGATATCCACTGGCTTTAGTAAATTACAGTCTAACAGATGACTAATAATCTACATCAAACATAAAACAAAATCTTGCATATTTAGTTGTGCTTTAAAAACAAATGTAAGGCTAGGAAGCAGTTTGGTTATAGAGTGTTCACAAACTCTGAGTTCAATCCCTAGCATCACACAAGGGAAAAGAAAAAGAAAGTAAAGGAAAGAAAAAAAGCAAAATAAATACAGAAAAAATACTTGAATATTTCTAAAATGCAATAATCAATCATGCATCTCCACTCCAAAAACCTCATTTTTTCAAAAGCTGGAATGACTTAGCCATTATTTTAAATGTGTACCTTTTGTACATCCCAAATAAAGAGTCAGTAGATGTCTTCTTTAAAAGGTAAAAGAACATTTTTATTATCTTTTTTTTTTTTTCCTTTTTCCGAGACAGGGTTTCTCTGTGTAGCCCTGGCTGTCCTGGAACTCACTCTGTAGACCAGGCTGGCCTCGAACTCAGAAATCTGCCTGCCTCTGCCTCCCAAGTGCTGGGGTTAAAGGAGTGCGCCACAAGTGCCTGGCATAAAAGAACATCTTTATCTTTGTGAGTTATATGATCTCTTGTAACTACTGAAGTTGATCATTAATTTCTGATAGCAGTTAGAGATAGGAAACATATATATAAACTGGTCAATATGTAATGATACTCTAAAAACACACATTTGCTTGCTCATGGATTGGCTTACTGACCTCGGTCCAATTATTTCAAAGACTTGTAATGGCAGTGTACAGCACAGTTTTGTATCTCACAGCTAAGTTCTCTTACGTGTTCAAATCCAACTCATATCTTAGCTTCCTGTATCACCTCTCTGGAAAGTAAGTCTTGGCTCTGTATGTCACTTCCCCGGTATAAATTCTGTCACTGAGTAATCTACACACAAAACCAACTTTAAATAAATTATGCAGTATTACAGAAAATGTCCTCAGAACTGCTTTTTAGTATTTTTCATTGGAACCTGTTGAACGAAAATTTATAACCCCTATTTCTTACCATTTTGATTTTCTAGAAACTCTGGGAAATAGAAGAATTCAGGAATAAGTTCTTTTACATCATATGTATTATCCATAAGAGCTTGCCAGGTAGCAGGGATGGAATGGAACTGCCGGTCTGCACAGTCAAACCTACATGTGGGCACAAAAGATGAGAGTTTACTGAATGAAAAAAAGAAGGTGCAGATCAAGAACATTTAAGCTCTCTTCAAACTTCCATATGACGGCAGCTGGTCTTTATCTTCCTATCTACCAGTCTGTAGGTTGCGGATGTGTCCTATTGACAGTGTCCTTTGCCTTACAGAAGCTTTCCAGTTTCATGAGATCCCATTTATCAATTCTTGATCTTAATGCCTGAGCCATTGGGGTTCTGTTTAGGAAATTTCCCCATGTGCCAATGAGTTTGAGGATGCCTCAACCCTACTTGGGAGTGAGAAGAAACCAATACAGGAGGCAGGAGGGAGCACCCTGGATGAGAAAGGGGAAAGGGAGGGGAAGAGGGGAACATGATCAGGTATTGGGTAGTGGAAAAGGACTGAAGCCCTGAGGGCCAAGAGAAAGAATGGAAACAGGCAACCCTGGGAGATAGTAAGTGGGGGGACCTTCCAGAATGTACCAGGGACCTGAGAGGTGAGAGACTCTCAGGACTCAAAGGGGTTACCTTAGATGAAGTGCCCTTCAGTAGGGAGAAGGAACTTGTAGAGCCCACCTCCAGCACAAAGACAGGGCATCATGTGAGGGAGGGGGTTGCCATCCCAGTCAAAAACTCTGACCCATAATTGTTCCTGTCTAAAAGAACTGCAGGGATGGAAATGGAGAGAAGCCTGAGGAAAAGGTCCAGCGACAGGCCCAAAGTGGGATCCAGCTCAAGGGGAGGCCCTACGTCCTGACACTATTACTGAGGCTATGGAGTGCTCACAAAAAGGGACCTATCATGACTGCCCTCTGAAAGACCCAACAAGCAGCTAAAAGAGTCAGATGCAGATATTTGCACCCAACCAATGGACAGAAGCTGCAGACACCTGTGGTTGAATTAGGGAAAAGCTGGAAGAAGCTGAGGAGGGCAACCCTGTAGGAGGAGCAGCAGTCTCAATTAACCTGGACCCCTGTGATCCCTCAGACACTGGATCACCAATCAGGCAGCATACACCAGCTGATATGAGGCCCCCAACACACATACAGCAGAGGTCTGCTAGGTCTGCAGTGAGTGAGAGAAGATGTACCAAACCCTCAAGGGACTGGAGGCCCCAGGAATTGGAGTGGTCTGGTGGGGTGGGGACATTCTTGTGAAGACAGTTGTGGGGTTGGGTGTGAGGCACAGGATGTGGAACAGTCAGAGGGTGGACCGGGAGGGGGATAAAATCTGGAGAGGAAAAAAAGAGATTAAATAAAATTAAAAAAAAAAAAATCTTCCTATTTAATATCTGAAAACAACTTTTATCTTTATGATAATCATCTATAATTCATAGTTTGTTGTCAGGAGTTAACACTATCATTATAATTGTCAAAACAAAATATTGTTTTGTTTAAATTAATTGAATTAATTAAATTAATTCATTAGAACACAATTTCACATTAATTAAATATAATCTTAAAAGACTTTTAAGCAAAGGTGTTTATGTTGAATATGCAGGTCAGGTAGAGGGCTTCCCTAGTATGCTCAGGGCCTCTGGGTTGAAGCACAAAAGAATGTTAAAGACACAAAATTTGCTGAGTAAATTTATTACAAAAAAAAGAATGTGAGCTATATATTTGAAAAATCAAAATATACAGTGGGCATAGAGTTTAATGCCTTAAAATTCCAGAAATTAGATGCTGAGGTAGGACTTTTCCAACTCCATGACCAGACAGCATACAGAGTGGCTTCCAGGGTAGTAAGGTAGGCTATCGCATGAGAGCTTGTCTGTAAAAGAAACAATCTAAGTGCAAAATAATTTGAAATATAACAGTACTTATATTTTTAGCTAATAGATTTACAGAAATGCTTCTGAGCTAATTATTAGCAGAAACTCTTACACTAAAACCAGAGTGTAAGCAGGGGAATAGTATTTTGGCTAAGCATCTGTAAATTATATACATGTATTACTAGATTACTTTAACTAACTTTTTGAGATAGATCTCTTACTGAACCAGGATCCTATGATCTCACCAAACAGCTAGACTGGCTAGTGAGCTTTGAGAATTAATTAGCCTGACCCTAGTCCTTAGCACAGATTTTCACATGGGTGCTAGACATCCAAACTCAGGTCTTCATGCTTTGTATGGCAGACAATCAACTGAGCCATTTTCTCAGCCCATAAATTTTAATTAGTTGATTTAGGTTCATTATAGGTATGATAGCTGGTAAAACCTCAAGTGGTAATGATCTAATTGGATTGTGCTTTCCTTAATTACAAAAAGCACAACATTTGCTTGATTTTTCTTGATGCTACGTTCATGGAAAAATTAAGCTATTGGCTTTAGTCTAAAATGCTGAATTGATACTACTGACAGACTTGATTTTTTTTTTTTTTTAAAAGACAGAGCCTCTTGTAATCCAGTCTTGAACTTGCTATGTAGATGAGGATGACCTTAAACCCTGCCTCCGTCTCGTAAGTGTTGGGATTACTGTAATGTGCCTTCTCATCAAGTTTATACAATGGTGGGGCTCAAACCTAGGGCATTAGGCATGCTAGGTAAACACCCTATCAACTGAGCTACATCCCCAGCCATTAATTTTACTCTTTTGTAAATGTCTACTAATCTTTGACCCATTTGTCCATTCACAGCAATGCTATTACTAACACCAGTGCACAAATTTTTATGTCTTCAATTATGCTGAGTAGAAATTTAGGAGCAGAATTGCTAGTGGTAATAATTTCATGTTTAATGTCTTGAAGAATTGCCAGACTTGTTTTCTACAAAGATTACTATTTTTAAATTCTACTCCTTTAATTTTCTAATTTTACATCCCAACCTTCAAACAGTAGCTTTTATCTCTTTTATATTTAACAACTAACTATAGGGTGGGAAGTGATCTTTGTGGTTTTAACTTGAATTCCCCTGATGGCTAATGATATTGCACATCTTTATGTGTTAGACATCCGTCTATTCAGACCCTTTTCCATTTTTAAAATCAGTTTTGTATTATCTGGTTCTAAGGATTCTGTATATATTCTAAATACAAGTTCCTTAGTGGACTGTCTTGGTTGTTTATACTTTCTTGATGGTATCTTATAAGCACAAACAATTCATTTTAAAGCTTAGTGAAATCACATTTTTTCATAAAATTATATATAAAAAATAAACCTAGTTACACTTCCTGTATCTTATGAAGAGAAATTATCTCATTTTATTGATGCTTAACAATCTTAGAGACTGAATCTCTTCTTGAAAACTAAGGTTTATTGTAATTAAGACAAGGTAGAGGAGGCTGGAGAGATGGCTCAGTGGTTAAGAGCACTAACCACTCTTCCAGAGGACCTGGGTTCAATACCCAGCACCCACATGGCAGCTCACATGTATATAATGCCAAGATCTGACACACCCACATAGACATACAAGCAGGCAAAACACCAATGCACATAAAACAAAAATAAAAAATAATTATTAAAAAAAGAGACAGGGTAGAGAATACAGGCTCCCTATAGATTTACATGGAAAGAAATAAACAGGCAGTGTTTGTATAGTGTTGGAAAACACTGCTAAGAACTAAGACAAAGTGGGAACAAAATGCACGTAGGGAGCTACCTGGAAAGTAAAGACAGTGGAGGGTTCATGCAGTTCCCTTAGAATAATCAGGAACATGTGAAACAGGTAACTTACAACACCACTGAGAATGTTATTATAGCAGTATCTCTTTTCAAGCGGCTGCTATAAATTCCCAACTGCTTCCTCTATCTAGTCTTTATGAAAAATATTCTTTGCAATACTATAGTGCTGCTGATATCTGACTGTCTATGGACAGCTCAGACTTAGTTCTAAATCACATTAGTTCTGTAACTTGAGGAGGGAGTTATTACTTGGAATTGAACCAGGACCCTGCACATGCTAGACAAGTTCTCAGCCACTGGGCAATATCCTTGGTCTGATATCTAATGATAAATACCTGATTGATTTCTCAAAAATGGTAGGGATTCCAAATGTACACTACAACAATAGTGGAAAAAGTCACATTCAAATGTCTTATATATGAATCAATTTGAATGAGCTGTTCTTAAACTATTCTGGCTGATTTTCTCTAAATTAAATCCTAGTAGAGAATTTAAAAGCCGTGACTCCATCATTCAGAACATGACATAAGTGAATAGTTCTCAGCTTTACAATCAGAGGAAAATGGTTTTTGACTGTGAGCATACCGTCCACTCTGAAGCTGGATGTGGAGGGTAGTGAATGGCTCCACGCGGATGAGATAGTGCATGACGCCTGCAGAATTGGAATAGTGAGTACCATAGTGAAACTTATCAATTGTTCCCATTGGGTCTTCAAAATTCTCGTACCTTTAAAAAAAAAAGTGGAGTTTATAACCATAACAAAATGGTGAAATAAGAGTTGAAATCTGTACTGGTTAGCTTATAGCATAGTATTCTTGAAAAACAATCAATCCTGAGTCATATGCTTTACTATCAAATAAAGTATCTGTGTCCCCACATATAACTATAGGCTAAAAATTAATTTCTGAGAATGTTTCACAAACAATGAAATATCACTAAAAGAAGCTTTTGAAGCATTTAAGATAATTTTTATTTAATGTTAAATGTATAGGTGTTTTGCCTGAATGTCTATGCACCACATGTGTGTCAGGGTAGGCCAGAGAAGGAGCAGGCTCTCTGCACCTGGAGTTACAGAGGCTGTGAGCAGCCATTTAGGTAATGGAAACTGAATCCAAGTGCTTTGCAAGAGCAGCGATGCTCTCAACTGCTGAGTCATCTCTCCAGCCACACAAGTTTTGCATAATACAATAATAATATATGTTGACTATAGAAACGTTTTGAAATAGAGATTAAAAAACATTTTTGTCAAATCTAATTCACTTCCTTAATATAAAAAACTGACAAATAATTATCAATTCATTATTATGCTTTTAAAGATTTATTTTATTATTTATATTTAAGTATATGTATGTGTGTTAAGCGAGTGTATTTCATGTATATGTAGGTGCCCTTAGAGGCCAGAAGATGTCAGATGCCTTGGAGCTGTAACTGTGGGCTGTTATGTGCCACAGTAAGCAGGTAAAGGAAACCAAACTTAGGAGTCCTGGAAGAGGAGCCCATGTTCTTAACTGCTGAGGAATCTCTCTATGTTCCATAACTTTACTTTTAAGTGTTTAATTTATTCTTTGTGTGTGTGTGTGCATGCATGGGGCACATACTGAGGTCACAAGACAACCTGCAGAAGTTGACCATGAGGGTTCTGGGACTCAAATTCATACTGCAAGGACTGGTGGCAAGAGCCTCTATCCACTGTGTCAACATGCTAGCACTAATGTTTATTCTAATGACTAATATACAAAATTTTATTGAGCAACACTGAGGATCAAACCAAAGTTGTACACACAACAACTAAGTGCTTATTACTGGGCTATTCTCCCTGCACTATAAATATTGTTCTATTTTTTTTAAATCACATTTATTTAATGTGTGTGTGCCAAAGCTTGTGTGTCACAGTGTACACATAGTGATTACAGCACAATTTGTAGAACTCAATTCTCTCATTACACCCACTATAAAAAAGTGTTTACTGCAGTACTACTAACAATAACTAAGCTACAGAACCAACACAGGGACCTAACAAGAGGAGTGGATGAAGAACAGAATTGTTTTTAGACATAATGAAGAATGCAGTTATGCCACCTGCACAAAAAGTGAATGTAACTATAAAAGTCATATTAAGAGAGTGAAGGCGGGCTCATAAACATTGTTTCTGTTCTCTTAATTGTGGATCCTAGATTTTATACAGATACATAAAATCTGGTTTGTATACATATTTATGCAAATATATGGTCTAGAAAAATAGGAAACAGGGGTATCAAAGAAAGCAAAGCATGGTGAAATATACTGAACATACACTGTATGCTTCTATGAAACTTTCCTTCTGTAAAATATGTACAGTGAATATAAACAATGATATTTGAAAAAAAATTTAAGTAGCTTATGTGAAAAAAAAAAGAAGATAACATGGAACTGGAGAGATGGTTCAGTGGTTACGAGCATATGATACTCTTCCAGAGGACCTGAGTTTGGTCCCCAGCCCTCATGTGTGGCTCACAACCCTCTGTGACCTAGTTCTAGCATATCTGATGTTCTTTTCTGGCCTCTGCAGATATCAGGCATGCAAGTGGTATACAGACAGACATGCAGACAAAATAACCATACACATTATAAAAAATTTTTCCAAGCATTTAGGGGCTGGAGAGAGAGCTTAACAGTTAAGAGCACTAGCTGCTACACAGGGACCTCGCCCCCTCACAGCAGCTCACAGGCACCTGTAACTTCGTTTCCAGATCTAGCCTCTTCTGACCTCTACAGGTACATGTGTAATGTATGCATATATATGCTAGAAAAAGACAACCATACTCATAAAATAACAATTAAACATATAATTTTTAATTTAGAAAAGGTAACATTTAATTGCTTGGATTGAAATCAGTACAAATTCAAACAATGAGTATCTAAAAAGATAAACAAAGCACTTACTTTTCACGCATAGCTTTGGCATTTTTTTCATTAACTACTCCAATTGGTTTAGAAAGATCTCGGAATACACTGGGGTTATTTAGGTCCAACTCTTCTGAAGTATAATCTTGCAAAATCCAGGGAAACTAAAGAGACATAATTCAATATTTAGACATTTCTTCCTAGAGAACATGAAACATAAAATGTTTATAAAGATAGAGGAATAATCACTAGGAATAGTTTTCCCTACTATAAATACTTTAAAGATATATTGTAATATTTATTTATCTTCAGTTCAATTGAATAATTTTCAGTAATTCTTCAGGGCTATTTTTAATAAAATGAAAAAAAAGAGACTTTACTTTTAATTACCAGTCTTCATGTTTTAATACTTCTTTAAAAATATGAAGGTGGAAAACAAACAGGCAGAGCATGAGTATTGTGTGTTTTCATTTTTTTTTTAACCAAAGTATAGTTTTCTTACTTTTACATATGTCACATGTCAAACTTCACATGCATACATATGCAAAATATAAGTCAAAATAAACATCATTACTGTTCAGTGCTAGTTTACACCAATTTTTTGCTTGTTTCTTAAAGTTATTATTACTATTATTTAATCTTTTTTATAGTCCAGTCTTTATCCCTCTGCCCCGTCTGCCCTCTGACTGTTCCTCATCCCAGACCTCCTCCCCAGTTTCCAAGATCAAGAATTGATAAATGGGACCCCATGAAACTGAAAAGCTTCTACATGGTAAAGGACATAGTCAATAGGACAAATCAGCAACCTACAGATTGGGAAAAAAATCTTCACTAACTCCACATCTGACAGAGGATTAATATCTAAAATATATAAAGACCTCAAGAAGCTAGCCACCAAAAAACCAAACAACCCAATCAAAAAATGGTGTGTGTTTCTTCTACAGCGCTTGAGATTGGACCCAGAGCCTTAAATATGGTACAAGAACATTCTAACACTGAGAGCTACCCAAGCCTCTCCATTTTTTCTAAATAAAAACAGAAACATCATACATATACATTTATACATTATAAAGTGTAAGTTAATTTTACTGTTGAGATTTATACAAAACTCACCACAGGGTACTGGGCAAGGTCATTATAGGTCCGTCCTGCCATGGTATTTATTTGAATGAGGTAGTCAAAGTTTGTTATCTCTCTATTCACCCATTTCTAGATAGCACAAAAAACAATATCAGAATCATATAACCTCTTAGAATGTGACAATTATTAAAAACCAACCTAATTTTTGTAATCTCTATTTTTATTATCTTCATGATTGAAGATATGGAGCTAAAGAAAGTTTAACATGGAGACCTATCAACTTCTACATAATCTACTTCTTTAAAAAATTACTCTATAAGAAAAAGAGCAGAAGAATTAAACGTAAGTACTACACTATGCTCTGGAAGGTTTTAACTAAGAATTAAGTGTGGTCTGAGGTGGTAGTACACACATGTAATTCCAGCTACTCAGGAGGAAATGGGAAGACAGCACACTGGAGGACACCTGGCCAATTTACCAACCATTAAAAAATATAAATGCATGCCTAGGGATATAGGTTAGTGTAGAGCACTTTCAGCGAATTTCTCTGGATTTAGTCCTATGTAACACAATGGAGAAAAATTGAGACTCTTCTTCAATTAAATGTTTTATTTATCTGAGAATTTTAATTTCTAAAAGGCCTGCCCTACTTTTGACATTTTCATACGAAATGTACTAAAAGGCAGTACCTTATTATGCTAAAGCATTCTATGAGCTAAGCGAAGATTACTGGATATTAGACTGTCCAACTATCTGAAGAAAAATCACCTTTAGAGAACAAAATGAGGTGGGATTAGAAAATCATTTCTTTCTATTAATCATGTCATTATATTTAGAATTCAAATGACTGTACGCAGTTGAGTTATACATCAGAGTTTTCCTGACAGAGTAACACTCAACTTTAACTCACTGTGAACAAAATGCAAAGAGTTATAATTATGGTGAACAGTGAAAAATGAAATCTGTATGCGTCAATCTATAAAGTGAAATCTTCATTTTGAGATATATTTCTATATATAGAAAGCTCAATTGTTCTTAGGTGTAAGATTGAGAAATCAGTAGCTAATGAATAAATTTTATTCAAGAGGAAAAGGAATTGTATGTTATTAAACAAGACTTATTTCCGACAACAGGAAAGAATTCTTGGCTGGAGGACCTCACAGAAGAGCCTGGCATAAATGGGGTCCTGTATCCAATTCTTATCACACCCCACACACAGAGATAATTATTTATTCTTATTCTAATTGGAATTTTATTCAAAATGGAAGAACAAAGGTCAGGGGTGATGGATCACACCTTTAACCTCAGCACTTAGGAGGCAGAAGTGGGTAGATTTCTGAGTGTCTGAGGCCAGACTGGTCTACATAGCCAGTTCTAGGACAGCCAGGGCTAGATAGAGAGACCCTGCATCAGCAAAACTAAAACTAACTAACCAACCAACCAACCTGTCAAACAAATAAATAAAGGAAGGAAGAGCAGTTAGAACACACAAAATAAAATATTTAGAAGTTTTATTTTTAAGCAAACTTCTAAGATAAAATGGACAAAATACAACAAGCTATAAAATGTCCTACCTGTGTCAACCCTGATGCTTTGAATAATTCCTGTGGTGATCTTGTTCCATAACTATTAGGAGAATGAAGTGACAACAGTCTGCTATATACTTTGTTTCTAACCTATTTAAAAAAACAACAACCTACTGTTTAGTTTAAAAACTGGTCAAGACAAACACAGATTACAGCTTTTGTATAGTTTTCACAAGATAATACTTAATCCTTTAAGAATAAGTGTTTTCTTACTTCCACAGTGTGACTCTTTCATCATTATTTTACTTCAGAAACTCTTCACCATTGCATAAACTTGACAGCCATTATTCCCAATTCTGCCTCCTCCCTAATTTCTTGAAAACCAGAATCTATCATCTGTTCCATAATTTAACCTCTTCTGGATATTTCAATTTCTTTACCATATTTGGTGCTATGGTTTGACTATGTCCTTTCAAAGTTTATTATTTAAAAAACCTGATCCTCAACTAATAAGTTCATAATCAGAGATGGGGCATTGGGAGACAATCAATATTAAATGAGGTCACGAAGCCAGTAAGATGGCGGTGAAGGTGCCTACTATCAAACCTGATCACTTGACTTTGATCCTTAGGAGCTACACTGTGGAATGAAAGAACTGATTCTTATAAGTTGTAGGCACACTGCAATTTGTACACATAAGACAGTTTTTAAAAATGATGTCATGAGGCCAAAACATCATACTGACACTAGTGCCCTCATAAGAAGAGAAAAGGAGATCCAGGAGTACTGTGCACAGCTTGTCTAATCTTATATATTGCATGTTATAACACAGATAGTGTCTGGCATCTATTGGTTGATACTCAATGTTCTACTGCACATACACACTCACTGAAAACAACCATCTCAAATCCCAAACAAATCTCAACAAAGTTCATATACTGACTAGCTTCAGAATATATTTTTTCTTTAATAATCTGCATTGACATGAATACAGCCCAAAATACCATGAGCTCACTAGCTGGAAAATTATTTCAAAATAATACTTAAATGATTATCAGCAAGGTACTGCACCTCTTTTTTGAAATTGAGAAAGTAGTTGGATTGATCAACATGAAAAATCTCAAGGGCTGATCTCCTTAAGTTGTAACGACGTAAGTGAATCTCTCGAATTTGAGAATGAGGCCACTTGAAATCAAAGCCTGTTCCTGAAAATAAAGAAATCTTGTGACTGAGGTGCCACATAAAGTTACTCACTTCATGAAGAAAATATCTCGTTTCCAAAAGTAAAACTTAGGGGAAGGGAATTTTATATTAAAAACCAAGTATTTATTAAGAGTTATAAATAAATTGTTTCTTTTAAACTATTCTAAAACCACTAAGCTGCTCTACTACCTTTCTATGAGGCCAGATAGTAATTCTGAATTTTATGCCTTAGAACTCTTTCTAAGATGTTAGACCTTCAGATTTAATTATAAAAAAGTAAGAGCCTGGCCCAGGATCATAGGATCAGATGTGAAAAGGACACAACATCTGTCCCACCACCAGGAGTAACTGGGACCAGCGGGATCCAGGGACCCAGGAACCCCTCTGGACTAGTGGCACAGGTTCCTTCCGGTCTGGGCCGGTGCCCTGAGCAGACCTTGGGCGCAAATTCGTCAGCCAGTCCCACAACACCCAAATGAAGCTCAACTCCCAGGAGCTCATTCACACCCAGGATCTCAGGATCACAAGATCCCAGAATTGTAAGATCCCAGAGATAGCTGGAGTCTGAGGAGTTCTGACACACTAGGATCACAGGAAGGGCAGGCTCTAGTCAGATAAAGAGAGGGCAGGTAGAACTAGAAAAAACCAGATGGCAGAAGGCAAGCGCAAGAACATAAGCAACAGACACCAAGGTTACCTGGCATCACCAGAACCCAATTCTCCCACCATAGCAAATCCTGGATACACAATTACACTGGAAAAGCAAGATTCAGATCTAAAATCATTTCTCATGATGATGATAGAGGACTTTAAAAAGGACATAAATAACTCTCTTAAGGAAATACAGGAGAACATAGGTAAACAGCTAGAAGCCCTTAAAGAGGAAAAACAAAAATCCCTTAAAGAATTACAGGAAAACAAAACCAAACAGGTGAAAGAATTGAGTAAAATCACCCAAGATCTAAAAATAGAAACAGAAACAATAAAGAAATCACAAAGGGAGAGAACCTGGGGGATTGAAAACCTAGGAAAGAGATCAGGAGTCATACATGCAAGCATCACCAACAGAATACAAGAGATAGGAGAATCTCAGGTGCAGAAGATACCATAGAAAACATCGACACAACAGTCAAAGAAAATACAAAATGCAAAAAGCTCCTAACTCAAAACATGCAGTAAATCCAGGACACAATGAGAAGACAGAACCTAAGGATAATAGGTATAGAAGAGAGTGAAGATTCCCAACTTAAAGGGCCAGTAAATATCTTCAACAAAATTATAGAAGAAAACTTTCCTAACCTAAAGAAAGAGATGCCCATGAACATACAAGAAGCCTACAGAACTCCAAATAGACTGGACCAGAAAAGAAATTCCTCCTGTCACATAATAATCAAAACACTAAATGCACTAAACAAAGAAAGAATATTAAAAGCATAAGAGAAAAAGGTCAAGTAAAATATAAAGGCAGACCTATCAGAATTACACCAGACTTCTCACCAGAGACTATGAAAGCTAGAAGATCCTGGGCAGATCTCATACAGACCCTAAGAGAACACAAATGCCAGCCCAGGCTACTATACCCAGCAAAACTCTCAATTACCATAGACGGAGAAAACAAGATATTCCATGACAAAACCAAATTTACACAGTCTCTTTCCACAAATCCAGACCCACAAAGGATAATAGATGGAAAACGCCAATACAAGGAGCAAAACTACACTCTAGAAAAAGCAAGAAAGTAATCTTTCAACAAACCCAAAAGATAGCCACACAAACATAATACCACCTCTAACAACAAAAACAACAGGAAGTAACAATCACTTTTCCTTAATATCTCTTAGCATCAATGGACTCAATTCCCCAATAAAAAGACATAGACTAACAGACTGGATACGTAAACAGGACTCAGCATTTTGCTGCATACAGGAAATGCACCTCTGTGACAAAGACAGACACTACCTCAGAGTAAAAGGTTGGAAACCAATTTTCTAAGCAAACGGTCCCAAGAAACAAGCTGGAGTAGCCATTCTAATAAAATCAACTTTTAACCAAGTTTTCAAAAAAGATAAGGAAGGACACTTCATACTGGTCAAATAGAAATATTTAAGGGGTAACTTAAGCAAGTGTTATAGATATCTGATGAGTCTCAGTATAATGGCTTTGGGAAATGCAAAGGAATGTTGCTCTTTGCTCAGAGTGAAGCTAACATATCTTCAAGGGAGAACATTGGAGGTATTTGAATTTTATGTTCACATTAGGGAGCTGAGTCCTATATATTTTAGAAGACTAGTGTTTATTTTTCTGAATTTAGTCAGTGTCAGTAGTTGTCAACTTATTTCTAGTTGAGTGTGACTATAGTAAGGTTTTCAAAGCCTACTGAAAACAAGTAACATTAAATGTGTGATTTATGAGATTAGGTTGTGTGTTATTTTGACTGAAGTCAGCTTTCCTTTGTCATTTCAAAGGAGAAAAAAATGAATGGCCTATAAAACTGTAAGAGCTAATCTGTCAGAAAAATTTCCAATTGCATAATGTTTTTACAATGTGATTTAATTTATTTTAATTATATTTACAATGTGAAAGTATAAGATGATGATAATATTGGCTTCTAAAGTTTTAGCCAAAACAATAGCATTTTAATTATTACAAAATGTCTACAAGTAACTTCATAATTTATTATGTATTTAATTTTAACATGTTTCTCATAATTCACCATTGTATATAATATTGTGATAGATATCCCACAGTACATACATATTTTTGTCAACATAAATTCCTAGAAATAAGTTTACTAGATAAAATTTTTTGCACAATTTATACTTTGGTACCTGCTGGTAAACTGTTCATTAGTAGTACTGTATTGATTTGTACTATTATATGGAATATTTCCCTAAAATTATCTAACAATTAAATTTTATTATAAAAAAATAAAATATTTTCCACTGATTCAGTATATTAGTCATTTTCTTATTTATTGATATATCTTAAAAAGAATGAAATATAATTTTATTCTTTGTTCTTTTCAAAAATGAATATTATAGTATGCAAGAAGCATTAAGTTTATTCTATCAGTAAGTTTAATTGTAGCACAGTGTCTTAAGTTCACAGGCTCACTGTGAACTCATTGAACTACTCTGTATTTTACCTTAAAATAGACATATACACATTTTTAAGGATCAAGTCAATCTAAGTGCTAATTTCATTGTTCAAGTCAAGATTTGTCCAATATGAACTGAGGACTTTATTGATTTTATAACAGTTTGTAAATCTTAAAAAAAAAAAATAAAAATACCCATAAGATGTTGATAACTTATCTAAAGAAGCATTTTTTAATTAATGTACTATGCAAATTCTTTTAATGTGAACATTTTCGTAATTTCAAAGTATCTGTTTTTAGTTTGTGATTTTTACAAGAATTAAATTTTCAATAAAAATATATATGTGTATATATAGTATGTGTGTGTGGGTGTGTATATATATATATATGTATACATGTAAGAGCTTACAAGACAGTGTATATATACAAAAGTATGATAAAATCAAGACTGCATTGTGTAACTAAGTTTACTGTGATTTCCTCAAATCAAATCTTTTAAAATACATTAATAATGATGAGGATGATAAAAGCCAACTGGATGGGGTGCATGCCTATAATCCTAACTACTCAGAAGGCTGAAGCAGGAGGATTTTAAGTACACTGCATAACCTTGTAGAAGAATGGCCCTTGTTTCAATCACTAATACTGGGTGTGTGTACACATAAAAAAAATGACCATTCCCATTTGAAACAAAATGGCTGAATGAACCTAATTCCTAACTGCCTCTCCATTTTTCATTTTACAAGAGAATTATAATATTACAGTCCCACCTTGTTTGCTTTTTCCTCTAATTCATGACTCATGGACCTGGATACTTAATAATAGAAGGTAATTATTTTCCCAGAAGTACTCACCATCTTCTTTTTCAATACTGTTGTCATGGAAGTAAATGTGTTGAGTAGTGACTTCTAATCTGCCAGGAATTATGTCAATTACTGTAATGAGTTCACAGTCTTCAGTCAACACCAATTTTTCCTTTTGATCCTGTTCTTCCTTCTCATCACTGAACAAAAAGTTTAAAAGAAGCAATCATGAATTTAGCTCACTTATGCGGAAAAGAGTATCTCTCTTTCACTACTGATACTGGATGTTTACGTTGCTATATAGAGGTTGATAATTTTCCAGTACGTTCATTTTTTACTAACTTTTGTATCTATGATTCCGTTTTTTCATGTCTCGTGAATGGATTTCTTTTTATAGCTTTGTTTTTCTTTGTCTTTATATCTCATACAGATAATTTCCTTTCATGGGAACATCATCCAGATGAAACCTAAGGCCTTGTGGTATGCATACTAGATGAGCCCTCTACTGCTAAGTTATACCCTCAGATTCTGTTGCACATTTCCACAAAACATAGCTTAGAGCCATATGACATTCAATATTTTCATTCAAAAATATTTTATGATTTCAAGACACAGATCCCAACAATCCTACGTAGAAAGCCTTCCTCACTAATTTCAATAAATACAGATTCTTAACAGCTGGTATGACATTAACTGTTGCAATTAAAGAATTGCAACACTTGATGTAATTAAACAATTAATTGTTTGGAAAAACAGAAGCTCAAACAAATCTGCAGTTTTGCAGTCCCATTTATCATAACATAGTCTAACTGTTTTCATTCCTTTTGACTTCTTTTTTATGTGCACTAGTGTTTTGCCTGCATGCATGTCTGTGTGAGGGTGTCTGGTCCCCTGAAATTGGAGTTACAGATGGTTGTGAGCTGCCATGTGGGTGCTGGGAATTGAACACTGGTTCTCTGGAAGAGCAGCTGGTGTTCTTA
Organism: Rhynchomys soricoides; assembly: GCA_019843965.1. Taxonomy (NCBI): domain Eukaryota; kingdom Metazoa; phylum Chordata; class Mammalia; order Rodentia; family Muridae; genus Rhynchomys; species Rhynchomys soricoides. The sequence continues at coordinate 7,879,449 of JADRCH010000006.1, read as the reverse complement.
ATCTCTAAGCCATTTCTCTGCCCCTGTTTGACTGCTTTCAAATACTAATACACACATGTGTACTCTGGCTGCCATGTCCTCTTCAAGAAGTTCTAGTTTATCTTCCTCCATATCACTGAGTTTAACTTGTTTCACTACTTCCAAAAGCAATGAATCACTGGAAGGCTGTAAGTGCTGAATACCTGTTTAATAAAAGAAAAGAATAAAACATAGTACAAAATATTATAGCACTTCTGTATTTTCTGACAGTTTTGACATTTAATGATTTTTTAAAATTATTCTACATGTGGTAAAATATACATACTTTTAAAATGATAGTTATTTTTAATAATGGCTAATTCTTGATTCAGAAATAGATTAAGTACTGGATCAGCAGTCTGAGAGAGGTATAGAGCTGACTATATGCAAATTGCAGACTCATGAATCATAATTATATTTAATTAAAAGCAAGTTAATAAATAAATTTCAATGTGTTAGTATTAATGTGATTGTGCACTTGTATTAAATATCAAATGACAGCCAGGCTAGGCATGGTTGCACACACCTTTAACCCTAGCACTTGGAAGGCAGAGGCAGGTGAATCTTCGTGAATTTAGGGCCATCCTGGTCTATTTATTGAGTTTCAAGGACAGTCAGGGCTACATAGAGAGCCTGACTCAAAAGAAAGAGGAAAAAAAGAGAGAAAAGACTATATGAGCAGTGTATAGCTGACATATAATAGACAGCAGAGTCATCACTAATGGAGTACATAGAAAGAAACAGGTAAACCTAATACATACATAAAACACATGTATAGTATACAAAGTACTTTGTAATAACAAAGGGCTTTATAATAGAAAGAACATGGACACTAAGTTGGGACACCAGAATTCAATTCTGTCCTGCCAGTGGGCTCTCTGAATCTGTACTTTTAAAAAACATTACGACTTATATGGAACTGCACACTTAATAAAGAAAAACAAAACAACCAAATGAAGAGGAACCCCACAAAATAGGAGACTCTTTGCCAGCTACACATCCTACAGAGAGTTAATATCCAGAAAACTAAAGAACTATAAAAGCAAGGAGACAAAAAAATAAACAAACCAAACCAAACCAAAAAGTAACAACAACAACAACAAAAACCCCAAACCCACCTATTAAAAAGTGAGCATGGGACCTGAACAATCTTCAAAGAAAGAAAAAAAAAAAAAGGCTGCGAAACATCTCAAAAAAAAAAAAAAGTTTATTGTCCTTAGCAATTAGAGAAATACAAATCAAAACAACTTTAAAATTACATCTTACCCCAGTCAGAATGGCAAAGATCAACATACCAGACGCAACAACTGCTGAAAGGGATATGGAGAAGAGAGAACCTTTATCACAGCTGGCTAGATTTCAAATTAAAGCAGTCACTATGGAAACCAGTGTGGAAAATTATCAAAAAAGCTAAAAATAAGCTACACTACGATCCAGCTATTCCACTCCTTGGCATACACCCACAAGACTCGACACCCTAAACCACAGATATTTGCTCAACCGTTCACTGCTGCTCCATTCACAATAGCTAGGAGATAGAAACAACTTGAATGTCCTTCAACCAATAAATGGATAATGAAAATGCGGCACTTATACACAATGGGATAATATTCAAGTGTAAAAAAAATGCAATCATGAAATTTGCAAGTAAATGGAAGGACCTAGGAAAAGCTATATTGAGTGAAGTAGCCTAGACCCAGAAAGACAAAAATTAGATGTTCTCTCTCATCTGAGGTCCTAGCTCAAATCTTCCTATTTGAGTATACATCCTGGAGTAGCTATAGAAACGAGGGAAGTAAAAGGGACCATAGCAGGGTAGATGGATGGGGGAGCAACAGAGAGGAGAACAGCAGTATGTCAGTGATCTGATGAGGAAAATGAAAAGGGGGAGGGGGAGATAAAGACAGAAGAGAGGAGGCTGAAATAACAAAATCCCAACACCAGGCATGAGAAGTTGGACTTCCAACTCTTTTGGTTGTTGATCAGGATTGACCAAGAGACTCCCAAAACATTATAGATTCTTGCTATTGTCCTTGGTTGCCTTCTAGAGGTAGAAAGCAAATGCCTATTCCTGAGGACATCATGCACTTCAAAAAACAGATCACAAAGGCCCCTGAGCTAGAAATGACTGGAAAGCCTCCTCCCTCAGAAACAGTTTTCATGGTAACAGAAAACAAGTGAGCTTCCAAAGGAAGAAGGCAACCAAAAGACCTACCCACTATGACACCTATGAATCACAATGATCAGCAGTACTGGCACACATACTTTGATGATTATCAACAACTCTCTAATTGGACTAAAGATCATGGATCTTGGAGGAGAACCTACAACTACCACTTTACCAAACTAGCATTAACACTTTACACTCTAAATATTTGTCCTTATACCCACAGGTAAGTGTAGTTCTCACTCTTCATCATGAAAACCTCTTTTTGCAACAGATGGAGACTGTCTTAGCCAGGGTTTCTATTCCTGCACAAACATCATGACCAAGAAGCAAGTTAAGGAGGAAAGGGTTTATTCAGCTTACACTACCATGTTGCTGTTCATCACCAAAGGAAGTCAGGACTGGAACTCAAGCAGGTCAGGAAACAGGAGCTGATGCAGAGGGCATGGAGGGATGTAACTTACTGGCTTGCTCAGCTTGCACTCTTATAGAGCCCAAGACTACTAGCCCAGGGATGGCACCACCCACAAGGAGCCCTCCTCCCTTGATCACTAATTGAGAAAATGCCTTACATCTGGATCTCATAGAAGCATTTTCTCAACTGAAGCTCCTTTCTCTGTGATAACTCCAGCTTCTGTTAAGTTGACACACAAAACCATCCAGTACAGAGACCAATACAAAAAAATCACAAATAACCAAAATGTAGAGGTGTGGAGCTTAGTCCCACTGGATATATCTATAAAACAATTTCCAAACCTAAGGCACAGGGAACATCTTGGAAAAGAGGGCTGAAAGACTGTAAGAGCAAGTTTTCTGTGAGACTATCTCCTGGGAACATCTGAAGATACACCCATAAATTCTAACCAGAATGGTTAGACTGTGCAAATATGAGTTGAACAAGAACAACAACAGACATATATGCATGCATGCATGTAACAAAAAATGAGGCTATGAATTTGAAATATAGCAAGGATAGGTTTATGGGAGAATTTGGAGAGAGGAAAGGGAAGGGGTAAATGATGTAATAATATAATCTCAAAAAAATAAAAGAAATAATAAAAGATGTGTTTAAAAAAATTCTGTTGTAAGTCAGGGTTTCACTATGTTGCCTGGGTTGGGTTGAACTCTAGTTACCTCATTCTTAACTCCTTAGTTAGCTAGAATTAAAGACATGCATTAGTGCACTAAGCTCATCAATCAAAAGAATCTGTTTATTCTGTCTCTCAAGGTAGCCCATGCCTGAGAAACTTTACATAGCGAACAATGACATTGACATTCTGGCCCTCTGCCCCTACTTCCCAAGTACTGAAATTGCAGATAAGAATCTAGATTTTCTTACCTATGAAATGAAGAATCAATCACAAACTAGGTGTTTTGACTTCTTAATGGGCTTTCCATTAAAATAATATTACATACAGGCATTTTACAGAAAAGTCTATGACATAAACCCTGTTCTGTATATTTGCAATGAGTTATTTGCAAAGTATACTAAGTAAGTGATACCAAACAAGAAGCTATTTTCTTACTAAAGAACATCATGAATTGACAGGTTATCAAAACATTTTAAGAAGCAAGCAAAATAACTCTGCACTTAATTGTGAAGTACTCACACCAGAAAACACTGTAGGATTAGCGACTACTTGCTCCTGTTTTCAATACCTTCGTACACATTTCTCCCACCTGTTCAGTTTTACTGTCACCAGTGTACTTAGGAATACATTTTCAAATATGTAATGAGTAAAACTGAGGTGAAAAATGTTGAAAGGACAGTGGTTTTCCTGAATGTAAGGCAGTTGAGATAAAAGGATATAAACTCATATGCAGAGGTAAGAGAGGGTAAGGAAAAAGGAGTGGGAATTTCCCAGAGAAGAATTTCTTGGAAAATAATAGGGAAATAGCATCATTTAAATTACTACAAACTAACGTGATTCACTGTGGGGCTGGGGGGGGGGGGGCATCTGCTAAGGTAGGAGGCCAGTTAAGTTTTGAAGAGGGCGTGTTCAAGGGCCAGGAAACTGACAAAGCAGAGGCTTATCTCTGTGGGCTGCTATGTAAGACACATTAAGTTAGATTCTGTATCAAAAACAAAAATATTATTTTTCATTAAGAGAAAAAAACTCACGATTATCTGATTTACTTTAGAATGCAGAATCCTAAATGATACACTATGGCTTTCTTCAGTTTTGTAGGATTGGTCAATATGTTAAATGGAAAAAAAGAATCTAAAATTTGGCATTTGTTTAATCTATAAACCTATCATGAGATACAAGTGGTATAGAAGGAGCTACAGTGACAATAATTATGACTTGGTAAACATTTGGTGCCACAGACTCATCACAAGAAATACTTCTGCGAATTTCAGACTTTTCTTCAAAAGAGAAGAAATAGCACCTGATAAAGAATAGCTTCTTACAGAGTTACAGAAACCTGAGATCTGTTTTGAAACACTGCTTGGGTATACATTTGCAAAGTATTCTTTTCTAAAACAAGGCACATCCAAGACATTAAAAATGTAGGGCTCTTTAAAAGCAGGTTATGGGATAGAGAGATGACTCAGCAGTTAAGAGCACTGACTGCTCTTTCAAAGGTCCTGAGTTCAGTTCCCAGCAACCACATGGCGGCTCATGTGGAATCTGATACCCTCTTCCGGTGAATCTAAAGACAGCAAAAGTGTACTCATATACATTTAAAAAAAAAAAAAAAAGGCAGGTTATAAAAGATCATAAATTAAAGGATGAAGAAGAAAGCTAACTTAATAGTCTAGGGGAAAGGACATTATTTCTCAACTAAAACATAAATGAAATATAGTAAAAATACTGGTTTTCTTTGGAAAGTTACATTAAATGAAAACACACACTCAGATTTAGGCCAAAATTAACAATGAATTCATTTACACATACACTTTAAAGTACATAAGTAAACATCTAAAACAACAGACAATAATAAGCAGCCTGTCAACATCTCTCTAGTAAAACAGGTAGATACTGTAACTCACCTAAATTATCTCTTAAGGCACTAGCTTCCTCGTGGGTTTTGAAATTATAATTTGGTACCAGTTTAAGTCTCATGCGGGAATAATTTTCCACATTAGCTAGTTTCCAGTAAATTCGATTCTGTTTCCTGTAAACATTTACAATGAAACAAGTAAAATTATTTCAAATGATAAAGATTGGTTGTTTAAAAGGTATCAACAAGTATAAAGTGCTTCACAACTGTTCAACACAATTTTAGAAAATGTTCAAGATCTAACTGGCTAGTTCACACAAGGCCCGGGGTTTGATTTCCAACACTACAGAAATCCAGACTTGGACAGATCTGAAGGGGAGAAGTGGGGTAGACAGATGAGTAAAAACAGCAGAATGACTGACACAGTGTATGCAAACAGCATACTGAAACCAACTACTCTATATGCTAGCAATTACTTTTGAAACAAATTAAATGTTCATATTTATCATCTGGACAACTATCAAAAAAAAAAAAAGAAAAAAACTAAAATGGGTATATTTAACTACAATATATATGAACCTAAGAGAGTTTAATTTACCCAAGATGCCATGAGGTTTAAGGGTAGAGAAATAAGATTTGAACACTAGCTTTCAGACTTCTAGCTTGATTCCTTTATTCTTGCACTGTTAAATACAATTTCATAATCATAATATTAAAGTTTTACTACAAATAAAAATGCAAATGAATCAAAGACCAAAATATCAAAGTTAAGAAGATAAAATTCTTAGAAGAAAAGGTAAAGTTTTATGGCCTTGGACTTGGGTATGCTTTCCCTAAATACACTATTAAAAGTATGCAAAGGAAAAAAAACTAGATTTATTAAAATTATTAACTTCTGAACAACAAAGGTCATGATCAAAAAAGTGAAAAATCATCTACCTATTTGCAAATCATCTGAAGAGACACTGAGAATACATACATTCTGACACACATACTTCAGCAAAAAGTTCATCATTCAATGCGGGAACTAGGTAGACAAAGGAAACAAACCAACACTCTTTTCAAAGAAGTCATACAAATGGCCAACAAGTACACAAAACAGTGCTCAACATTGTTGGTTATTAGAATGATGAAAAGCAAAATTATACGATCATGCTTTATATACTCAATGGGAGGGCTATTTGAAATATTGAAAATGGCAAGCATTGGTTAGAATGTGGTGAAACTGGAAAATATACTGATAATTCTTTGCTAATACTTAATAAGTTAAACATGAAATATGACGCAGAACTTGCACTTATATACCCAAAAGGATTTAAAAGCATGCTCTCAAAACAACATTTCGATATAACTATCCACAGCAGCACTGTCACAGTAGCTCAAAGGTGGCCAACAACTAATATTTATCCATTGATCAGCTGGTCAAAAAGATACACGAAAGGTTTACTACTTCTAAAAAACAAGGACTATAAAATATATACACCAAAAAAGAAGTGACAATATCAAGTTGTAAAACGTTGAAGATAACATAACTCTTTCTAGCTTACAACATGACGTGAGAGAGGCAGAAGTACTGTTATGGAGCAGTGGACTCTGAAGTCTAACGCTTGAACACTGAGGCAAAGGAGAACTACGCACACAGTAAGTAACACATACACCATCCCGAACCGATTCATACATTCAAAGGACTCTTTAAAGAACGGGAATAAAAAGGTAACCGACTTAAAAGTTTAAAATTTAATGCCACAGTTCTAAAGATCAAAATATGCACGTACTTTTCAGCCCAAGGCCCCCTTTCGCATGTAAGATAGAGCCGTATCGCCTTCCAGTGTCTAAAAGCCGCCAACTGCTGACTGTTAAGTTGTTTAATCATATTATTGTACCTCAAGTTCTCTTGCCAGGCTTTTCGATTAAATGGCTCCACAAAATACTTCTGAAATAAACAGAAAAAGAAAAGAGTAATGTTATGTTTAAATTTTTAATTTAACAAAAAAAGATATGAAAAAAGAAATAGCATAATTTTATTTCATTAAAATACTTCTCTTTAATGAGGATGGTAGAATTTTAGCTATGTTCTACTTAAGATTTCTTTGACTAATAAAAATAAAACACAGACACACACAATGGCTGATAAAATAGTTCAATAAAAGGCACTACTGCTGATCCTAACAACCAAGTTTGTTCCCAAGCACCCCAAGTGTGGTCGTATACCCCTACAATCTCAACACTAAGGAGGTGGAGTCAGAAAGATATGAAGTTTAATGTTATCCTCAGCTATTTTTTAAGTTGGAGGCCACTCTGAAATACGAGATGGTCTCAAAAAAAAAAAAAAAAAGGACTAAGATCTAAAGTATCTACTAAACCTCAAGAAAAACAAGCTGTTAATAAATTGTGGCTGTTATTAGACTTGTAGGAAGAAATCAATGATGTGGGATACTACACTAAAATAGATCACTGCTGAGACAAGTAAAGAAGTCACAAAGTCTCATGGTAACTAGGTATCAACTCATTACTGCCCTTATCACATGAACACAGTGTCTTCCTTCACTGGTAGTGGGCTGGGTAGGATGTGGCTGGACTGGTGCATGTCTGCCCCGTAGGCCCTGGTATAATCAACAAAATGTACTAACTGAGTACAGCGGCAAGTGTTTGAAAAGTGAAACAGGAGGGCCCTAAATTCACAGTCATGTTTGCAGGTACACAAAACATGCGACACTGCTTCAAAAACTAAGCATGTAAGTAAGTTAGGCAGAATTTGCCAGCAAATCACTCAGGCCCTGCATTTTCTCTTTTAGAAGATGTATAAAAACAAATTAACTTAGATAAAAGACTATTTAAAATTTGTTTTAAAACCTGTCTACGCCGGGCAGTGGTAGCACACGCCTTTAATCCCAGCACTTGGGAGGCAGAGGCAGATGGATTTCTGAGTTTGAGGCCAGCCTGGTCTACAGAGTGAGTTCCAGGACAGCCAGGGCTACACAGAGAAACCCTGTCTCGAAAAAAATGAAAAAACAAACAAACAAACAAAACAACAACAACAACAAAAACACCTGTCTACCAACAACCTGATGGATTTGAGGAGTCGTATTTCTCTGTGCTAAGCAACTCACAGTGGCCCTGACTTCTGTGGGGCTGATAGTGACTTTCTCTCATTTTTGCTGTAAGTAAAATTTCATTTTTCTTTGATTTATCAAGCTGACTACAAGTTTATTGATTTTGCTAACATTCTGAAGAACTAGATTTTAGATTTATTGACTTCCCTTACTCTGCTGCCTTTATTTGTTTGTTGGTTTATTTTTTGGTTAAATTACAGGGCTGGAGAGGTAGCTGGGGGATTAAGAGTGCTTCTTGTTCTTAAAGAACCAGGTTCAGCAGTTCCAGTACCAACACAGTGGTTCACAACTACCTATAACTCTAGTTCCAGGGATTCGATGTCCTTTTCTGAACTCTCTGGACTCCTACACATATACAGATACAAACATGTATTCAGGCACACACAGAAACAAACAAACAAACAAAAATTAACTTTACATTTTTTAATTGAATTTATTTGTGTGAGGGATGTATCAAGATACCTTAGCAGTATCTACTAACAGATCTTCATCTTAACAAGTTTACATAATTTATAAGATTTACATAATCATTACACATCATGTTTTACTATTAAAATAGTTACTGAGCAACTGTTTTCATCCCAATTATAGAATATTTCTTGAGTATGTATGTTTCCAAATTTCTGGTGGAATTATTCCTCCTAAGTTTAATTTAATGCTTGTAGCCAACGTGAACAAGTCGATTTAGAAAACACTGAATAGTTTTCACCTGAAATTTCAGCTTGCTCTCTCCTCCTTCTCGGTCTCTTTTATGCATATTGACCATTAGGGCTTCATAACAATTCTTCCAGTAAAGTGCCATGTTCTCATGACCATCATAAAAAGTGTGTGCTTCGTACTGCTTCATGTAAGGTACAATCTTAGTTTAAAAAAAAGAAAGAACAAAAAGAATGTACACACTCCTCTATAAAAATGATAAATCAGCAGAAAAGTCTTGTTTAGAGAAGATAAAACTTTGGGACTGAAGCGATGGCTCAACAGCTGAAAGAGTACTTGCTGGGCACAAGCACAAGGCCTGGAGTTCAGGCCCCAGCACTCACATAACACTCCTGCAACTCTAGCTCCGAGGGATTTCACACACTAGTTCTCATGCCTGCGTGAAGCACACCCCCGCATATATACACATGCACACACTCATGCCTTCACACACATAAACAAATCATTTAAAATAATTTTTAAAACTTACGTATTTTTCAATGTAAATCTGCCATTCGTTTGAATTGCAGTATTCTTGAAAATCTTCAAAAAATGAAGCACTTCCATTAGTAAAAGGCAAAGAAGGCAGGTGCAAGTTCATGAAAAGAAGCTCATAAATTTTAGAAACCAGAGTCCGGAGAAGGGGAATCAGAAACGAATAGATTTCTGTCTGTTCCTTGATTGACCGACTTAGAATATGTTCTAGTTTCCCTAAAATATAGCATGCCTCATCTTGATTTTCAATCACTTTGGTCTGAAGAAGAGCATTGAGCTTAGCTGATGCCATTGCACAAACCTGGAAGAAAACAGGTTAGATAAAAAAAGAGCACATTAAAGCAAACATTTAATACTAGCAAAAGATCTGTCTCATTCTAACAAGTTTTATAAGTTAGCTATCAACAGTTAAGAACTGAGGGTTTTTAACAGCAAGCTTAAGAGATGTCACCGAAGGGGAAAAGTGGTTCTGGAAAGAGGGAAAGGAGGTGCAGCCTTGGGAAGTGACAGTGCTGACAAGAAGTCTCAGGGCCCTAAAGGTGGTAGCAACGCACTAAAGATCATACACATTCTATGTGGGATGGGAAAACATGTGGGATGGATAAGCCTGTGTTTACAGGCTAAACACCAGTTAAAACAAAATTTGGATAGCATATTACTATGGTTGAATGGAGAAAATAAAATCACATGAAAGACTAAAAAAAAAAAAAAAAGAATCTGATTTAATTCTAAGCTAACAAATGTGTTACAGTTTCATAGACATTGACAAAAAAATATGAAACTAATTGGTGAGACAAAGCACTAGCTACCTACAAAATTTTAATAAGCACTCTATCACCATTTGAACTGACTTCCCAACTCCAATTCTAAGTGAGATTAAAAACTCGAAGACACCAGACATAGAATGGTGGCTCAGAGAGAAACACTGAGTCTAGAAGACCTCAGTACTTTATAGTGGGGTTTCAGCAAATGTATGACATAGAGAAAGAGATTAGCTTTATTACAATGGAAGTTAAAAACTTGCCTATTGCTCTAGAAAGAAACATGGCTTCTATCTTCCAGAGTTGTTCACTATATAAAAAACTCAAAAAAGAGTGGATATTCAGGTACGGTGGCATACACCTTTAATCTCAGTACTTGGGAGGCACAGGTACACAGATCTCTGTGGGATTGAGGATTCCCTGATCTATTTAGTGAGTTCCAGGATATCCAGGGCTACATCTCAAAACAAATCAAAACAAAAACATCACAGGACAAGCAGGACTAAATAGAGAGACCCTGTCTCAAAACAAACAAAACCCCAAAACAAAAACAAATAAAAACAGAATAGAAAACAAGAGCAGCCAGTCACATGATAAACAGAAACACAACAGACTAGTGGAGAGCTATCCACCAATAATGACTGTAGGAGCCAGCACTAGATTCCTCTGGGGACAAATAAAGTTGCAAATAGGCCCAACTGCCATTGCTGCCATTTGCATCCTTAAGGCAATGAGCAGTGTGGTGAGAGAGAGAAAATGTAATAAAGTATGTTTTGGTGGTTCGTTACATGATGTCATAACTATTTGGATACATAAAGATATAGAAGAAGTCTGGTCCTTAACTAGAAATTTAATTAACCTTAAACTTCCTAGGGCAAATACATACTAAGAGCACAAGCCCAAGCAAAAGAGAACTCTCAATTACTATTCATTTAATCTCTAGCACTGAAGAGAAAAGAGCTAAAGAGAAAGGGTTTGAGGAAGGAAAAGGAATGAGAATACAACCATTAGATTAGTGGCTGGTTTCAACAGGCCAACCTAATGTTAAAATTTTTACCTCTCTGTACTCTTAGCAATATTACACCGAGTTTAGGAACAGCACTAGAATTCAGCCTCATCCTGAATCTCCCTACATAAATAATGAAACTGAATATTAAAAGAAAACAGGGTTAGGGAGATTGCCCAGTAAATAAAATGTTAGCCATGCAAGCATGAGGACCTGAGCTTGAATCTGCAGGGTCCACATAAAAGCTGTATGTATTAGTGCTGACTGTAACTCCACCACTCCTACAGCACGATCAGACAGTGAGACAGGAGAAGCCCTGGAAGCTCACAGGTCAGCTTCAGCTAACACTGCTGTATAAAGCAGTAAACAGTAAAAAGGTCCTGCTCCAAATAAAAGTAGAACTTGAGGACCAACACTCAAGTTTGGCCTCTGACCTCCATAGGCATGGTGTGACACAAATGCGCTCTCTCTCTCTCTCTCTCTCTCTCACACACACACACACACAAACAGTAGTAAATAGATATCAAGTTTATCATGACTAACAGTACCTAATGAAAATAGAAAAATGAAAGACCAAATGGCAGAGCAATTTTCTAACCTTTTACATTTTAATTTACAGTAAGAATAAATATTCTTGAGAAAATATTTTATCTTTAGTTCTAAAATCTTGCAAAACAATGCACATAAGAAAACAATGTACATAATTGGTGTTTGATAAATGAACAAAAATACATAAAGAGTTAAAATTTTGGATTAGTAAAAAAAGGAAAAGAGTTAAAATTAGTAAAACAGGAAATTATAAATCATTTTTCCTAAAAATAAAATTCTTAGATTTTACATACACAAATCTCTCTGCTGGCTACTTAGCAATTAGTAAACTACACTGAATGCGGATGACCTATGAGTAAACCCAATAATAGAAAATACTAAAATTACACAGAGTCCTAGGACTGAGAGGGGAAAAAGCTTCTTCTTAAGCTCCTTTCTGATCTTACAAAATTGAAATTTCAAGGGACCTAGTATTTCTTGGAACCAAAAAATACTGAAAAAGGAGTCTGAGAGATGGTTCAACAGGTAAAGGAAGCCTTACAACCTGAGCTTGATCCCAAAATCCATGTGGTGGACTCAAACAACTGACTCTCATAGGTGGTCTCTGACTTCCATGGAACGTGCGTGCACAATGCAGGCACATAAAATAAACAAATACAATGTAATTTAAAAATTCTGAAAAGGCATTATTATCTGGTTACTAGTTCATAGCATTAGTAGCTATAGTGTGTGAGAAGATAGAAGATAGCATGAAAGAAATATCAAACCTGCAAATTGCCTCTTCCGATGAATTCTAGAAGCAACTGGATCTGAATTTGAGAGAGTTTTACCCATACTGGATTCTCAGAATACCATACTGACAGACAGTCAAGGAGCTGTGTGATATCTTCTAAAAGCTATCACAAAAGAAAAATTGAGAAATAAAAGCATTCACTTTTAAAATGTAATGATAACCTTTCTTCAACAATAATACCAATCGTCATCACTGCCAAAGTAGTTCCCTGCACAGTTGCCAAGAAGCAAGAACAAAACCTGCTGACTCTACATCTTAGGTATGTTTACCGCATCTGATTAAACAGTAAAGTTCCAAAAAGAGTGCTGCAAATTACATTCTTTAAATAATTTTGAACTACCTAAAATATTTATCTCCTTATGCTTTGCTTGCAACAGGCTGACCTGGAACTGTCCATGTAGCCCATACTAGACTCAAATTATGATGATCCTTCTGCCTTGCCCTCACAAATGATAAAATCACAGGCTTTGGCTACTTCATTGAACCCTAAAATGCAATTTCAAAAGGCTATTACTAACCTTCTCAGTCCACAAGTTTGAATTAACCAATCCTTCTGACTGCAGAAAGTCCTGTGTGATCAACATGAGTCGGAAGGCATTTTCAGCAGTTATAGGACTACTTTTTGCATCTCTGTTTTCTGTGACTGCCCATTCTAACATCTTCTGTAGCAAACTAAGTGTAAAATAAAGTTCTTTTAAAACCATTCTCACATACAATTATAAGCTTAAAAAGAAAAATGAAAAACCCCAAACCCATTATTTATTATCAACAGTGCCAATCCAAAGATACACTCTCACCAGCAGGCTGCCACTAACATTGTAGATGGAGGACTTCTGGGTAAAATGAAGGCTGCTTCTGTGTGATGCAGTATGAAAGAAAAAGTTAGAGTAAGACAAGAAACAGATTCTATTCCAAAAAAAAAGAAATAGAAGAAGAAAATGAGAACTCAATAGAGGTAGAGAAAGGCTACTTGGAAACTGTGGAGGAAAAGGCAAGGAGCATAGCTGCAGGCTTTGAGATCTCTGCTAGGGGAGGGGAAGCAGATGCTGCCTTTCAAAACTAAGCCAGCAAGAGATGAGCAGCTTTACCCTGAGGACAAGCCTACACAGAGTTGCAAGCTTAGAGACAGTGATCTCTCTAAGGGATGAATCAGCAGTGAAAAGAAAACATCACTGCTACTCTCTATGACTTGCAGGGCAGTGAGCAGACATCAACTTGAGAATCTCCTGTTACCACTGAGTTACCTCCAGGAATGGTGGTGAAATGTTTAATCCCAGCACTGGGGAGACAGAGGCAAGAGGATCTCTGTGAGTTCCCAGCCAGCCAACACTATACAGAAAGGCTCTTTCAGAGTTGGGGGTGGGGGGACAAAAACAAAAATAAAAATCTTGAGCTACCTACCATGAGGACCTGAGGACAAGGTTACAAAGCTTTAACATAGCCTACGATAGCCACAAGGTGAAAGATGGCTTAGTGAGAAACTGGAGAGAGCAGGAGCACCAGACACAAACATAAAATTTCAGTCAGCAGGAAGGTCAGATCAGGTAGAGAAGTTGAGAAAAAAGGCACTCCCATCCTCAGAGGCTGGAAGTGGATCTCATCAACTGAGAACAACCCTAGAGCTTGATAGCACTAAAAACCAACCTCCCATTCATCAAGCAGTATGCTTGAGGCCTTCAACTACATCCCTCCAGGAGGTCAAGACTCAAGAGGTCTTGAAAGCAGTAAGACAGGCTATCAGTCGGGACAGATCTGTGGGTTGTGGTTGCTTCACATATACACATTCTTCACACACTTAGGAGCTACATCCCAGCCAAGGCATTAGTTACATTGGAGGATACTATCTGGTAACCTCAGGAGGATAATGGAATCTTCCTAGTCCTTGGACTGCAAAGGAAGCTGGCTGGCAGAGGTTCCTGGTACCCAAAGAACGGAAACTACCATAATGAAGACAGATCTGCTATGCAGACTACACTAGTCCAAACTAGTATACTAGTACAAACTCAGCCAACATTATAACCATAGCAAAATAAAGGGTGCAGAAGTTCAAGGCACCCATACCCGTGCATCTAACTGGGAGCCTCCAATTCGAGGATGCAAAAAGAATCCATTTTAATATGTTATCCTTTATCTTAAAAAATTATTTTACTCTCTTGGTTTGTCCCTTGACAAATATTTGTACTTTATAGTAGGGTGTGTGTGTGTGTGTGTGTGTGTGTGTATACAAACTAGAGAGTATTCTAAATCTTGTGTCTGCTTTATTATGTTTTAAATGGGTGCTTTTATACTTTTATTTCCATTGTGTAGTCTTCTAATTGTTTTTGTTCATTATTTTTGCTGTTATTATAACTGGGCAGTACTATACAGATGGAGGGGCTAGGGAAACAGCTCAGTCAGTAAAGTGCTGTGTCTGCCATGCAAGCATGAAGACCTGACTTCAACTCCCAGCATCCACATAAAACACAGAGCATGGTAGCATATGCTTACAATGTCAATGCTGGAAAGTTAGAAACAGGGGGAATCTCTGGAGCTTATTGACCAGATAGCCAAGCCTAACTAGAGGGCCCCAGAACCACAAGAGATGCTGTCTTAAAAATAAGGTAGACAACTCCAGAAAAATTATGACACCTGAAGTTGACTTCGAAAGCCATATGCATACATGTACACCAATACCTGCACATATGCCTGTATATATACATATTCATACCAAAACACATAGAAAGTTGAGAGTATCATAAATTGAAAATAAGCTCAAATGGATACATTCAAATATTAATAAAGAAAAAATGACTATGACCACAGTGTTCAAGAACTCTACACATGATTATAAAAGCAAACCTAAGAATCCACTGGGAAGACGCAGCTCCGATAAGCATGTAAGGCAAAGAAAGTCTACTCAATAAAATCCCAGCAGAAAACATCCCAAATCTAAAAACAAAACACCAGACTCCAAACAGGAGAAGATTTAGAACCTTAACTAGATAAGATCAATGAACACATTATAGTCAAGAGGAAAAAATCCAAAGCAAAGAAACAATATTAAAAACTGTATGGGAAAAATGTCAACTCATCTACAAATGTAAAAATTCTCAAACAAAAGATCAGATCTTTGTCAGTAACACTAAAAGCCATGTAATATTTCTTTAATGAACACAACACAAAGATACTCAATAAAATTGTTGCAAACCACATCTCTCATGTTGAATAAAAATCAAGTGAAAATGGGTCAGAGACCTTAGGACGTGATAATTTGAAAATCACACAGGAAATTCAAGATAAAGTTAAGAACTTCCTATAGAGACTTTAACAGCACAAGAATTGGCAAATGGAAAAACATGAAATTAAATTCTGAAAAGGAAAAGGAAAAAAAAATCACTACAGTGAAGAGAAAGTCTACAGAATGAGAAAAAAAATCTTTGTCAACAGAAATCAGACAGGATTAGTATCTCAGATATATAAAGAACTATAAAAATTAAACCCATGCTCCCAAAAGATATCCAGTAAGAAATGACTCAATAAACTGATAAACAATTCATCAAAGAATATAATCAATAAATATTTAAAGATGTGCTCATGATCCCTAACCATCAGGGAAACACAAAGTTCAACTGCTTTAGATGTCACCTCACCCTAGTCAGAAAGACTCTGAGAGAACAAACGACAACAAACAAAGTGATGAGACTGTGTGGGGAGAGGAACCTTCCTAAACTGCTGCTGAGAACAAAAACTACGAAAATGGAAATCAGTATGGAGCGTTCTCAGAAACCAAAAACAGAACACCTGTATGGCACATCTGCACCACTCCTGGTATCACCTAAGTTCAAATAAATTTAATCTCCTGACACTGGAATTTGTTTTGTACTTCTTTCTACATTCTACCAGAATGGTAAAACCTAGGAAGAAAAAAAAAAGCAAACAGTTTCTTTGCCTGTCTTCTTCTACTACATACTGAATTAAGTGTTCACAGTATTTAATTTTAGACTCCCACTCATTCCAAGAAGGGTGCTGAAACAAATTAACTGAATGCTTACATTAGTTTTACTTCATCTGAGGGTCGAAGCAGCTCACTTGATATTCCTGGTTTAGTTAGTGCTGAAAACACCTGCCCTCTTTCAATCCAAGTGTCTTCATCAGACTTTTCTAGTCCTTTGCACATGACATAATTCAAAATATTTGTAAGCAGCTGAAAAAGTTCTTCTTCACATCTCTATGAAAAACATTAGGCAATACTAAATTATTAGGTAAAGGAAATATTAAAATATATTATAGAACCATTTACATATACCTACTGTTTATGTAAAACATTTTTAAATATTTTATTATTTTTAATTATGTGTGGATATATGTGTCTGCGTGTGGCTTTGTGCACATGAGTAGAGTTGCCCAAAAAGGTCTGAGCTGTCAGACCCTCAGAGCCAGAGTTACACATTGTTGTGAGCTGCCTGATGTGGGTCCTGAACATGGAACTCAGGTCTTCTGGAAAAGCTTCCTCTCCTACCCCCTTTTAACACATCTTTATTGACTGGAGATACAATATGTGTAAATGCAGGTTTTGTTCTCAAGACAGCGATGGTGGGCTGGAGAGATGGCTCAGTGGTTAAGAGCATTTACTGATCTTGCAAAAGACAGAGGTTCAATTCCCAGCACCCAAATAATGGATCACAATCATCCATAACGAGTTCTAGAGCACCAGGCACATACATGGTACACATACATACATGTAAGCAAAATATTCATACACACAATATAAAACAATCTAACAGGTGCAAGCCAGTATGCTCATTGCCTATTACCATACATATACAAACAAATACACACACACCAAACCAAACAAAAAGATATATACAGTGATAATCACCCTTCTAAATTTTAGATCACAAGACTTAGAATATGAATGGTAAATATTAGTAACAGCTTACATACTGCAACGGATGTAAGCATAAAACTAGCATATTAAAATCTTATTTGGAAAGATAAGCAAATTTACCTCTTGGCTTTCAAGAAAAGATAAGTCGTCATTGAAGCCCATTTCGTTTGTGATACTTCTTTCTTTGTCAGACTGCACAGAAAATGACTTAGTAGACTCTACTGGGGATGGTGTGCTAGGTGAGCTGTCTGGCATTTGACTTCCACTATCGCTCAGTTCACATGCATCAATTACACTGAGATCTAAGCTCAGATGGGAAGTGTTACTATGCCAGAATTCTTCTTGATTCTCTGACTTGAAAGAAAATTCTCCTTCAGAGCTATCTTCTTGAAATAACGGTGTGTTTGAGTTCAGGGACTGACTATCTTCCAAACTCCAATGGTCTGAAGATACGTCAGCTAATGACTGTTTTTCATCATCAAGTTTTTCAAAGTTCCTCTTAACATCTTCAGTTGATATATTTTTATTTTCTTTCACTGATACCATCTTCCCATGTTTGTTAAGAGAATTTACATTTTCAAAATTTGCTTTTAAGAAAAGTTTAACAAAGGTGTCTTGCCAACCCACTTGTTGTGATATCTGGTATGCTGCATCTGGCTGGGACTGCAAAATCTGTAATATCTGCAAAGAGAACAAAAAAGTACAACAAAAAAATACAAAATTCATCAAAAGTATACAATTTTTTAATGAAAAGGTCTCTTCAATTACTTTAATAGCAAAGTAACTTAAAGGGAAACAATAAGATGGTATACTTTAGGATTCTGTTCTGTGTGCATGGTGTATGTGAATGTGTGTGTGCAGACGAATGCACATATACATGGAGGCCCGAGAGGGATACTGAGTGTATGGTTCTATCACTCTCCAATTCATTCCCTTGAAGTTGGGTCTCCCAATGAACCTGGAGCTGGGGTAATGGCCAGAGACCCTCAGCTACCTTATGCCTCTAGCTTCTAAAATGTTGGGGTTGCAGGCATACACAGGAACACACAGCTTTTTACATAGGTGCTGGGGATTTGAACTCAGTTCCTCATGCTTGTGTGAGCACTCTTACCCACTGATCTATCTTTATCAACAGGAGTATGTTCTTAGCCAGCATTACAGCTTTTCAAAGTATTTAATATTGTGGTTCTATACCTAATCTGATATTATTCTTGCACAGAGTAAAGACTTACAAAAATATTTGCTAAAAGAACACAAAAACTATAATGATTCTAAAACACCATGCTAGATGTTAATTTGTTGAGATAAAGTATTAATAAGATGACAGTATGCATAAAATGTAGTAACATGATCACTGTCTTAATCAAAAAAGTTTTCATGAGCTTACTACACTTGCTCAGCAAGGATTACTGAGTGACGGACATGTGCCAGGCATATACTTGGAGAGTATTATAGCTAGGACACACAAGTCAAAAATGAATGGTCACATTACAATACGTAAGAATTCCTCCTGAATGAGCTCCTTCTTTGAAATAAAAAATAAGTTCTTAGCTGGGTGGTAGTGGTGAATACTACTAATCCCAGCACTCAGGAGGCAGAGGCAGGCAGATCTCTATGAGTTCAAGGCCAGCCTGGTCTACAGAGTGAGTTCCAGGACAGCCAAGGCTACACAGAGAAACCCTGTCTTGAAAACAACAAACAACAACAACAAAACAGTTTTTAGAAACAGTCAGAAATTTGGTTAAGATCTTTAAGATATTTTAATCACAAAGCAAGTAAATTTCTATATTTTTGACTGTATCATTGCCTGTTTTCTAATGAAAATTCCAATGATGAGTTTGATAGCAGTGAGTGATGCTAGTAAGGAATGAAGTAGCAGTGGCATGAAGGTATTCTTCAGGAAGGTGACCTGTCACGGTGCTGCTAAACTTCCAGTGCTGCAAAACCCCAATTTATTTTCTTCCAGTTCAGGCTTTTCTTCATAAACAATCTGTCACAGTTTTATAACTCAGAAATAACTATTTTATATGTTTTACACATGGGAAAAAAGCCAATGTACAATGAACGTGAGCTATTTCAATCTAATTGCATACAGAAAAGAGTCAATTTATATGCTCTGTTTCAAATCATTAAGATTCAGTGTCAAGGTAAAGTTAATGTAGAAAAATGTAAAAATATAATCTGCTGATTAATTTGAATATGCAAAATCCGTCAAAATGAGGAATGTAAATGAACACACTTTGATGCAGTAACTATACTTCACATCCTAGAGATGTGTTACCATAAACAGGTAAAGATATGCATAAGAAAATATTACTAAAAACATGGAAAAACAAGAACCTTAGGGGGACAACAAGATGGCTCAGTTGCCAAGCCTGAAAAACCTGTGCTTGATCCCAGGGTTCCACATAGAAATAGAGGAGAGCAAATTCCCCAACTTGTCCTCTGATTTCCTTTCTTACTGCAGCATAGATACACACACACACACACACACACACACACACACACACAAAATATAATGAAAATTAAAAAATAAATTTAAAAAATCAGACACTTTGAAATATGGTATTTCCATCAGACATGTCCAGAGCTGGAAATGGATGCAGTGGTGGATGCCAGTCACTTGGGAAACTGAAGAAGGACCACAACTTCAAGGTGAGGCTGAGAGACTTAGCAAGACTGTGTCTCAAAAGTGAAAATGGAGGAGGAAGCAGGGAAGGGATCGAGAGAGGGAAGAGTAAGAATAGCAAGGGAATAGGAAAGAAGGTCACACACACTAAGATTTTTGGTAGAGAACTGTATTTTATGGTAATAAATTTTTGACTGTGGAAAGGGAATATTTACATAAAAATAAGTAAAGCTAAAACTTTTATTAGAAAATTACTTTAAATCTATTATAAAAGTATTTAGTAAATACTTTTAATAAAACATTTACTAGAGCGAGCCATGGTGGTACACACTGTTAATCCCAGTATTCAGGAGGCAGAGGCAGGCAGATCTCTGAGTTCAAGGCCAGCCTATTTTCCAGAGTGAGTTCCAGGACAGGGAGGGCTATACAGAAACCCTGTCTCAAACAGAACAAACAAAACAAAACAAAACCTGACATACTAACTTCTTATAATCACATAAAGTTAATTCTTTCTAAAATAAACATTTTATTGTTTATGTATATGTATATTTAACTTAGTCTCATACTATACAGGCTGGCTTCCAGCTTATGATCATTTTGCCTGGGCCTTCCACATGTTGTTACCTACAGGTATGCACCACCATGTCCGGATGAACTGCTTAAAAAGTAGTAACTATTATGAAACAAGCAAACAAAAAACTTACATCTGCCACACACTACTCAATGAAAAACACTGTCATAGATTGAGGATGTTGTTGTAAAAGTGTATCTTGAAAGTTTACTAACCTTTCTACAGAGGACCACTCTGACATTTACATGTGTTCTGTGACAGATATACACTACAGATAACAGGTCTTTGAAATTAATAACAGGATCTGTGATTAAAAAAGAAGTTAAAATTAAATTTCATGAGTATCCAAAGTAAAAAATACTATTACTGTATAAATGGTAAAATAATTATTCACCTTCCAAAGAGAACTACAGTTACGTTCAAATTTCCCCCCAAAACTACAGGCTGATAATACTCCTTTTAAGCCTAAATAACTTATCTTTCTTTGACTGCCTGAGTATATTGTCTATACTGCAGGAATATAATACTATTATCGTTTTATATACCCATTTTGGATTATCAATGAGACTTGATGAACCACTTAGTAAACCACTCAAGCAAGATAACTTAATATCCCACTCAGGCAGGACATCTGTCATAAATTCTACTTTATGGCTAAGTTTATAAAAAAAAATTATTACACAAAACTAGAGAGAAAATGTCTCAAATTCGTTTTTATCTTTAAAAATTTAAGTACTTTAAAAAATTTTAGCTCTTTCTATACATATTTTATTTAATGCCCCTTTCTTATTTAGAAAGCCAGTCATTAACTTGGCTACTTACTCAGTAGGCATTTACTTTAAAGCTATGTCCTGAAAAGTCAAAAAACAATTACAGAAATAAATTATCTGAGGAACACCTTGAAAAATCAAGTAAGAGAGAATTTAAAAACTAACTGAAAAGGGATAATTTAAAAAAAATCTTCCATAGAGAACTAATTTATTTTTTGAAATATATTCTTTTTTATTGAAAATATTTTTTTAAGATTTCCAATTGTTTTATTTTATATTTATTATTTATTCATTTTACATCCCACTCAGTGCCCCCTCTCCCAGTCACTCCCTCCCACAACCCTCCCCATCTCCTTCTCTGAGAGAGTCGCCCCCCCCCGCCAGGTACCCTTTCCCCTAGCACATCAAGTCTCTTTGGGGATGGGTGCATCCTCTCCCATGGAGGCCAGACAAGGCAGCCCAGCTACAAGAACATATCCCACGGACAGACAGCAGCCTCTGGGATGGTCCCCACTCCAGAAAACCAATTTCTTAAACTCATCACTCTTATTAGTCCCAGTCTTACCTGTATTAGTGATTTGGTTAACAAGGTTTTTAATAAGAGATGTGTTAACTGGTGCTTCATTAAGAAGGAGTCCAATTCCTGAATAGCCAACTTCTCTAAGACGAATACGTTGTTTACTACGTTCATAAACATTTGTGCATTTTAACATTTGTTCCATGACCTGGTCACAAAAAGTATTAGTCTTTTCAATACAGAGAAACATTGGATTTTGGAGCTTTAACAATAAAAATAAATTGTACTGAAATGTATTTGTATTTGCGTAAATAATGCTTAAAACTCTAACTATGGCAAATGAAAGAGTAGTGTATACAGCTAGCAGGCATGAAGAACACGTTCATGTGGCAAGATATTATAATTATTATCATTATTATTATTATATAATCATTATCAAATTTCTTCTTGAGACATCCCTGACTGTCCTGGAATTCACTATGTAGAGACCAGGCTTGCCTGACTTCCAGGGCTGGGACTGCAGATGTGTGCCATCACACGCAGCCTAAAACATGCTTAAGTCATTTGTATAACAGTAATGAATTTTCAAGAACAGAAAACATTTGTGAAGCAACCCAAATAATTCCTATCTAAAAACTGGGGGAGGCTGACCTTGTAGCCACATTATTTCCAGGAGTAAGAGCAATGTTATTTAAGAGGGTTTTATACACTATAAAAGGATAATGTCAGAATATCATAAACAATCCCCAAGAAGTATTTTTAAAAGAAATAGTCCCTCTCCATGTGAACCCTAGTGAAGGCAGACACTTGTTCTAAGAGCAGCCTCTTTGGTAACCAGCCATAAGCAACCCCACGAGACAAAACACTTAGACCTTTTATCCCATGTTTGTTTTCTAAAGCTTAGTGATTTCAAACACAGGTGATCAAAACATAAACTTTTAAAAAAATATGCTTAATAACATAACTCTAATAACAAAGTAAAAACAAATGCCAGAAAGGAATAAAGTACACCAAACAGGAGAATTTAAGTAAGAGAAAAAAGCTGGTAGACATATGCCTGGCTCTTCTACTTTTCGATAATAAAAAGCTCAAATGTGTGGTGTCACACAAGGGCCCAGAGTCTTTACAGTTTCCATAGAAAATAAAATACACGCTGGGTGTTTGGATAGAGCTCTTAGCCTCTCAGCTTCAATTTTATCACCTGTAATATAGGAATAGTAAGAGCATTTATCTCATAAAACTGCTACAAGGACTAAGGAAACTACTACCTGAAGAATGCCTACTGCTTGACGTGTAGTTGCTATCACTAATGTTAAATGCTCTGACGTACCACACAGATTTACTGCATGACAAAGAAGAACTGAGAAGTTTTATATTAAGCACAATATTATCAAGTGCTTATAGTCCACTGAGATGATTTATCTGATTATATTAATTTTTACTTGCCATTTTGATGGTTTTGCTTATCTAGGTGCCCCCACCCCTGCCACCAACCTTTTTGGATGTAATGCTAGATTTGGGGGAGGGATGTAAACCCAGGGCATACTAAGCCAGCACTCTACTACTTAACTATATTATAATTCCATGGTATACTTTTTATAAAATTCACAAGCAACATGAAAAATATATAACAAACTAAAGGAGTATGAAAAATAATTTAGTCATAGAAAAAAAATAGAGAGCAAATTCATATACTGACAAATACCGAGATATAAAGATGATTTTTTTGTACCTTAAAAATGATTTCTCTTAGTTTGTCAGAGTACTTCTGATTTAACAGCAAGGCATAAAGTATGTCAGCATTTCCTGGTTCAAACATCAGTAAGAAGAGCTGGCCTCTAGTTGGGCTGGTTCGTAGAAGACTGAAGAGTATATCCAAAATTCCAAAGAGCTTTTCAAGTCAAACAACAGAATCAAAAAACCATTTAGGTATAAGGGCAGCAAAAGGGCGATGTCGCAAACGGTTTTTTAAACTCAATCTGATAGCACATGCTTTTTGTCTCTGATTTCTTTTGTTTCTTCCACTTCCTTTTGCATAGCTTTTCATTATACATATTCGGTATCTCTGAAGCCATGCCTTCATTGTTTGCCCATATGAAAAGAAATCTCTTCTATAGAAGGTTTACTCTGAGTTCCTCAACATGTATAATCCTCCTGTAATACCTCATGTGTTTATCTTTCTCTTACAATCATACTCTTGTTTCACAGTTACCCGTTAACTTCTCTTAACTATATAGACTCCATTAGGTTAAAAAATAATTTCATAATTCTATCATCTGCATTGCTTAATACTAGTGTGTGTGTATAAGCTCTCAAGTTGATGACAGGTAACACAAGAAAATTATGAAAACAAAACTGGAAAACTGACAGATACAACCACCGTGTAATGACTTAGACATGAAGTGTCATTCTCAAAGGCTCATGTGCTGAAAGCTTGTTTGGTCACTAGCTGGAGGCACTACTGGAGTGATCAGATTGTAAGGACTGTGACTTTATCAACCAACTAAGGACAGTCATTATTGTGTTATTATTATTATTATTGGCTATAACAATGGTGACTGGATTATAACAATGATTATAAATTACAATGGCTATACCATGGAGGTTATAATGGGCCACACAAAGGTAAAAGCCCTTACCTTTGGGCATTACTGGGTGAAATAATGGAGTCAAGCCTTTGTGAGCTATCTCCTGTCCTTGGCTCCTTCCTATCCAGCTCCTTTCTGCCTCTTGATTGCCAAAAGGGTGCAGATTTGCTCTGCTATGCTCTACTGCCAAATGTTCTGACTCATCATGGCTCAGAAACAAGGAGGGAAAACTCTTAAATCATAATCAGAGGAAACCCTTACTCTTTATGGCAGCTCATCGCTCGAACTTTGTCCCATCAACTACTTTCCCGATAGAAATTGTGATGTACTTCTTTAACTGTGTAATATTTCGACAGTATCCAAAAACATTTTATCCATTAGACAATTAAGTATATAACTTTATAAAATGACAAAGTAACAGTTAAACATAAAATTCATGTCAGCTATACTACCTGTTCTTCTTCAGTAGTAGCGGCTATGTAACCTATGATACTCTGTATTTCTTCATGAGTTCCACCTTTACAAAGAAAATATTTAATTAGCCCATACAAAGAAGTCCTTATTGTTCGAATATCATCTGGAGAGAGCTCATTACATGTAGAACCATGCCTGAAAGAGAAAATAAAAGTGTGAAAGCTGAAGTATTAATTTAAATTCTTTGATAATTTTATATAAAAGAATTCATAATGTTAAAAATGAAGGCTGTTAGCCGGGCAGTGGTGGCGCACGCCTTTAATCCCAGCACTTGGGAGGCAGAGGCAGGTGGATTTCTGAGTTCGAGGCCAGCCTGGTCTACAGAGTGAGTTCCAGGACAGCCAGGGCTACACAGAGAAACCCTGTCTCAAAAAAAAAAACAAAAAACAAAAAACAAAACAAAAAAAAACAAAAAACAAAAAACCAAAAAAAAAAGAATGCTGTTAAGAAATAGAGAAAGGTTCTTGTTACCAAACCTGATTACCTGACTCTATTCCTGGGACCCATGTGGTAGTATGAGATAACCAAGTCTCACAAGCCGGCCTAACTCCACACACGTGTCATAACATATGACACCACACACACACACACACACACACACACACACACACACCACATTGAAAGAAATGTATTTTTTAAAATTAAAAAAAACCTTTTTAAGGAACTTGCCATAAAGTCTACAAATGCTCCATAAGCATGAGGGCCTGAGTTCATTCCCCAGAACCCACATAAAAAGATGGATATGGTAGTACACATTTGTAGTCCTAGAACTAGAAGGGTAGAAACAGGTAGATCCCTAGGGCTTGCTTGCTACCATACACCTGAGCCAAATAGTGAGCCACAGGGCAGGAAGAATCCCTGTCTCAAAAAACCAAAGTGGATGGAATCTGAGGGAAAATGACACCTAAGGGTTACCCTCTGCTTCTCCACACACACATGTATACAAGCCCCATATAAAAAGAATATACACAAAATGGTCTGGAAAGTTGACTCACTTCATCAATAAAGTGCTTGCTATGCAAGCCTAAGTTTCAGAGTTGAGGTCCCCAGAACCCATGTAAAAAGCTGAGTGTGGCGGCCAGTGTTGGGGAAAGGACCATAGAAGGTTCCATAGGGTTTGCTGGACATCCATTCAAGTCAAATAGATGAGCTCCAGGTTTAAGAAGAACCCCTGCCTCAAACACCAAGATGGAGAGCACGTAAGAAGGATACCAGAGGGGCTGGAGAGATGGCTCAGAGGTTAAGAGCACACTGACTGCTCTTCCAGAGGTCCTGACTGAGTTCAGTTCCCAGCAACCACATGGTGGCTCACAATCATCTTTAATGGGATCTGGTACCCTCTTCTGGTTTGTCTGAAGAGAGTGACAGTGTACATACATACAGTAAAAAAATAAATCTTAAAAAAAAGATACAAGAGAGGATTTAGATTAGTTATAATATGCTTGCCAAGCACATGCAAGACCCTGGGTTTGGCCCTCAGCTCCAAGAAAAAGAACACCACAAGCTGGGCATGGTTTCTACATCTTTAATCATAGCATTCAGCAGAGCCAGTCTAGGACAGCCAGGACTGCACAGAGAGACCCTGTCTCAAGATAGGGTCTAATCTTTCATAGGCTGACCTACAACTTACTATGGAGCTGAGAATGACCTTGAACTTCTGATCCTAGTGCCTCTAATACCCAAATGCTGGTATTACAGGCATGCAGTAACACAGTGCCTATGAATCTGATCATTAGGAAAGTACTCTACCAACTGAGTAGCATAGCTTGCTTATTTTACACTAAGGTACATTTTAAGAGTTTCAGTAACAAAAATAAAATTATTACAATATTCATTATACAACTGTAAAATTATAACAATATGTGTCTTTACAGATTAACTAGTTTAATTCTTAAAACCATCACAGGTCATAGTCACTTTTTAATCTGCTTTAGACAAATGAAAACACTTAAAAACAGACAGTTTGAGCAATTTGAATAACAGCACACAACTAACAAAACCAACATACAAACCCAATAAATGTGAATCTATCACTATTATTTTAGCCTTTCCATTACCCTGTTTCTCTGAAGTTTCAGGGTTCCAGAACTGCTGGACAAGGGAATAAGCTACATACACAGTCAGTCAAGTGTTAGACAGAAAACAGCATGCTAAACTGAAAAGGAACAAAGATGTCATACCCATAATAAATCCTAAGTGTATCCAGAAGGAACTGCACACCGTACTTCTTTCTGAAAACTCTCCTGCTGTCTTTAATGATCGTTGAAAGATACTGTATATGGCCTAAAATAAAATGTTCATATAAAAATAATGTAGCTGGAATAAAGTCACACAGATGGTCATACATTCCAAAAACAACGGAATAATATTTTACTTGATAGCTTGGTCTTACCAATCCGAAAAGGAAAATCTCCACGGTTCCAAATACGGAAGTCAAAGAGTAAACACTGATACATTTGTTGAAGCAACAGTGTGTTTTTTTCCAGTGATACCTGTTCAATTAGTAATTGAATTGCCATCAATACATTAACATCCATTAGAGAACCTGGCACCTAAAATTTAACAGAAAAGAGTTTCATAAAGGTCAGTTTAAATAATAACATAAAACCGTAACTTCAAATAACTCAGAACATCCAAAAATATAGAATAAAATATGGTACAAAATATAAATAACTTAAATCATTAGCCTTTCTAATTTGACACTGGACATTTTCCTCATGTCACACCCTTGTTTTGTTTAACACTCAGAGCACCTTATCACTCTAAATTTTTACAGAAGCTCTAAGAAAAATTATCACTCCCATTTTACAGACAGGGAATCTAAGGAATAAAACAGCATCTCCAAACAATTCATCTAGCAAAAGTTTTAAGCTCAGGCAGTCTAGCTACAGAATCTATGATCTAACAGATGAAGGGATAGAAGCTGCAAACCATCATGAGCCAGAAAATTCTCCAGAAGGGGCTAGAGCAATGGCTCAGAGGTTAAGGGCACTGGCTGCTCTTCCAGAGAACCCAGTTCAATTCCCAGTACCCACATGGCAGCTCACTACTGTCTATAACTCCAGTTCCCATGCACATAAAATAAAAAAGAAAAAGAAAAATTAAAAATAAAAATAAAAAAAAGTAAAAAGAAAGAAAGAAAGAAAACTTTAAAGAAGAATTACTCCTCCCATACACAAATCAAGACAATCCAATCAGTGCACATGGAGTAAGGACATGTCTTCTCACATTCTTTCCAGGGCCATCTGAAAGCTGCAGCCGTAATTTAAGTGGTATTATCCTTAACTGTATCATGGCTTCCCACCACACCTTTCCCTTCACAACACTGTGAGGTAGACAAGACTGTGTTCATTTCACACAACTGTTTTGCTGATAAGTAAATCAAACTCAAGAAAATTATTTTTACTGGAGCCTTCTACATTAACTTTGTAAGAAGGTCTCTCAATGACATTATAAATTGATCTTGTAGAGAGAGCTTCAAAAGAATTATAAACTGGTAGTACCCCAGAAAGCAGGCTAGAAACTCGGTATACTGGCATCCTAGGTTGACCATAAAATATTGGCTTAGAATAGGAATCTGTTAAGTATCAGTTTCTCAATATGACTCTGTATGTCATTCTCATCTGGCCAGTAGTCTAAAGTCTCGTCTTCATAAACTGGCTTCCTAAGACAGCCTACATGCTAAATTAACAACTGGTGGTGGAAAGGATCCTATGTTGTACACCACTACAGGAAAATATCTTAACTTGGCTGTACAGAAGACTCTCATTCTTGGCCACTTGAAATAATCCCAGTAATTTTAAAGTGAAGTTCTTCAATAATTTCCTAATTTCTCTGACACTGAATGGTAGTCTTCCAGTGGTAGGAGCTCCCGACCAGGTGTGTAAGATTCTTTTTTTCTTTTCTTTTTGTTTGTTTTGTTGTTGTTGTTTTGTATTTTTTTGAGAACAGGTTTCTGTGTGTCCCTGGCTTTCTTCTTTTTAAAGACAGGGTCTCACTATGTAGCTCTGGCTGTCCTTAAACTCTCTATGTAGACCAGGACCGCCTTAATCATACAGAAACCTGCCAACCTGACAACCTGCCTCTTCCTCCCAAGTACAGGATTGAAGGTATGCACCACTATGATCAGCCTTCTGTATCAGGAGCCAAGAGCCTTCCTTCTAACTTTGTCACTATGAGAAGCTCTACCATGGTGAAGTGGTCCTCTGGATTTATTAGTCTCTCGGAATGCTTCCACTGCCTTCCCAAAACCTCTTATTATGGAACCTTTTGGCAATTACCAAAGTTTAAAACAAAAAATAAAAACAAAACAAAACCCTAACCAAACAAAAAGACTGTAGGAGATAAGCCAAATCCTGGTATATGCACTAGGCTTCCAATCAAAGTAGCCTCCTGACTTGCTTTAATTATTCCTTATAGATTGGGGCTTATCTGAAAGCCCCGAGTTAGACTTGATTACCTTCTGAAGTAAAGCACCAAGAGTAGCAACTCCATGGGACTGAATAAGATTGTCCTGGTTGATAGGATGTCTCTGAATAAAGTGTTTCACAATCAAAATAAATGTTGCAATTAGATTTTTCTCCAGCCTTGACTCTGTAAAAACAGGAAAACGTCATTATCAACATCACTCTCATCACCTTTACATCACCTATTTTATATCACTGCAACAAAGAAGTGTATCAATTTATTACCTTGCTTCCAAGATTTATTTGTACAACGAAATCAGAAAAAGCAGAAAGTATTTACTATATAATTGTATCCATATGTAAATATTTTCTTGGTACCATGATTTAACAATGTGGTGGAGTGTTTTCCCAATAAGCGTATAAACTAAAGATAGTCAAAAGTAAAATAACTATCTTCAGGGTTTTGATCAAAGTACTATAAACTTACTAAGTCAGTTCAGTAGGAAAGCTACAACAGCTATAAATAATTAAGTATATGGTGCTTTATTTTCTAACTAAATCTCAACTTTCTAAATGACTAATCTGGGTGGGGATAATGTAATTTTATTACCTGATGCCCTTGTGGAGGCCAATCCCATACATTCTTGCTCAATAGGTGTTATTGATTCAGGAACTGTGGTTTTACTCATTGTTTCAGAAGTCTGTCCTTCACTAAAGTGGCTTATTTGTTCCAGTAAAGGAAACAGTACATTTAACCCACCTATGCAATTGATGATGTCCTGAAAACAAAAATTAACAATTTTTAATACTACAAAATAAAAGCAATGGTGTAATTCAGTATCTACAGTGTATGTGAAGATGCAATTTGTCAATAAACCTTAGGTAATGTATGTGATAGCCTAAGCTGAAGGTATCCTTTTACACAGACAGTCTCAAAAAGAACTATTACTTACATTCAAAAAAGACCATTTCAGGTCATTTTTCTGTGCTTGTTTTTTAGGAAGTTCAAACATATGCAACATATAATGTAAATCTAAAAATGCCAAGAGCAAGGAACTGTCACATAACTGTGCAATTATGCACTAAAAACACAGGTAAGGAGCCAGAAGCATGACTGACTCCTCTAATTTTAGTTAACAAGAGATGTAACGAGTAGAGTAAGCTAAAATATAAAGAGTGCTTAATGCCTGATGAACAATGAAGTTACACAAGGCACTCTCATTATCAATCTCGAAGGCATCCAAGACCTGCTCTGATGTGCTATTGCACCCTGGTAACCCTCGTACAAAAAAGGCTGAGGCAGGAATGTTCCAGATCCAAGGCAAGCCTGGGAGGGAATAAGATAGAAAAGGAGTAGAGAAGGAGGAAGAAAGAGAAGCAGAAAGGGAAGGGGAGGAGATGAGCAGATTAACAAATCTCTCATCTCAGTTACCTGTCACAACTACAGCTATAAAACATTAATTTAGTGAAACTTCCCAAAACAATGTTCCTCTTGGTGTACCTGACATTTCAAGGGCTATTCATACTACACACCTGCCATTTTGTTTTGCATATTTTTAAATGATCTAAAATTCATTTTACCAATTACATAAAAAGATAGAAGTGTGTGTTAGGGAAAAAACCAGCAACAATTACTGATTTTAAATAGCTCTCTCTGTGACAGTAACTGAACTTTCAGATGGCAAATATTTTCCCTCTCAGTTGTCTTTTTTATTTTTGCGGGGGGGGGGCTTTAATTTTACTTAAACATAAAAATATAACTGTCTTTCTCCTAATAATTCTGCTCCTGTCTTGTCTCTCACATTAGGCAAAAGGTTTCATTAGTTAATTTATATAGCTATAATTCAAAATACTGAAGACTGATTTTCAGATCTGCACAGAGTAAGTTTCTATATATAAGACAGAGGATTAGTCTTATAAAGCCAATATTACAAGGGAAGCAAAAGTTAAACTGTGCAACTTATATATGAATATAAACAGTAGCATATTTTTGAGTTGGCTTGATTGATAGCATAGTTTACAAAGGTAATTAAATTTCAGTCAGTCACTCACCTATTACACTTATCCTTCAGAATATAAATCTGCATAACATTTTATCTATTTATTTGAAGGTTTGTTTTGTTTTATTTTGGAGATAGGGTTTCATTACACAGCCTTGGCTGGCCTGGAACTACCTAAAAAGACCAGGATGAACACAAATCAAAGAGATCTGTCTCTCTCTGCCTCATGAGTGCTGGGATTAAAGGCACCACTACTATGTCCAACATTGCATAAAATTTTAACAGAGACCTATTAGTAAGATTAATTTGGTGATGCTTAAAGACAAAATCTGGGCAGGTAGATGGTTCAGTGGATAAATTATGTACAAGCACGAGAACCTGAAGGTCTGAGTTAATATCCCAATTACCCATGGAAAACTCTGGGCAAGACTGCCTGAAAACTCCAGCACCAGGAAACAGAGACAGACAGGGAGATCATTAGAGCTCACTGAGTAGCCAGCTTATTTAGCCTAAAAGGCAAGCTTTCTGCTCAATCAAGGCAACAGGTGAAGGTGCACGTGTGCACATGCGTGTTTGAAAACTTCTAGCTATATGCTATGCTTAAGTAAACTTAAATTATACTACAATGCCAATTGTATATTATTCATTTACCTTAATGTCCCAATTCACTATTTTGTTTCCTGTTAATCTTCCATGCAAACAGTTAGTAGACAAGTCAAGGCAAATTGAATTTTTGCAAGCCTAAAAACAAAAGAAAAATACAACAAGCACCTTAGTGTAATTAGAACAAAACATAACTTTAATTACACACAGAATATGCCACCATAATTTTAAAAGTGTATAATAACATGCCTAGCATTTGCTTTTTAGTGTTCGTTCTCTCTTTCTCTCTCTCTCTCTCCCCCTCCCTCCTTCCCTCCCTCCCTCCCCCTCCCTCATCTCTCTGTGTTCTGTATGTGTTTCTGTGGGGGGCATGTAACCAGGTCTATAGCTGGGAGGCCAGAGGCAGACTTAGGTCTTAGGTGTCATCAATCATTCTTTACCTTCTTTTTTGAGACAGTATCTCTCACTGAACCTAGAGCTTACCATTAGCTAGACTGAGTGGCCAGCAATCTATGCACCAGTCTCTGACCCTCCAGCACTGGGGTTGTAAGGCACACCTCCTAATGTCCAGCTTTTATATAGCTGCTTGGAGATCCAAGCCCAGGTCCTCATGGTTACACATCAAGTACTTTAATATCTCTTTTTTTAAAAAAAAAAAATCAGGGACTAAATCTAAAGCACTCACTTATCAAAAGCAGGACACTGCACTCAGTTCTTGGCACAAAGAAAACGCTGACTTTTAAAGAAATAGATGACCAAACACCTGCTACAAATAAGGATAGGGCTGAAAAGCTGGAAAGTCTTCCAAAGTACCATTTAACAAATTAGTGTTTGTTAATACTTGAGTTGTTTCTAAAGAGTGCTTAAAAAACTGGTGAAACAGATTAAACCAAGTAGAGTCTTTATCACAGCATGATTTCTAAAGCAGATCATCAATCTCCAAGAAGGCTATGAAGAATACCAGAGCTCCATGAACTCATTTAACTTAGACATGTATCATTAGTATACCATTTTGGAGAAACAAACCTTCAATAAATTGACTTACTTATATATAAATCACATTTCTTGAGGGAAAACAGTAAGGCAATAACTAATTTTTAAAAGTATGTATTTTTAAAATTTCAGTCTCAAAAAATACAATCTTAATATCACCAATTCAAATTTACTTTGTAAAAAAGTAACAACCATAATATTAAAAACCAGAAAATATGCCACTCGGTATACTATTTGGATTAGATGCAATTATTTCCTAGAATCTGTGCTACATACTGGAGACTGAAAAGGAGAGTAAATACTAGTAGTTGCCAAGAAAGAAGGTTGTTATGGTAGGTAAGGAAACATATTGTTTGAGAAAATACATAGAGCTTGACTGATCAAAAGTAACTTGCTAAATAAGTATTGTTAGGGAAAACTAAACAGATGATATATTCAACTATGTAAGAAACTATGTAAAAATATTCAGGGATAAAGTTTTATAGTTATACCAATCTACTTGTACAAATGACTTGAAAAAAGTCATCAAATACAACAAAATAATAACTATTGGCTAATTTGGGAAAGAAATATACAGGATAATTACACTACTTTTTTTTTAACTTCTAAGGTTTGAAATTTATCAAAATAGAAAGTTGTAAGAACATAAAATCAGTAAGTTTATTTTATCAGGTCAGATGTAACAAATAAATAGTATGATCATGTAACAGCTTGCTAAACAAAAGAAAAATGTATTCTCTATTGTCTCATACAATGAAAGTATCTTCTGTGCCGATGTAACATTAAATATGACAAAGGCAAACAATGCTGCTTGTGGCACTTCACTGCTTTCTTCCTCCCACTGGTACCTCATATGCTTTCCTTCCATCTTTGCTTACTTTCATTTACTGAGTTTTGAAGGAAAAAGAGCTGGACCTGGCAAGCTTACTGGAAAGTGTTTCTA
This sequence comes from Rhynchomys soricoides, assembly GCA_019843965.1. Taxonomy (NCBI): domain Eukaryota; kingdom Metazoa; phylum Chordata; class Mammalia; order Rodentia; family Muridae; genus Rhynchomys; species Rhynchomys soricoides. The sequence continues at coordinate 7,845,544 of JADRCH010000006.1, read as the reverse complement.
GCCTTTAGAAAACATCCTCCCTCCCCTCAACATCACATTTTAAAAAAGCAAACCAAAGTTTGAGTACTGCTGCTTTGCCTCTCTTGAGTTACCTAGAGAAATATAAGTTTAAAAGGCTTCATTCACTAAAACTAACTCAGAACAAATTTCAGAAATTATTCCAATACACACTAGAATGACATATAACCTAAACTCTAGTTGAGGAGGTATGCCTTAATTTTTGCTGCTTAACTTACTTTTACAATCCTTAATTTTTTAAAACTCAAGATTCAAGCCCCACCATACCCAATTACCCACTGAAATGACAAATGGAATAAAACCATCAATTTGAGCTCATGAAAGTTACAATTACGGACAGCCCATGCATTTACTCTGACCTTTCCTGTGTAGTGAAGGAGGATGTTACTTGGCAAATCGGCCATATCACAGTCTTGACACTTCCAAGGGCTTAAGCAATTTGGACCTGAAAATTAGTTATACACATACACATACATTACTAAATATACATGATCTCTTTGATTCTATGTTACCAGAACAAAATTTAAAATCAAGATGCTACACGTTACTCAAATAACACAGCTAAAACACACTGTATACATGTATTTTAGTTTTAGGTCACCTCTAATTTTTCCAAAACCTAGAACATTTGGAGAGATGATTAATCTCTGCTATAGAAAGGACACTGTATGAAAGTATTATAATATTATATAATATATATAATGTTTTATATAATATTTATCTATTTTTATCTTATGTGCATTGGTGTTTTTCCTGCATGTACGTCTATATGAGGGTGTCAAATAACATGGAACTGGATTAGAGATTATGGACAGTTGTGAGCTGCCATGTGGGTGCTGGGAACCTGAGTCCTCGGGAAGAACAGCTAATGCTCTTAACTGCTGAGTCACCTCTCCAGCCCAGTTAGTATAACCTTTAATGCTAGGACTCAGAAGACAGAAGCAGGCAGATCTCTGTAAGATCAAGGTCACCCAGGGTTATATAATAAGACAATATCTTTAAAAAACAAAACAAAACTGTTTTTTCAATTTGAGCAGACAGCAGAAAAATGGAATAGCGTGTAAGTAGGTAATGGAAGACTATTTAAATTATTTAACTGTGTGAATGAGAGAGAGAGACAGAGAGAGAGAGAGAATGAGAATGTGTGTGTGTAGGATATGTGCACATGTACCTCAGGTACATGTAGAGAGGCCAAGGAAGATATTGGGTGTCTTCTTTTATCTCTCTCTTCCTTAGCCTCTGCCTATCCCAGCATTTGCTACAACTGGCTCCACCCTAGATACTCCGTCTTATTGAAGCTGTGCTAAAGCTGACATACTTCTGTGTCATCAGAAGCACTGTGACTGTTTTTCTCTCTTGACTGTATGACATGTATATAAAACCATTCACTTATTCACACTTTCAATGTTTATTCTCATAATTTAATCATTAAAACCACTAAAATAAACTCTAAATACAATAGCTCATCATATTGAAATTTTTAAGTTTATACCAATAGTTAAAAAATTATACGCAGGCAGTGCTGGTGCACATCTTTACTCCCAGCACTTGGGAGGCAGAGGCAGGTGGATCTCTATTTTCCTGGAAATAACAGAGCAAGTTCCAGGAAAACCAGGGCTACACAGAGAAACCCTGTCTCCAAAAACAAACAAACAACAACTTATAAAGAATTTATAACCATAAATTCAAGAAACCACACAGAAGTAAAGAACAATAATTTACAATAATGATATCATTATCATTTAAGAGTAAAATTGTAGGGCTAGACTCATGATTTTAGAATCACTTATATAATTTCTTATGTAGGTAGGCTTATATGTGATTTCATCAACTCATTAGCATCTATCTAAAGTACTTACAGTGTTATGGAAATGAATGACCTTAAAATTCACATTAAAAATGTAATTTCCAATGTATTATAATTAGAGCTTTTAAACAAAAATATTAAAGATAAATCATGTCTTAAGAATGGGAGGGAACCTAAGCTGGGCAGTGGTGGCACACGCCTTTAATCCCAGCACTCGGGAGGCAGAGGCAGGCAGATTTCTGAGTTCGAGGCCAGCCTGGTCTACAGAGTGAGTTCCAGGACAGCCAGAGCTATACAGAGAAACCCTGTCTCGAAAAAACAAAAAAACAAACAAAAAAACAAACAAACAAAAAAATGGGAACCTAATCAGACAGAGTCCCTCGTAAGAAAAGGAAAAGACACTATAGAGATCTGGTTTTTTTCTCTATATGCACAGCGAAGAAAAAAATTCATATTGAGATTACAGTAAGAAAGGGACTTCCTAAAACAAAGAGAAGCCTCACTGGAAAACAATATTCCTATTCCCTTAGTCTTGAACTTTTACCTTCAGAAATGTTGAGAAAATAAATTTTGGTGATTAAAGAGACAAAGTCTAGAAATTTATTATGGCAACCAAGGGAGACTAACACAGGCAGAAGTTTTGATCCTTAAAGACATTTAAATATCGATACCCAAGAAGAGATGGCTCAGCGGTTAAGAGCAATGACTGCTCTTCCAGAGGTCCTGAGTTCAATTCCCAGCAACCATATGAAGGCTCACAACCATCAGTAATGGGATCTGATGCCCTCTTTTGGTGTGTCTGAAAATAGCTACAGTGTATTCATATACATTAAATATAAAACTTTTTTAAAAATTTAAAGATCACTCAAAATGGATCTGGAGATACGGCCCTGTGGTTAAGAGTGCATAGTACTCTTTGCAGGCTATGTGGGTTCAGTTCCCAGCACCAAGATGAAGCAGCTCTGAACAGTAGGGGATCTGATACCCTCTGACCTGTCTGGGCAACTGTACACACATGGTGCTCATGAACTTACAAAGGTACACATACACACACACACGCATACACACACAGGCCCCACACTTGTTTTAGGTATACCTACAAAACAATATAGTATACAACAGGCTTTTCTTTTCAGTTCCAACTAAAACAACCACAGGTCTGTAATATAGTTCAGTTCTTAGATTACTTGCTTAGTATGTGCTAGATCCCCAAAACATGAGTGCATGAATGAATGAACAAACAAATGAATGAACAAACACATTCTTCAAATCAAATAACTGTTTAGGAAACATTCAGGTAAAAACGGGAAGAAAAAGATAATGCTAAACACTGTGGCTATGCATGCTCACCTGCTAAATATAAAGCCTTGATCTGAGAAGGCTGCAGTGCTTCATGGAATATAGTCACAGATCCTAGCTGGCCCTCCAGAGACGTGGGACAACCCCATTCACTATCTTGGGTTCCAGCTGAAATTAATTTGGTAAACAATTTCGATTTTTCAATTGTTCCTCCCCAGGAGGCTGATGACAATATTCCACCAAATGATGTCCGGTGAGGGGTAATGGGAGTAGAAAATGGTGGATCTGGGATTTGAGATGGTGGAGGGGTAGTGGTTCTTTGCCCAGCTGAACCAATACAACAGAAAGTAAATGGCTAAAAATTAAACAAAAAGGACAAAAAGTACTTAATATCACACAATTTTAAAGTAATTCTCTTCACATTTAATAGTAAGTAGCGCAAATCTGGACTAGGTGGCACACAAGTAATAGTCCCAGGAATGGGGAGGGCCAGGGCAAAACAGTCATGAGCTTCATAGTGAGAGAACCTACCTCCAAAAACACAAAGCAACACTGAAATAAAATACTGTGGAGCTATACATGTAGCTCCATAGTGAAATACTTGTCTAGGATTTGTGATCTACCAATGTGAAAATAAATAAATGAACTTTAAAATAAAAAATAAGATGAAATAATATATATAAAACTATGCAAATAAGCACATTAAAAATAAAAGTGAAGCTAATTTTTCAACTAGATCATGACATATATAGGCAAGCATACACCTAAGGTATAACTGTCTAAGTTACTTTTGGCAAAAGAATATATAGAGTACTTTTATGACTCAATAAACCTTTTTTGAGTGAGTCTCTTTTTTTAATCGGTAAGGGTTATTTTTAATAAGTTAAAAGAGGCTTTCTGTTATCTAAAATAGAGATAATTACTTTCTCACACAAAATTTTTCATTAGTATTATGTAACAGAATAATGTTAATTAAAGGCTCCTCATGAGATGAAGCAAAAAACTATCAGGTAAATCTTATTGACAAATGCCCTACTTTGTCCTACTAGTCCCAGAAAAGACTTTCCTAAATTGGCTAGTCTCAAAAAGATTCTTTACCTGTATGGAGAATAAACCTTGAGGGGACTTCATTACCAGTTCAGACTGAACAGATAGCAAACTCTACTGCAGTATTTTCTTAAATATTTTATATACTTTGAAGAAGTTTGAATTTTTTTTTTTTTTTTTTTGGTTTTTTGTTTTGTTTTTTATGATACTTTGGTATGGACTGTTTATTTCTTCAGCTTTGCTGAACCTACTTCTCAAAACCTTTCATTATATGTTTCTTTCTTGAATGTTTCTTGAATTGTTTTATTATTTTTTTCCACATAGTATCTGAAATTATCTTATGGCAGACTAAGAGAAATGAATACCAATTTTCTGTATCTTAACACAGAACACAATTCAAAATTTTTAGGCAAAAAATTGAATATATTTCCTAAATATCTTCAGGGTTTTCCAACCAATAGGCCTATAAAGAATAAGTTACATATACTCACCTCATTCATGGCAGGAAACCTGAGAGGGGCAGAAACCTTTTGTTGTCCGTTGTCGTAGATATAGACAAGACTCTGGCCAAAGGGCCTTTTTCCAGGCATGTGAACAATGGTTATGTTGTGCTGACAAAGAAAAGCATACATTAAAATGACTAAAATCACACTGTGCCTTTAAAATGACATATGCTTAAAGAATAAAATTTCATAATTTATATAAACAAAATATTGAGGACAGCTAAAACACTGATTCAATGATGTTCCCAGAATAAGTAACAATTTTAAGTACTATAAAAAAACAAAACAAAACAAAAAAAACCAAGTGATTACCAGAAGACTCACAAATATTGTAGTTTCTTCTGCATGTTTTAAATATCCTTAGAATTATCTCTTTCAATGAGGAGCATTTTATCATTTTTAGATAAGCAACAGAAATAACTGGTTAAACAGCCTCACCTTTCATTTTGAATTGAAATTCAAAAATCAGTCTAGGAAATCTTCAAAGACTCATAATATAAGTTTCAGCAAGAAAAAATTATTATTGTTACTTTAATGGCAATAGTAAGTACACTACCATCCTTATAGATAGAACTTTACACCCAACACAACATGGAAAGGAAAACTGGCAAAGCCAATTAAAGCTCCTCATAAAAATACACCAACCTCAAAAAACAAAACAAAACAAAACAAAACAAAAGCCGGCAGTGGTGGCGCACGCCTTTAATCCCAGCACTTGGGAGGCAGAGGCAGGCGGATTTCTGAGTTCCGAGGCCAGCCTGGTCTACAGAGTGAGTTCCAGGACAGCCAGGGCTACACAGAGAAACCCTGTCTCCAAAAAAAAAAAAAAACCAAACCAAAAAAACAAAAATACACCAAACTGATATACATCTTAAAGGAAAGACAGAACCAAGAGTTTGATGTGGCGTCCTCAAGTCTTACCCAGAGAGAATCACAGAGACTGTGGTCAGGAAGCATCACTGTTGCGTACTCTCTTTTTGTGCACACTGCCACAACCAGCATACCTGAGTGGGTAATAAAAGCTTCAAAACCCATTCCACTTCCTGTAAAAAAGCTAACAAAAATATATGTTATCAGAACCTCTGAGATCAACTTGCACAGTCTCTTTATCATTGAAGCCCATCATCAGTAACTATAAAGCAATCACAAATATCTCTATTAACAATGCTGCTACTTAATTCATCAGTCCAACTTTGTTTCAGCCATTTTAAATCCATCTTGGGCATGAAAGTTAATACATTATAAAAGATCACACTGTAAGTGGGACTTCATTCTCAAGCTAGGCAGTGGTCCTCAACCTTCCTAATACAACGACCCTATAACACAGTTCCTCGTGTTGTGGTGACCCCAACCAGAAAATTCAGTTTGCTGCTACTGCATAACTGTAATCTTGCTTCTGTTATGAATCATAATATAAATATCCATGCTCTCTGATGGTCTTAGGTAACTCCTGTGAATTGGTCAAATAGACTCCCAAAAAGGGTTTGCAACTCACAGGTTGAGAACTGCTGACCTAGAGCAAAACAATTTTCAAGTCTTTATAAATTCTTCTGAACATCCAAAAAGCATACATAAAAAGTGTTAAAATCCATAAAGCATGCTAAAATTTATTGCTGGGTGTCATGGCACATGCCTTTAATCCCAGACAGTTCGAGGCCAGCCTAGTCAACAGAGTGAGTGCCAAGACAGCCAGGACAACAGAGAAACACTGTTTATTAACAGCCACTGAGGCCTGCATGTTTTACATAAGAACACAGCTCCTTCAGTGGGGCAGAGTTTACTATTCCTGTCTTCTCAATTTTATACTACTTCTATTTTTGTTTCCTAAAGACAATGTTTTTAGGCAGAAAAATACCTAAAGTACAGAATAATTATTTTGCAATAAAGCACCTCTAAATTATATAGCCACAAAATGACAATTTTTCGTATCAACTGTTATAAATTTTAAAAACTAGATGATTACTTTTTTTTTTTGGTTTTTTGAGACAGGGCTTCTCTGTGTAGCCCTGGCTGTCCTGGAACTCACTCTGTAGACCAGGCTGGCCTCGAACTCAGAAATCCGCCTGCCTCTGCCTCCCGAGTGCTGGGATTAAAGGCGTGAGCCACCACTGCCCAGCTAGATGATTACTTTTTCCTATCCATGAATCATAGCATATACTAAGTGACAATATTCATTTATATTCTATAATTTGTACCATTACCTATATAATTGTTTTCTTTTTCCTCCTTTGTTAGCACTCCCAAGGGTGAACGGATCCTGATCTAAGCAAAACCAAGCAGTGAAGGAAAATGCAGACCCAGGCCATTTCTGAATGGCAGGCACAGAGATTCCTGCCATACTATGTGACAAGTTAAAATACTGCAGTGCACTCTCAAAACTGAGTTTCCGTGCCATTGTCAGGATTGCATGAGTCACAGGAATGGTATATGGGTGAATATACTCTGATTCATCTACTCTCAGTAATCGCAGAAGCCGACGCATTTCTTCTGCGCTCACAGACTGACTCCCCAATGAACCATGGATTGCAATCAAGTTCTCAGCACAAGTTCGATGTAGGGAAGAATGGGATTCAAGGGTTTCAATGATTTTTATTCCCATGTTTGCATTCACACAAGTAGTTCTGCTCTGTTTATTAATGCAACAAATCTTTTTCAGCCAATCAGAGATGAAGATTTGTAGGTCATGGGATTCTAGCTCCGGAAGCCACTGGATAAGAACCAAGAGAGGATGGACATTACTAATGCCCAAAATGCCAACTGAAGTATGATCTCCCTCTACAGCCTGAAAAGTAACACAGAAGGAGAGGGTAGTTACTATTCTTAAAGTGGAGATAATGGAACTTCTCATCAGAAAGGTCAAAAACTCACCATGTTCATAAGTTCTTTAAGCAGTTCTTGTGGTGGCTGGCCCAAAGATTTTAATACCTCAAACATATGCATATAGCCAATCCTTTCTTTAAATACTTCCTAGGGAGTAAAACAATATATCAAAGCATATTTTCGATGACTAAATTTGTTGAAATATTAAATATTGAATACTCATTCAAGCTAATTAATATAAAATACAAAGTTTACAAAATCAGTTTTATATTCATCCTTCTCTCTCTCTCTTGAAATAGGGGCTTTCTATGTTGCCTAAGTTAACCTTAAAATTGTAATCCTTCTATCTGTCTCATCTATCTCAGGAACTGGGATAATAGATGTGTGCCTTTGAACCTGACTGCGTCCATCTTAAAACAGATTCTATGTTCTTTCTATAATAATAACAACAATAATAATAACAATAGTAATAATAATGGTATAAAAGTCCATCAAAGTAAGTAAAATTAGAAACAACTGTTTGATAGAACTGCTTTCTTCAGATTAAATTATATGACACTTCCTTTACCCTCACCTTGTCTTTCTGTCTGTCTGTCATCCTGTCCTGTTCCACCTTCCCCTTCCCAGCACCCCTAAGACAGGGTGTTTTATTACATAGCTTTGACTGGCCTAGAAGTCTGTCTCCAAAAAAAAAAAAAAAGGCTAGATTAAATTTCTGATTAGTGGCCTATAACTGGGGAGATAAAGAAAGAAGGACTGAGGTTCAGGGCCACCCTGGGCTATATACTGAGACTCAGTTTAAACAACAAGAACTAGGGATGTAGCTTAGTGGCAAAGTGGAGGCCCTACAACAATGCTCAAATTTTAAGTAGGCAGAGTAAAAACACAAAGAATTTTCTCTCTTTTCCCTGTATCTAAATGGTCTGTAGCATCAAGTTCCCATTAGAAAGCTTAAATTCATTTACATTTTTAAACTTGAAGCTAAAAAGTAAAATATAAGGACTAGCAAAACACCTAGAAAACAACATCAGACTACTAAATTAGTCAGAAATAGATATACCAACCATAAAATTGTTTTTAAAACTCAGTAAAACCAGTTATCTCTATAAGAAGTCAGCTGTGTACCAAGGGATAAGAAGAAATTCTTATTTAGAGGTCCTCTGTCATGTAAGTCATGTAACTTTTGTTTAGGGAGGGAAGGTGAAGGCCCTAAACACATTACATGACTGCCACTGAGCTAGAGCCCATCCTGCTTCACAACCTTTGATATTTTAAACCATAAAGGATATTATAGTAAAAAAAAAAAAAAAAATCACCTTTAAAATTACTTAAACAGCATTGAAGATTTGAATTTCAGAAATACTAGCAATCTGTTGTAAGTGAATTTCTGAGTGCTTGAAGTGCTTTCCCTTAGAAACAACACCATTCCCCTATTATTATATAGCAGGTAAAATCAGAGACCAGACTGTAAGGTCTGCCATACACTTAACCATGGTTTCCACTCCTGATAGCAAAAGAGTGGAACATGTGACCCGCATATCAGAGGTGAGTACTGGAAGTTCAGGTGGTGGTCATGCCACTAACATGCATCGCATACTTAAGCACATGCCTGGCACTCTACACAGACATCTCACAACACTTACAGTGATTCAGTGAGCTACTTCTCAGGACATGAGCATCATCAGACAAAACTATAGCCACAGACAGTGGATAAAAACTGACATGAGGGGATGGAGAGATGGCTCAGTGGTTAACAGCACTGGCTGTTCTTCCAGAGGACCTAGGTTCAATTTCCACCACCTACATGGCAGCTCACAACTGTCTGTAACTCCAGTTCTAGAGTATCTAGCATCCTCACACAGATTCAATGTACAAGCAAAACATCACTGTCCATAAAACAAATCTTTAAAAAAAAAACTGATATAAAACCTTGAGGTTAATGATCACAAAAAAAGAAAACAGAATCCTGTAGCCACATACACTGGGAAAACAAGTCACTGACAAGGTGATCACATGTGAAAAATAGTCACATTCTGAACAATTATAAACTGACTAAATAGCAAAACTGATATTAATTTTTAAAACTATATTATAAAGCTTAATTCTTTAAGCTCAATAACCATACATTCACTTCTCAATCCCAGCAACATGACCCTCTTTTGACAAACACTGCAAATAAGCAGTTATTAGTATGCAGGTCAGTTATCAGTGGGGTTTTTTTTGTTGTTTTTCGGAAGACAATCTCACTACATAGCCCTGAGTAGCTTGGAACTGGCTATGTAGAAGAGGCTGGCCACAAACTCACAGAGAGACTCTGTGATGTGAGTGCTGGGATTAAAAGTATGTACTATCGCACAAGTTCATTTATACCTTTTAAAATCCTGGAGTATCCATAGGAGTTTGTTTATAAAATTATCAGCAAAGTATAAGAAGTCACTACATGTAGCTATAGGATTCTATTTTAGTAAACTACTTTATTACAGGTGTTACACTAGGTGGTTTTTTTTTTTTTAGTTTTACATGTAACTTTGGGATTTATACAGCAAAAATTGATAAAATGTATATTTTAAAGCTTGAAGATCCATTTTTCACCTTAGCAGCTGGAGAATTCTTCATCACTGCTGTCAAAGCCTGAATGGTTGATACAGCCAAGCGATCCAACTGTCCCTGAAATACCTACCATAGGGGAACAGCAAGAAATTAACAAATGAACCTAGGATTTCATTCACATGGAAACCTCTTGTTCTGAAAACCTGAAGAAATGACATGCATTACATGAATTACTATCATATGAATTACTAAAACATAGTCTGCAAGAAAAAGGTACTTAATTCACTGAAGATAAGCCATATGTCAAGAAGAATGAAGCAACGTTCACTTACATTAAATGTTCTGAGGGTGAGGGGAAAAACAAACTTTAAACATGCTTTTAAAAAATAATGGACAATCTCAAGAGGAGGGGAGGGAGGTCTGTAACTAGAAATTATATTTTAATTTACCTTCAAAAATATACTTGAACTTACTAGTCTTAATTACTGTTATGTAGTTAATTATGTAACTTAAATAACCTTGTTTGCTTAGTTTCCAAATTCTGTACTAAAATGGAAATGGTGTGGATATATCATTATCTTTTAAACAAAGCATCTATTTCTATTAAAAATTTAGGCAAATAAAGAAAATGAATTATGTATCTATAAGTACTGGCAAGTTTTGGAGAAGGCAATCTTTAATGCCCAAAGTTTTACAAAATAATTAAAACTCTGATTTTTATTTAAGCTTAACCATAAATATGAGATACATTAAATATCAAGAAATTCCTCCTAGAAAATAAACCAATAACTACCACCAATAATATTTTTTTAAAATACTTCAACATAGCTGCTATATAAGGCTTAACAGACTGTCATAGCATCCAGCTTAGACTGTAGAAAGCTGGGGCTGTGGTCAGGCCCCCCGGTGCTCCCAGAGACTGGACCACCAACCAAAGAATGCATATGGGGGGGCCCATGGGGCTGACCACATAAGTGGCTAAGGAGGGCCTTGTTGACCATCAGTGGGAGGAGAGGCCCTTGGGTCTGAGAGTGTTAGATGCCCCAGTATAGGGGAATGCCAGGGAGGGAAGGAAGATGGGAGTGGGTAGGTGGGTGGGGGAGCACCCTCATAGAGGCAGCGGGAGGGGGGATGGGATAGGGAGTTTCCAAAGGGGAGACCTGGAAAGGGGAAAACGTTTGAAATGTAAATAAAGTATCAAACATTTAAAAAAAAAAAAAAAAAAGAAAAGAAAGCAAGCTGAGGCTGTAGAGATGGATTCGATGCCCTCTCTGGCCTCTAAAGACACTACATTCTTCTACACACATAGACATACTTAAAACTGAATTTAAAAAGGTAGAAAGCTGTAAAAGCAGCACTGAAAACCTGCTTTGGAAACAATATTATCATGACCTGACACTAGCCACTGCAAAACAGCATTCTCTGTTCTAACTCCCAACAGACTTGGTCCGTAAATAAAAGAAACTACTTAGATTTCTGTTTACTAAGGTCTATCACTTGTAAGTACGTTACTTAATCTGAAGTCTTGACTTTCACATATAGATTAAAATTCTGCATACATAAATTCATATAAATAAGATCTGTGATGAACTTTGCCCAAGAATAAACTAAAAAGACCTCATCATAGCTACCATTTGAACTTACAAAACCTCTTATAAAAAATTATATGTAAGTAGCCCTTGGAATCTAAATAGAAGAAATCTAAAGCAATTAAAAAAAAACCTCTGTGAGTCTCTATTTTTATACCCAAAACAGAAATTAAAAGATTATAATATAGTCTCTTTCAACAACTCAGTAAACCTAAGAATTAAAATAATTTTATCAAGAGATATATAAATTCTCCAAAAAATATGCTGAAGGAAAAAAGGCAATTTTACAAGTAGGGTGAATTTGGAGAACAAAAACAACAAAATATCAAATTGTATGCTGAATTAACATTCAAAGGGGTCATCATCTTCTTCCCTTCCTCCAAGATTCAGGTTGTCCATTTAATTATAATCATTGTGTCAATAAGAAGCAAAGAATCAAGATATTAACCATGACTATGCATATTCACAAACAAAGCCCTCATGTCCCAATACACCACAGTGCTTAGAAAATGAAGCCCCTCAAACACAGAGTCATCACCAGGTGGTCAACACTGAAACTGGGTTCCATTCCTGTACTTTTTATCTTCTCACACTGGAAAATGAAGACATTAAAACAGAACTGAATGATGGTTTATGTTTTAATTTAAATAGTCCTCAAAATTAAATAGAATTAAAGGTTTGTGGGTTTAGAGAAATAAGAAGAAAAGCACAGGAATAGTTATCCCACTGACTGATTTTGGACTTCAGCTGAAACAAGATGCAGGCTTTGTAGATACCTGGTCCTCACTCATCTCTGTCAGTAATTGGTTGGCAAGGTCTTTCTCATTCTTGTCTGTCACCTTACTGTGAGCATTTAAAAACAGCTGTTAAAAACAGAGACAAGAACAATGGAGAAAGAACATTAAATTGTTACCTAAAAGCAGAATGAGGTCCAGCTGGATTTCCATGTCTCTTGAAAACTAATCCAAGAATCCACATGTGAAGTATATAACTTCCAGAAATATTAGTTATTTGTTCTCTGAATAACAGTTTAATAGTGGTTTACATACTATATAAAGTTTACACACTAAAGTTCCTAAAATAAATAAAAACTAACAGATGATTAATATTCTCAAATTCTTGAAGAATCAGAAGAGAATGCCATTCAAAAAAGAAAGCTACTACTAAGACAGATAAAAGACTCCATAGAAAATACTATATTTAGCTGTGTAAGACTGAAAAATCCTATGAAGTTAACATTAAAAGAGGCTTTTTCTAGCAATTTTTCTCAGAGTCTCAAAAGAGACTAGTGTATACCTTGACAAGGAAGTCAGTGTACAGCACTGACTACCTATGTTTATCTGATATCACATCGTGTTAAAAAATATTCCTCAGCAGACCTAATACATATTTTATTTTGCAGTCTTGAAAGAAAATCCCTGGCATACATGAGGATTACATTGTTAAGTTTTTAAAACGTTACTCTTGTGGGTGCATTTGTGTGTGCATGAAGTAGGCAGGAGGCGTATGCCACGCTGCACACACTGAGGACAAAGGACAACTCTGTGGAGTAAGTTCTCTCCTTCCACTTTACAAGGGTTCCATGGATGAACTCTGGTCACTGGGCTTGAGTGCCAAATGCCATACCCCAAAAAGTAGTACAACTGACTCACAACTATCCTCTTTCACACGAAGCAGAGTCATTAGGGACTTTAGCTTCAGTGCATTAAGTCAGCATCCCAAATCAATGAAGAGGAGGAAACTTCAAATGAAACTGAAATGAAAGATTTACAACGAAACTACAAGCATTCTAATAAGGAACTTCTTAGCAATTCTGTTCAGAATTCAGCAGGGGCTGGTTGAGCTGCATGCTTATAGGATGCAATATAAAGTGAGCTGGACAGCAGGGGAGTAGGGTGTAGAACGCACCTGTACATGTAAAGCTTAATGCAAGAACAGGCTTTAGAATCAGACGCCTTGATGTGCATCTTAGTTCTGTTCAACTGTTGAACTCATGCTACCTCACCTGGCAAAATCTCTACATGATTACTGGTGCTTTAGTGTGCGTGCGTGCGTGCGTGCGTGCGTGCGTGTGATGCTAAAGTTCTAACTTAAGGCCTTATGCACATTTAGGAAGGTACTCTACCACCAAACTATATCCTCAGTTCTTTGCTACTTCTCCAAGCTTATTTACCTAAAATGAGAGTGTCTCATTAATAATCGGCAGATTAAATAATATATAATCTATACTAGCTTATTTGCATAATATCTAGAACATAATAGATTTCAAAAATGATAGCCAATACTATAAAGGAAAAGTACAAATGATATTATTGTTCTGTATTATTGGTGTGCAAAGGAGTGAGGATGCTCAGATGAAAATAAAAAATTAAGGAGTCTCCAGAATTGGAGATATAACTCATTAATCAAATGCGATCCTAACAGGCAAAGGTCCCAAGACTGATCCCTCGTCCCACAAAACAGAAGCTAACACACCAGTCTACATAAAGAATATTGTTAGCTGGGCAGTAGTGGTGCATGCTTTAATCCCAGCACTCAGGAGGCAGAGGCAGGTGGATCTCTGCGAGTTCGAGGTCAGCTTGTTCTGCAGAGCAAGCTCTAAGACAGCCAGGGCTACACAGAAAAACTGTCTAAAAAAAAAAACAAATAAAAAAATTTAAAGTTGTTGCTCTTAAAACAGAAAGTGTAACTCTAAAAATTTAAGAAAACAAGATTTCAGCCCTCTTAAAGCGAATATGATGGTTTTAAATCCTTCTTGCTAGTACTAATGATAAGTTGTATTGTTTTTCTTGTAACTAAAATATTGTTTGATAATCTAAATGCATTGTAAAAAAAACTTAAAGAATAAAATGTTCAATATTTATCACATCTAATGATAAATGGTGTCATGCAATATATATAAGAAATTTGATTATAATGAAACTTAGTTACCAAGCACAGTAGCCTTTACATAATTTCTTAGGAAACAAATACATGGTATTGGTGAATTTCGTACACAAAGATGCCAGAGAAGCCACCAGTGGTGTATGCCAACAAGATAGCTCAGTGTCAAAGTACTCGCTGCCCAAGTTCAACAACCTAAGCTGCATCCCCAGGCATCCTCTCATCTTCAGATGGGTATTTTGGCATATACACACACTTCTATCATGCAGACACATATACATTCACATAGGCACACACAGATGCACACACACGCACATGCACAAATAATACATTTTCAAAAAATAATACCAACAGTTAGTTAAAAATTTTCCATTTGATTCATAAATTACTTTTGCTACTTGACAGCTTTACTTGAAGTTGTTTCCAGTAAGTATGAATATTTAATCAGTAAAATCATCTTGATTTTGCATTATTGTGTAAAACAAACTAAACGGCTTGTTCATTAAAAGCAACAACAAAATTATACAGAAAGCAGTATGTCTAGCATAAAATACATTGGGGAACCTAAATTTTCACAAGACTCCAAATATTTTTATATATTCAAAAAGCATAACTATGTTCACAAAATGCTATATATATCAATGAAGACTATAACTGCCTTATATTTAATACACAGTAAATATTTTACACTAGGTAAAACCAATAACTCTGAATATGAAACCAAATTTACAGTAACTAAATATTATAATGATCTTAGGGCCAAAACACATGAGTAAAAAAGATTGTAGTTCTAACAGTTTAAGCATGAGCTGGTAATTTAACACCTCAGGACATTATTTCTTCACTTGTATAATGGGTAAATTTGGAAACTTATTGTAAATACTTAATTTTAATGTTTTAAACACTTAACTACTGCCTCAATGGTTAACTGCCTTTAATGTTGGAGAGGCTGTGGAGATGGAACCCTTATATGCTGTCAGTAAGAATGTACATTAACACAGACAAAATGTAAATAATATGAACATTTCTCAAAAAAGTAAGCATAGAACTATGGTATGATCTCGTTCTCCGACTTCTTGGTATCTAAGGAAACAATGTCAGTCAACATTTGCATGCCTGTCCGTACTACTCAAGTATGTACTACAGCTAGGATAGAGAACCAGCCCAGGAGCCTGTCAATGCTGAGCAGACAAAGAAAATACAGCATACCACATAATGTGATATTAATGTTAATCATGAAAAAATATTAAATTTGGCTGCAGAGATGACTCAGTGGTTAGGCGCATGGGCTGTCCCTCTAAAGGACTTGGGTTCAAGTCCCAGAACCCACATAGCAGCTTACAGCTGCCAATAACTCCAGTTCCAGGGAATCTGACACCCTCACACAGATATGTGTGCAGGTAAAACACCAATGCATGTGAAATAAAACTAAATAGTTTCTTTTAAAAAATATTAAATTCTGTCACCTGCACCAAATGAATGAAAGAAAATATGCCAGATATAGACAGGTGCCACATATTTTCGATCACATGTGAAAAAAATAAACAAAAGCTGATTTAAGCAGAAAAAGAATCGCTAGAGATTAGGAACGATGGGAGTATTGATGGCAAGGGCATAAGAAGGGAAGAACGTGATCAAAACATAACATGCATGGATACAAACACCTCATGAATCCAATTAATTTTTAGAAATAATATGAGCTCAAAGATAATGGCTGGAATGTCACATGACCTGTGATGATTCAGACCAAAAAAAAAAAAAATCTTCCAAATGGAGAAAACTGCTGGAAGGACAGGCTCAAACCCAAAGGCCTGGCCTTCCCTCCAGAAAAAATTTCTCCTTTGGTATATTCAGTACCAAAGAAAAATGCAGTGAGTAACACGAAATTATTAACTTTTTAAAAACTAGTACTAGCTGCTGAGGCAGGAGGATTACTGTGAAATTCAAGGGCAGCTTAGTCCCACAGTGAGTTTGAGGCCAGCTTAAGCCACAGAGACACTGCCTCAAAAACAAACATAAGAGCTGTAACTGTACAATCATGTTTTGGTAAATGAGAGATCACTATTTGACAGTGGTTCTGCAAAATTCTATCACATGGTGAGTTGCACCTAAGACTGAATAAGTACATTTGATGATGTTCATCCTAAAGATTTATTTCTTAGAATGTATCACTCTGGAGGACATAATTGTAAGGTCACAATCCTGGTTAGCTATGAGAAAAAAATTACATTTTTAAAAAGTCACAGGTTGACAGGTGAGTCGGACTGTCCTGTTTTTACCTTCTCAGTGCTAGAACTACAGGTTTTTGGGTTGTACCTGGATTTTTTTTAATGTGGTTCTGGGAAGTGGAACCCAGGCCCTGTAGCTCCTCGCAAGCACTTTCTGGACTTAGCTATCTTCCTAGCCTTGCTTGATGACTATTTATCAGCAGCCTCCTGGGAGTCAGAAGGTTGGGGAGATGTCTCAGTGGGATGCTTGCTGCCAGGCCTAAGAACCTGAGGTTGAACCTTAGAACCCACAGGACAGAAGAACAGAACAAATTCCCACAATTACCCCAGTTATCCTGACCTCCCTCATGTGTGCCACAGCTTGCCCTATACACACAACAAACAAACAGATGTCTGAAAGTTTAAAATTAAGAGAGAGAGAGAAAGAGAGAGAGACTGTTCATATCAGACTCACTCAAATACTAAGAAAAGTCCATCTTTGCAAATTTCAAGGGGTGTGGGAACCACCCTAAAGATTCCTTGATATGTGAAATCAGATTGTTTTTCAAGACAGGGTTTCTCTGTGTAGCTCTGACTGGACTGGAACTTGCTTTGGACCAGGATGGCCTAAAACTCACAGAGATCCACCTGCCTCTCCCTTCAAAGTGCTGGGTTTAAAATCTATGCCATCACTACTTGGCTAAATATGGATTCTCTTAATATACATGAGATAACTTTGTTACTGACACTGTCTTCCTAGGTCACAAAGTCATATTGTTTTACAATAATCAAAGTGTTTTGTAAATACTTCCGCTGTGTATTTTTTCTTATCTCTCTAGAATATTTTCCAGATAAATAATACTTACAAGAGAGGCATGCTGACTAGCCAGAATTCAGGAGTTTGATAACTTTTGAAATTCTTGTCATTACATACTTCATCAATATATTAAATGTATTTCCTGCTCTATTTAAGTATATTACTATAAAGTAAGCAATGAAGTAACATAAAAACTTTCAAAAACATGTCCTTTAACAACAACAAAAAAACCCAAAAATCCTTACTGAGGAAGAATATCAGAATCAACCAAGTGTTTCCAACTAGGAAGTACAAGAATTAACAGAAAGACACACAGATCAACAGAATAGTTTCATTTCCAACCTCTCTAAAACCTTTTTAGCAACATCTTAAGTACAAGAGCACACAATACAAAGCACAGAAACATAACTGTTGTATACTCTCTCACACTGCTGTGCCAAGTATAAATTGGAGAATAGTAACAGCAGTGAAAAAGCTAACTGGTAGTATGTACTGAGAGCCTTTACAGTGTTCTGATTAGTTTTCTATACTTTCTAATTAGTTGTAGGTTGATCAATACAAAGTCTCCTACTTTTAAAAACACACAAGTCTATTTAGACCCTATGACTAAGAATTCTACAAGAAATAGAATTCCATTTATAAAAAACTTCAGTTACCTGATACAAAAAATTGGGCTAAGTGAATGGAAGTGCTTGTCAAATGGCATAAGGAAGTTCACTGTATTTGAATGCTCTAGACAAATAGCTAGTCAAGAAACCAGAAGCAAATTATGACTTTAAATGGTTTCAAGTATGTGTATCAATGACTAATGGAAAAATATAGTATTTCCTAAGTTGAAATATCATCATAAAAAAAAAATTCACATGAAATTTAATACTTTTAGACAATTATAAACAATATAATTCTAGTTTCAAAGCCTATCCCCATGTAGACAGTGAGTAGCTCTTTCTTTAAGGGGTTCTTGTGAGATTGGAGGATTTAAATACTTGCTTAGTTCCTAGACCAGGGTACATGACTGCTGAATGCCCTCTGCCTAGCCCAGGCTGAGCTAAGTGAGAGCATGAGGCAGACAGCCCAGTAATAACTGCACACCCTGAGAGGGGACAGCCTTGGCCAGGGTCCTACAGCCGAATCTCACTGGATCAGAGAACTTTGTGTCTCATTTTTTCTGATCTGTGACATAGGGTACGTATATGTATATACTAATATGTTCTAATTTTATAATAATAATTAAATGTTTATTTGTTTAAAAAGATAAAACTTGATTATGTAATGAAATGAAAATACAAATTAACAATAAAAATTTTGGCAATGATGTGCTCAAATCTGAATCAAAACAAACCTTTGGTGTTTTGGGGGGAGTTGTTTATTTTGATTTTGTTTCCTGTGAGACAACGTCCCACTAAATAGCCCTGGCTGTCCTGGAACTCACTATGTAGACCAGGCTGGCCTCAAACTCAGAGATCCACCTGCCTCTGCTTCTCAAGTGCTAGGATAAAAGGCATGTGCCACTATGTCCAAATAAAAAGAAACATTTTTTAAAATCATGAACAGTGCCAGCAAGATGGCTCAGGAGAATAAGGCACTTGTTGCCAAGCCTGTCAACCCAAGTCTAATCCCTAAACCTACATACCAGAAAAACAGAATCAATTCCCACAAGTTACCTTCTGACCGTCCACATTCATGCTGTGGTACATACCCACATAATAATAACTAAATAGGCAAACAAATTTTCATAAACAAAAATAATAATAATAAAAATACCTTGCAGTTCTGTAGAAGTCGTATAAGATGTTCAAAGCAATTACTGTTGAGAAAAATGGCCTGAAGAACGGGCCTGTCTGTGCAATCTAACATGGCTGTGATGGTATCTATAAAAATAAATACAAAATTACTCATATAAAAGTAAAATTTTGAGATCAAACATCTACTGCTATCATTTTAAAGTTAGACTTTTCAGTTGACAGAACAGATGTACATTAATTGAGAGATAATATAGATGAACAGAAAATAAATGATATAATTAAGAAAAATGAATATTTTCAACTACTTTATAATTCAAGCTAGTTTAAATTTTACATATGACTGGCAAATATTTTTCAGCAGCTTGCTAAGGTGTTCTAAAAGGCTCAAGTTCTGTGTCTGATTTGCTATTAGTACCTGTTTATGATATTTATTAGTCATATTTAAACACTATGAAATGAATACATGGTCCATAAAAGCAGTAACATTTATCTCATTTCTTACTGCAGTGATAATCTAATCAAAAAATCAAAGGATATCTGGCATGGAAAATATCACAGTTCACAATAAAAAAGAAATCTATCTAACAGAAAATCAAACTGATTTTTAAACTTACAACTTACAATAACTACAGAAAATAACATTATAGCATATGAACTAAAAACTATACAAAATGATTCTTAATTTTCTATATAAACACATATTATAATTTACCATTTCAACAATATTTTTATGCACATTTCTAAATTAATATATGTACATATGAATTTATACATCAATTCAGTACTGTTTCTTATATCTGGGGGGTGAGATATAAAAACTTTTACTCTTAGCTGGATAGTGCTGCACACCATTAGTCCCACCACTCAGGAGGCAAGGCCAGCCGGGTCATAAGAGAGAGTTCCAGGACAGCCAAGGCTACACAGAAAAACTGTCTAAAAAAACCAAAACAAACAGACAAACAAAAAGAAACCAAACCTTTTATTCCCATTTCTCTTACTAAGTCTCCTAGTTTAGCATAATAACAATATATGCCACGGTAATCAATACAGTTCTTTAACAATCTAACACAGGAAATACAACAAGAATCACAATTCACAACACTGTGAATTGTCACATGGTTTCCATCAATGAAACTTTTAAATGTAGTGCACATGAGACACAAGATATCTCACAGGCCATACCATGCTGTGGTTCCGTTCCTTATTGTTCTTCTATTTACACAACATAAATTACTAAGAGGAAGGGAAACATCATTCTTTTTGTATTAGGTTGTGTATTTTAATTGTAGTTATTG
Organism: Rhynchomys soricoides; assembly: GCA_019843965.1. NCBI lineage: Eukaryota > Metazoa > Chordata > Mammalia > Rodentia > Muridae > Rhynchomys > Rhynchomys soricoides. The sequence goes on along the minus strand of JADRCH010000006.1, from coordinate 7,824,964 downwards.
TCATTTCCAAACACTCACGCCCATGATAGAACTACAAAAAGGATTTAGATGAACAATGAAAATAAGCAATTAACCAGCTGATACGTTTAATCCGGATTCTAGAGTCTGGGATGTACTTGCAATATGACCCATTTTTGGCATGACTTATTCTCTCTTCAGGATCACAAAGATGCTGAATCAGAGGATGGGCCTGAAGTAAAGAGTCTTTGTCTTTCCATGCCAGTTTTGCTCAATAGAAGCTGAGAGACTTCGGGAAATTTATTGCATATCTAATCCCTATATTCATCCTTTAGAAGGGAAATATGAGTGTGCGTCATCTGTTACTGAATAAACAACTGATGGAAAGTATGCACTACACTAACACACTGTAACTAAAACAAAAGTCAGCCATTTTGAAGGGAAAAAATGAAATCATATAAACTAGATAAAAAGTTAGCAAAGCATAGAAACCAGATATTCTTGCACAGAGATACAAAAAGACGGGGAAAAAAAAGCATAAGGGACCTCTGTGATGACTAGACCATCTGTCCTAAAGAATGGAAATGTTAGAGGTATTTACCTAATTAACTGTATCATAGTAAAGACTACAAATGGTATCTTCTAAAACTTACACTTCCTGGCAATTTAGCCATAACTGATTTTCTTTTAGCACAGACACTTTAATGGATTACTTTCAAAAAAGAATATAAACAAGTTTTTCCTTGATAAAGTAAAAATGTAAACAAACCAATTTCATACTAATTATTTGGAAGTCTAAATATTCATTACCTGAACTAAACAGTCAGCACTGTTAATACAATAGACTGCATTTCAAAAGAAACTGAGAAAAAGAAAGCAAAAATAAACTGAGGAAAAACCTGACTGAGTACTCACTGAGCATCTCAATCTGCAGAGCTATGAACTGTCTTTCCCACCGCCTGGACCTCCGCTGCTTAGGCAAAGCTGAGTGGTCGGAATTGAGCAACTTAAAATAGTTCTCCAGTATGGTACTGGTTTCCACCTGACGCTGCTCAGAGCTGCTAGTGAGAAGGGTATGCACCACCTGGGTAAGGCACTTCAGAGTTAGCTCTCTCTTTCTACCCACTTCCTCAGGGTCTCCTTCTTCCCATGAATCACAATCAGACAAAACTCGCATTAGAACTTCCATGGTGGCTGGAGAAATTGCTTGCAAAGCATTCCTCTGAAACATTAAAAACAATGAAAGATAAAATTAAATCTAAAGGAAGTTTTATATATTTACAATAAAAGTTAGTACACCTATGTGTAACTTCTTTTAAATAGTTATTAATCAATAACAGGTATTCTCAATAGACAATGCAAATGTCACCCATATCTAAGCCTTATTTTCTAATCCTTACTAGTAGTAAGGCTTTCTAAGCCTTACTACTAATCTGATATTCACTTTCCATCCTTTGCAGCTACAAGTAACCACGTTAAGATTGTTCTGCTCAAAAAAAACAAAAACAAAAAAAAGACCATGTCAGCCAGGCAGTGGTGGCGCACACCTTAAATCCCAGCACTTGGGAGGCAGAGACAGGGGGATTTCTGAGTTTGAGGCCAGCCTGGTCTACAGAGTGAGTTCCAGGACAGCCAGGGCTATACAGAGAAACCCTGTCTCGAAAACCAAAACCAAAACCAAAACCAAAAAAAAAAAAAGATTGTTCTGCTCAGAAAACATAGGACAAAGATCATGAAAAGGCTATTGTTTTTAAACAAATAAAATGGGTCTGTCTCTCTCTCTCTCTCTTTGTTCCCCAAGCCTGGAGAGCAAACACAATGCTTGGAGCCACCTTTACATCAGAAAATATAAAACCCAAGAATTAGCAGGCAGAGAACAGGACACTCAAAGGGTCTTAGTCCATGAATATTTCTCAGTTTCTGCACCCACTGCCTGCATTCACATTTCTTAAGCAAGAATTCTAAAACACCAATTTCAGCCAGGCATGGTGGTGCACACCTTTAATCCCAGCACTCAGAAGGCAGAGGCCAGCCTGGTGTACAGAGTGAGTTCCAGGACAGACAGGGATACACAGAGAAACCCTGTCTTGAAAAAAAAAAAAAAATCAGTATCAATTTTATTAAACTTCTTTTAGGTTTTACTATGAACAGTAAATCCATGTCTCAAATAACTTAGTTATATAAAATGACTGATTCTACAAACATTTCTGAAACTCCTTATATTAAGCAAGAGGTTGCTGCTGAAATATAACGAAGCCAGGCCTGATAGTACAGGCCTGTAATCCATGCTATTTTGGGATGTTAAGGCAAGTGGACCAATAAGTTCAAATTTTGTGTGGGCTACAAAGTGAGTTCAAAGCTAGTGTAGCAGATTCAGTGAGACGCTGTCTCAAAATTCAATTGTGGGGAAAAAAAGGGTTGTGAGTGGGTGTGTACAGTGCAATGTCTAGCACATGTGAAGCCTCAGGTTCACTGTACAGTAATGCAGGAGAAAAACAAAATGTAATTAACGAGCATAATTGTGCAATAGTCCATACGTAAATTGGTCTCATTATTACCAATAATAAGCAGTAAATAAAGAAAAGTACTGATGTCACACTCAGTATTCAATCTCCCCTAAAATCTTTATTAGAATCCCTGATGTTTTCCTGGATACATGGCTACTAAGAATAAAGATCATGAGCTTCTGGCGGTCCAGTCCTGCGCGTCAAGGAAAAGCCTACAAAGATTAGGTTGTAAGAAAAACCGAAGCCATGTTTCGAAGACCTGTGTTACAGGTATTTCGTCAGTTTGTAAGACATGAGTCTGAAGTAGCCACCAGTTTAGTTCTTGAACGATCTCTGAATTGTGTTCAGTTACTTGAGCGAGTAGGTCATGAGACAGGTGGAAGGAAAAAAACCTAGTCATGATATTTTCTCTAGCAACAAATGAGATGTGGCAATCAGGGGACAGTGAAGTATACCAAATGGGTGACGTCAGTCAAAAGACAACATGGCACAGAATATCAGTGTTTCAACCAGGCCTCAGAGATGTGGCGTATCAGTATGTGAAAAGGGGGACTCGTATATTGGTGGAAGGGAAAGTGGACTACGGCGAATACATGGGTAAAAATAATGTGAGGCGGCAAGCAACAACAATCATAGCTGATAACGTTGTATTTCTGAGTGACCAGACGAAAGAAAAGGCATAGAACGGATGGTTCTTCTTTGATCATTGTTTGGTTCAGTCTCCTTTGCAAATCATGTATAGTCTATAGTTTAAAGATAAAAATTAAAATATAAGAATAAAGATCATATAGCCCTACTATACCTGCTGATAAGAAGGCCCAGGAAGTGAGTTTTATCAGCTAGACACGTCTGCCCCTTTTACAGTCACAATGACTGGGTTTGGTAAAGGAGACACACAAGGAATGAGCAGATGCAGTGGTACACATCTCTAATCCCAGCACCTGAGATGCAGAGGCACACAAATCTCCATGGTTTCAAGGCTAGCCTGATCTACAAATGAGTTCCAAGCCAGCCAAGGCTATATATACAGTGAGACTTGTCTTTAAAGGGGGGAGGAAAAAAGAATGGGAGTGGTAGCCTGTTTCTTAGTATCTCCTTTATGACCCCAGTTTTGTGTTCCAAACGACAACATCAGGTCATAACTCTAGCAGCTACTAACAAACTGACACTCAGAAGGAATCAAGAGCCTGCAGAGCCTAGATCCACCACGTTACCTTCAGGCTGTTCACTACCTTTTTACTTTCTTTCTGTCCCCCAAGTTGCTAGGAACTGAACTGGGACTGCCACATGCCATATGCGCAGTCTCACTAAGCTTCACCTACAACTCCACAACGGCAGGTGTTTTTTTCTAAAGATAAAAGTAACTGAATTAAGCTTGGATAATGTCATTATTGTACAGCAAATCAAAAATTGGATACAATTCTAACTCCCTTAGTTTTTATAAGTACAGGCCATTTTGTTCATTGTTTTACCTTGACTATGTGTCCTTTAGTCCTGATAACTATTTTGTAAATGTCACTGTTTCCATATCATAAATAAGTAAATCAAAACACAAATAATTTTTTTGAGCTCAACCTCTATGGGATGGACACAAGATTCAAACTTAGGTCAACTTCAGTGTTCTTACTCTTAACAAAACATGACAGGTTCTCTTATGTGTGTGTAGTCACAGCCGTAAACACAAACAGGTCAATGGAAAATTCTAGCACAGTGCTTTGGAAAACACCTGTCATTAGACATTCTTTTTCTTTTAAGGTAGGATCATTTTAATATCATCAAGTTGATTTGAAAGTCAACTAAGAACTCGGGCAGTGGTGGCGCACGCCTTTAATCCCAGCACTTGGGAGGCAGAGGCAGGCGGATTTCTGAGTTCGAGGCCAGCCTGGTCTACAAAGTGAGTTCCAGGAGAGCCAAGGCTACACAGAGAAACCCTGTCTGGAAAAACCGAAGGAAAAAAAAAAAAAGAAAGTCAACTAAGATTGCCTTACGGTGACCTAACACCCAACAAGCAACCTTCTGACTTCAGCAAGTGTAGCTGACTTACTGATCACAAAGATTCTGAGTAGTTTCTGTACATAAAACAATAAATTGAGTCTCTGGTATCTATTTTATTTTTCATAGTAAGCATTCATTACAGAATTATCTTTGAGCTTCATAATCCCTGAGTTCTGACAAGAATACATCTCTAGGTGCTCAAAGATGAAGGAGATCCAAATAGGTTCTGCCTCAGTTAATGATAATACCACTCTTACTTTTTCATGCACATCTGTCAATTGTTATATACAATGGTGAAAAAATTATGAAAATTGTGAGGTAACAATCCAAAAGAAGAAAACCAGCCAATACTGCAAAGTGATGAGGCAGACATAAAGTAAGGCCGGCTGGTGGTGACACATGCCTTTAATCCCAGCATTTGATAAACAGAGGTAGGCAGACCTCTGTGAGTTTGAGGCTAGCCTAGTGTACAAAGGTAGTTCTAGGACAGCCAAGGCTACACAAAGAAATCCTGTCTCAGAAAAAGAAGACAAACAAACACACCAAAAAGTAAAATATAGACAACTGTTCATCTTAGGAAAACTGCTACCTTCCATCAGGATCAAGAGGAGTCCACAAAACCAAATAGAGACACTGGATTCTAAAAAGGGGACAGAATAAATAAAGCAGAATAAATAAATAAATAAATAGTTTTAAATAAACTATTTAAAAGTGATAGAAATGAATATGAACTGGATGTGAAGACCATTAAAGGAATAGTATGATAATACAGATACAAACAAAAATAGAAAAGATGGGAGAGTACCTCAGCAGTGGGAAGTCCAATCTTGGACTGGACTTACATACTAGAAAACACACTTGACTATATCTAGATCCATTAGATACATTAATAAAAGGAATCAGTCACACTGGCACAAAAGAATGTGATTGTAATCCCAACCTTCACGAGAGGCAGGAGGATTTTATGTTCAAGGTCAGCATGAGGTTAGATAGTTCAATCCTATCTCAAAAATACAATCTTAGGGGAAAAAAGGAGGGATTACACATAAATATATCAAATACTCAGTATATGCATTTACTTGAGAATAACAGTAAGCTCTCAAGTCTCCAAACAAAACAATAAACTGTAACCCAGTATCCAGTGTCCCTGCTTGGGCTTCCTGGTGGATTATAAGGACTGCTCATCACCTGCTGGAAGATAAAGATAAAGAACAACTTCCTGTTGCTATGCAACTAAAAGTTCTTACTGGCATAAAAAAGAGCCTTTGTGAGAGCTCTCAAGTGCAGAAATATCTAAATTTCGACTCCAAGATGCCTTATTGAACACAGACAAATAAGTTCTAAATACCCAAACTGACCAGGTAATATGCACAATATCAATGAAATTTTATATTTAAATGAAATTAAAGTATTTCAAGAATACTGAATTCTAGGTTTTGAAATAAAATTATAATTTAAACATGTAATTTGCTATATGTACAAGAATGTTCCATGTAAAATAAAAGACTACTATTTCAAAACAGAAAGACAGAGAAAGAAAAGAAGGGGAATCCAGGCCTGTGATGGTTTGCATATGCTTGGCCCAGGGAGTGGCACTATTAGGAGATGTAGCCTTGTTGGAGTAGGTGTGTCACTGTGGGGTTGGGCTTTAAGACCCTTGGCCTAGCTGACAGGAAGCCAATCTTCTGTTACCAGCCTTCAGAACAAGAGGTGGAGCTCTCAGCTCCTCCAGCCCCATGTCACTGGCATGGACACTGCCATGCTCCTGCCTTGATGATAATGGACTGAACCTCTGAAGCAGTAAGCCCTCCTCATTTAAATGTCATCCTTACAAGAGTTTCCTTGGTCATGATTTCTGCTCACAGCAGTAAAACCCTAAGACAGTGGCACACACCTTTAAACCCAGCACTGGAGATGCAGAGGCAGGCAGATCTCTGTGAGTTCTAAGCCAGCCTGGTCTACAGAGCCAGTTCCAGGACAGTCAGGGGTGCTACACAGAGAAACTCTGTCTCAAAAGAAAAACAACAAAAAAGTTTTCGAAAAGAAAAAGAAGAAAGAAAAGAAGAAAGGGGAAAAGGCAGGAATTCAAAGAATCTATAAACTTGAATAAAAACATACTTCTTTATTTCCAGTAGTCTCTATTTGAAATTTAATATTTTATTGAAATTTAAATGTAAATGACACAACACAGCAATGTAAACAATACCTGTGATTCTATCACCAATAAAAATTCTATGTACTTTCCTATTATTTATAGCCGTTATGACATAATAAGATCCTGCACAGCCTATCAAATGTTGGTCCTTCCTAGGTCATATATGCTGCTCTTTCAAACTCCTAGGCTCAAGGAATTCTCCGGTCAACTTCCTACACAGCTTTGACTAAAGCTTTGTAGTGCGTGCGTTATTCACTGCTGTACCATTGTTTACGCATTATGAAAAGCCATAATGGAGCTGGGGTATAGCTCAATAGCATGAGTGTTTGCCTACAGCATGTATGGGGCCATAAATTCAATCTCAGGACCACATAAAACACACACACAAGTGCCAGGCACGGTGGCTCATCCCTTTAATCCCAGCACTCAGAAGGCAGAGGCAGGTGGATCTCTGTGAGTCTGAGGTCAGCCTGGTCTACAAATTGAGTTCCAGGATAGTCAAGGCTGTTAGACAGTGAAACCCTGTCTCAAAAACAAAACCAACAACAACAAAAAAAACCAACAACAACAAAACAAACCACATACACACACACACAACTATGTCATAAGTTTGTTTTCTTACCATTTCAGCAAATTTCAAATTAGTTTGTCTTTTATGATATGTATTTTACTTTAGACATTTAAGAAATTCTAATAAGGGACTTCACTCCAAAAGGGGTATGCAACACAAAGTGTACATAAAGGGTAAGAAAATCTCTCATTTAAACTGCATGGTTTAAGAAAACATGTGCAATGTTCTCTCTAAATTCTTGGCAACTAGTGATTGTACTCAGCTTGCCAGAGACACACTTTTTAAGACACCAAGCACAGAAAAACTAGAAATTTAATTTTGTAAACAATGAAATTAGTTGGGTTTGCTGGAACATGCATAAATAGTTGTATATATGTATTTAGTAACTGCAGATAGGCAGCAGAATGATTCATGACTCTGAAAATCAACCTGGTTAGAATTTTGTTTCTTCACACCTATAAGGTTGATTTCCTCTATACGTTAAAATAATAACTAGAAACCAAAATCCAAGAGAAATCAACTTAAATTAGAACTTAAATTACTAAAATTTTTTCAATCTATTCATCCAGTAATATTGTCAGTGTTAATGTTACTTAGGTTTTTAACGAAGATTTGAAGAAGTTTAGTTTTAAACAAAATATAAATTTAGAAGTTATATGAAGCATCAAGTTATAAAGACACAGACTACATTAAGTAAATCCATGGAGAGACTTTTGTGCTGTTAACTACTATATATTAACTTTCAACACTGTCCTCACCTGCCCACCGGCTACAATGGCTCCAAAGAGATGCAATAAGCAACACTTAAGACTTTCCTTGAGATGTTCACTTTCCTGAAAACATTCTGTAAATATAATACACAAATAAACAAATAAATAAGATTTCTATTTCAGAACACAATTCATGTCTAAGGAATGCTTGAAATTGACACATAAAGACCTATATGTGAAGAGGCTAAAATCTGTTGAAAAGAAAGGCTGACAAACATTTGTCACATTTCATTTAAATACCATAGTAATCCATATAAGGACATCCTGTCCCATTACAAATGAGCTACTGTTAGTTATTATGTCATCTAAATTAACATGGTTACTAAGTGACAGAACAAGAACTTACCCCAATCCTAAATTAAATTCACTTCTATTTGTTTTAGCAACTGACCCTTACTTTTGTGAATTACAAACTAGAAGTTAAATAAAAAGATTTACTAAATCAACTCCAAGGTTTACTAACCTTCTAGCACCTATATGTGTTTTAACATAATAAAATATTTTTGCTATTTTTAAATGCTATATAAATATACATGTCAAAGAAAAATTAAGGCAGAAAAACAAAACAATTAGGAAAAATTTCCCTTTGACCTGTTCCTCAATTTACCAAGATTTCTCTACCTTTAAAAAAAAAATTTTTTTTAAAGAAAAAAAAGAGCTATATAATATACAGTCTTCCTCAGGAATTCAGGGATCATTGGTTCCAGGACCCTCACCTCAGAATACAAAAGCCATAGATGTTCAAGCCTCTGAGTAAAATGATGCAGAATTTGCTCGGAACCTATACTAATCCTCCAATATATGCTAAACCATTTCTAGATTACATGAGCTATCTAAAATAATTTAAAAAGTTATGTAAGTAACTGTAACACTGTACTGTTTTGGAGGTGAAAACAAGAAAAGTCTGGACATATACAGATGTAATTCCTTTCCCACTACATGATTTCAAGCTACAGCTGGGTGTATCTGCAAATGTGGAACTCATAGATATGGAAAGCTGACTGTCCTGAACATGCTTTTAGTTTTTTAATACATTATGGATATTGACATAATTTAACAGGTAATCTACCTCATTCATCTTTATTAACCAAAGCATAAAATAAAACCAACATGATGAGCATTTCTTTAACCAGTCTTCCTTGATCTATATCCCAGTTTTCACTACCCAGTTCTCTGTTGATGAACTGTGGTTTTCCACTGGTTTTCGGAGGGGTGTTAAGTTCATGTGCATGTATGTGATTCTCCGTGACAATGCCCCCAGAACACTGGAATTACAGGCATGGGCTAGGGTGTAGGTCCTCATGTTTGCACAGCAAGGACTTTACTGACTAAGCCATCTGCCCAGCCCTTGTTTATCCTTTCTTTTTATAATCCTGTAATAAATATTGTTTGCCTTTATTACATTCTCACACAATAGAATGACAAATAACCAACTTTATATACAACACTGCCAAATACAGCTATAAAATGTTCTAACAGAAAATTGTGATTAAAAAAAATTAAGCCATTACAACTATGCTGGAATAACTGCCATACACATGCTTTCCTGTTTTAAACAGTATAAAATGGGCAAAAAGGGTTCCAGAAATCAGGTCAGAAAACTGCTGAGATGAGTCAGCAGGTAAAGTCAACTGCTGCCAAGCCCGTTGGCCTAAACTCAACCATCAGGATTCACAGGTAGACCAACTACTTTCCTCTATTAGTCACATGCATGTAGGGATGTGTAAATATAAAAATGGGAACATTTTAACTTTCAAAGTATGCTAAAAGTAGTTGTATTAATATCTGGCAAAACAAACAACAAATATTATCCCAGGTAGGGATGAACATTTTGATACCAAAAAACATGAACAAAAACAAACAGAAAGATCATGTTTTTTTAACAAAGTAGCAAAATAAAGTTATCTAAAAACCTTTTTCATGAATATTGTACCAAAAGTGGAAAAAAAAATCTCTGTCCTATCCAAAGGCCATGAAAAAGAAGGTGACTTTGAAAGGCGCACACAAAAAGCTCCACAAGTTACCTACTTTTGATCATCCAAAGCATACATCCCTCATCAAGTCAACCCCAATGTCTTCAGAGATGTTCCAGAACAAATAAGCATGGTCACTTCACCCCTACCAATATCCTCCAACTAAGTCAACCATTAAAAAAAACCAAGGTAATAAACTGCTCTATTTCAAAGTCAAAGTCAATAAACATCAAATCAAGCAGGTTTCAAAGACAATGTATGATACTGAATTGGCCTGGTGGAGAGAAAAGGGCCTACTATGTTCCACTAGCTTCTATCTAGAAGGTTTTGGATACTGTCAACAAATTGAAATCATTTGAGGCCCCAAATCATCTAACACAGCCTTTCAATTTCCTGGCTCACGGACTATATGGAAGTATCATATCCAGGAGTCATATGACTCAAGGCATTGATCCAATGAAAGGCATTCAGTTCCTTCTTAAATTCTGCCATAGAAAACAGCTTAGGGCCTTTGGAAAACTAACAGGTTCCTGCGGACTTTGGGTTTCTATGTATGGCCTTATGGATAAGCATCTAAATGAATCCCTAGGGGGGGGAAAAAAAAAATTTCAACCAAGTTCTCCTTCAAGGGAATAAGAACAAGAGAAGTCTTATGATAAATTCAGGCTTTACTCAGAACTTAGCCTTTGGGGGTTACTCCAACCTGGCAGACCTTTTAAACTGTATGTTAACAATGAGCAGGGTGTAACCCAGGAGTTCTCAACTATGCCCCAAGTCAAAGCTATGTATCAGCTTATAGGATATTTATCAAAATTGACTCAGTTGCCCAAGGGTTGACAGGATACATAAGAATAGTAGCTATAGCCTTTAATCGCAGCAATTAGGAGGCAGACACAAATGGATTCTGTGAGTTCAAGGCCTACCTGGTCTACTGAGTTCTAGAACAGCCAGAACTATGTAGATATCCCAGTTCCAAAAACCAAACAAATAAAAACAAACACAAGCAAAACAAAACAACAACAAAAATAGTAGCTGTCACAGCTCTCTTAATAAAAACGCCCTTAAATTTACTTGAGCTCTCCACTGCCTCCTTCTCCTTTACAGCAAACAACCTCTCTACTAAAACCCAAATCTCCCAGTGGTTTAGATGTTCTCCTTTTATGTTACCAAACTTGGCTACTTGGTGACTGAAATATTTTTTGCAACAGTGCTCCACCTCAACTCCTCTACTTTATTTCCTACCCCAGAGTATGGTTTACCTTACTCAAAGTTCACAGATGTAATATGGTTCACTGACAGAAGTTCCTGTGTGAGAAATGCAGAATAAACCAGATGTGTTATTTTTCCCCTTAGGGATTATCACAGAAGCCTGATCTCTGCCACCCAGAAATCAGCACAGCTGGTTACAAGAGCAGGCTTAATTTGCGCTGTCACTTAACCAGGGCAAATGGGCAATTATGTGCTGACTTTCAGGGTCATGCATACACACATTGCTCTCTGAAGGAAAAGAATTTATCGTTAACACTAAAAAACAGTTTCATCAATTATGGATTTTAGATTCCAACTTCATTAGAGACAATACAGCTGCTGGCTGAAATAGCAGCAGTCCATTAAAGGGCTATCTAATAAGTCAGAAGGACACCTTAGGAAACCAACAGAGGAGATGCAGCAGCCAAACAGACAGCGTACTATCCCTTACTGGTGAAGAGCATCTAACACACTTAAGAGATTATTGAAATATGATTCAGCACATCTCTCTACTGAATCTTGAATCTTTACTGCTTAAAAGTTTTTATTCCATCTACAGATACAGAGAATGTCATTTGAATATATTAAAATTCTTATTACATATATTTAGGGAGTTATAAATTGTATAGCTCAGGAAATTTCCTGTAATTCTGAAGTACAAATGATTTTTAAAGCAACTATACAAAAGCAGTGCTTTAAACACCTTCATTACCTAAGAGGCACTTGTACTTTTAAGGTTGAATATTTTACGCCTGTGCCATTTATCACCTCATCTATACAACATACAAAAGTAGGTTCAAGATCCAGACATGAATGGAAGGTTAAAAGGTATTTGCCACCAAGACAAACAACCTAAGCCTGATCCCTGGACCCACACGTTAGAGAGAAGCAACTCCTGCAAACTGTCCTCTGACCTCCACACAAGCAAATTATGGTACATTCAACACAAACACAGACAAATAAATAAATAATAAATGATTTTTTAAAATCCTTTTTAATGGGGCTAGAGAGATGGCTCAGCGGTTAAGAGCACTGACTGCTCTTCCGAAGGTCCTGAGTTCAAATCCCAGCAACCACATGGTGGCTCACAACCATCCGTAATGAGATCTGAAGCCCTCTTCTGGGGTGTCTGAAAACAGCTACAGCAAGTGGGGCGGGAGAGAGAAGAAAAAAGTGTCTGAAGACAGCTACAGTGTACTTATGTATAATAATAAATAAATAAATCTTTTTTAAAAAGCCTTTTTAATGAAAAAACAAAACATAGGCTCAATCTATGCTGGACACTCCCTCTCTTGTAGTGAATGTAAAGTCTCAAACTACTGACTGGCTCAAACTACTGAATGTAAAGTCAGACTACTAACTGGCTGGGGCACCTATTTAACACATCAAAGCAGACCTGGTCATCAGGCTCTCCCACCCTGCCACCTGCCCTAAACTTCTCCAGCCCGGAAGTTTCTTCCCTATACAATCCATCCCTTTGTCTACCCTTTACTCTCCTGGCATCTGCCTTTCCCTCCCCCGATTCCCCCGACATGTGCTGGCTCAGACTAGCCATGATCACTCTGGACCCTTCCAGATGCCTCTAGTTAAGCTCTCCCTTTCATCTACAATAAACCTTCTTTTCCACCATACTTTGGAGCAGTCATGTTCTTCCTTTTCATTTTTTCTTTCTTTCTTTTTTTTATTCAGTGAATAACTTTGGAAGGGGATCTCTAGATTTTCCAAGAAGAAAATGAATCATATCCATTGTAATCGTAACAGTGATTTGATTAAGTGTTTGGAACTTGTGTGTTTAACTACTACCTTGATTTTTTTTTCCTCTTATTTACGTTCAGTCCACCTCAAATAATCCTGCAAGTCTAATTCCTTTCTGGATCCCCTTGATTGTCCTCTGAGGCCTGAAAGTCACTAAGAGAATAGACCTTGAACACTTTTTATCCAACTTCAGTCCAAAGCAGACAGATTGGCCCAATGTTATACTCCTAAATGACTTTAGGCACTCAACTCTTGGTGCGCTCATGTGCATGTGATAAACATGTATGTGTGTAATGGACCTGGATGGAAGGGGGTAGGGTTGGAATAGTGTAGACTGAACTATTCCTCTCAAACTCAACCAATTGTCTTAACTCACACACCTATGTAACTATACTGGAGCCAGGGCTTATGAAGAGGTGTTCAAGGTTAGGTGAGATCAGAATGGAGCCTGATACAACAAAATTGCTATTCTTGTGAGAAGAGCTATCAGTCTTTCTAACATCTGAAAATACAACAAGGAGGAGACCATCAGACAAAAACCAAACCCTGCTAGGACCTTGATCTTACACTGTTGCACCTCCAAAACTATGAGAAAATAAAGTTCTGCGCTTACACCAGTCTCCAGTATTCTGTTATAGCAGCCAAAGCACACTACAACAATTACCCTGACTTAAAACTACACAAAGGGGCTGGCAAGATGACTCAGTAGGCACTTGCTGCCAAACATGACAGTCTCAATCTGTCTCAAGAACCATATGGTAGATAGAGAGAACCAAGAAATTGTTCTATGACCCCCATACAGGCAAAATGGTAGAAGTGCCTGTGTGCATACATGCACAAATACAATTCTTAAATCTACACAAGATCTAAAAAGAAAAAAAAATCCTACAGACTTATAACATGTAGGTCCTAGAGCTTAAGGCTAGGCTTAATTAACATTTCACATCAAGAAAAGTGAAAATGTGTATTTTATAGACATGACAGTATACATACAAAATCTTAAGGAACAGCATAAGGATAACCACAACTTAGATATATATTTATTTAACAAGGTCACAGAATATAAGATCAATATATAAAACTATTTCTATGTACAAGTAACAATAGACAATACAGCCAAAAATCACTCACAAGAAAAAGAAACAAAAGTACTCTGAGATAAATTAACAAAATATGTTCACAACTCACACACGTAAAGATCTAGGACTTCTAAAGGACAATGTATTTCTAAACCTGGGTGGAACTCATCCCATTTTGGCCTCAAAACTTCATATGACAGACTTAAAAAACAATCCTTAGGCAGGTATAAAGAATTAGGCTGAACAGAATCACCATACTATTGTACTGGCTTATTGGGTTTCCAGTCCTATATCTTTAAAGTGAGGCCAATTCTAAGCATAGCTTATTATAAATATATGTGTTTGATTATCTAGGGTAAAGTCAACCACTATAAGTAGTGATACAGGGTGTGTACTATAGCTGTCTTTCACTGAGTAAGCAAAGCTATTTGTCTTACTTAGTGCATTGGGAACAGAAAGTACACATTGAAGCAATGTGGCAAATGTAAAGATTTTACCTGTTCCAATAAGCAATATACTCAAGAAACAAAGTGCTCCTTTTACATTTTATAATTTTTTCTACATTCTTGAAAGATGACATAATTTTTCTTTTTTAAGACAAGGTCCTGTGTATCCCAGGTTGGCCTCAAACTTGCTGTAAAGTCAAGGTGACCTGAACCTCCTGCCTCTACCTCTCTAGTGCTTGGACCACAGGCATGTCCCATCATGCCCCATTACTGTAGTTACGGGAAATGAATCTACTGCATGATAGGCAAGCATTCTACCAACTGAACTACCTTTCTAGTACAGCACAATCTTTTTTTTTTTTTTTCCAGATTTTTTCATCTTTATTTTTTGTGTATAAGTGTATGTAAAGCCTAAGAAGGCCTGAAAAAGAGTGTCAGATCCCCTGAAACTGGAATTACAGGCAGTTATGAAAGCCATGGGAGTATTGGGAATGAACCAAGGACTTCAACAAAGCAACAAGTGCTCTTAACCACTGAGCCATCTCTCCAGCCTCCAGCACAATCATTTTTTAAGAGTAAAGTCCACCCAGAGGTGGTAGTATATGCCTGTAGTGCGAGCACTCAGGAAGAGATCAGAGAATCAGAAGTTCAAGTCATCCTCAGCTACAGCAAGTCTGAGGTCAGACTAGGAGATACAAAACCTTGCTCAGTATAAAAACAAAAGTGACAGAGAAACCATAACATATATACAGCCATGCACATACAGTAGTCAAGTCTCTTAATGGTTTGGGTGCAAACTGGTTTGTTTTCCGGTTCTAATGATCAGATGGCAGGTTTTGGTGCAGGCTAAACATGTTCTTAGGGTATCTCTAGCCCAGCTTTCTGTTTTTAGTAAAAATTGTGCTCTTTAAAAGGCTCAGCTCACCAAAGCAACAGAACAGCTCTTAAATTTAAAAAAATGGAGAAAACTAATCAAACTGAGAACCATAATCCCAAGCAAACATAAATTAACCACTGCTTTGTTCTTTAGCAGCTTTTATCTCATAAACTCACACCTAAAGATAGATCAGAACTGAGTAAGGAAAAAAAAAACACTAATTAGAGTTGATCAAAATCAAAGTAAAGTGAATTAGAGTATTACTTACGATAAAAGAAAGGAACAAACTCCACTGTGAGGGAAGCCGGTTTGTATTTCTGCCTGCTCTTTTCCACAGAACTAAGGATCCGGCTATCATTAGAAAAGAAGTCAGTAACAAATTACCACTTGAGCAAGTAGACAGGGCACAATTTAAAACAATTGTAAACAAATTCAACATTCTGATTTTGGTTTATATTCTGAACAAAACCATCCTCAGGACTAATGCAATGTTTAAAAATGAGTTAAAACAGTAACTTACCAACTAGAGAAATTTTTTTTATAAATCTTTTTGGTTTTGATCTCATAATTTTTTTTTATTATGTATACAGTGTTCTGCCTGCACATATGCCTGCAGGCCAGAAGAGGGCACCAGATCCCATTACAGATGGTTGTGAGCCACCATGTGGTGGCTGGGAATTAAACTGCGGACCTCTGAAAGAGCAGCCAGTGTTCTTAACCTCTGAGCCAGCTCTCCAGCCACCGAATATTTTTTATTATACACTGTGATAACCAAGTCAAGTCTCCAAATATTTAGGAATTTAAAAACAAGCCAGCATTTAAATTTAAATCTGTAGAAGAATGTGCATAGAAGTACTGTCAAAGTGACAGCTAAGACTATAACAGTATTACCTGGAGACTGCAGAGGCTAGTGACTGACCTGTGTTTTACTGAGGTTTTATTCAGCTATAATGGGTCTAGGTCTTTAAGGATGCAGATCCAGTGTGGGATGGGTTTATTTTTTTTAATGAAAATTCCAGGAGTTTTCATGAATATTTTCTATAAACTTTAACAAGGCTAATACAAAGTGTATATCCTTTTACTGAGAACATTTCAGTTCAACACAAAATAAAGTTGCTTAGACAGCCTATTAATACCAATAATACTTTCAACTAGTGGAATTGTAAAAAATAAAATAAAAAATACAAGAATTGTTATCGTGCCTGGAAAATTATATCCAATATTATAAAAAACAACATAAATGGAAAATATCTGAAACTACCTATCAATCTTGCACATCTATAGGCTACAGGTATACACATACAGTCTCCTAATAGAAAGTTCTGATTTGGGATTCTGCTTGGTGCTTGGCGCATTGGATTAAACATTCATAGCTTACTTACTATGTTCAATCAAAGAAACTGAAATCTGAATCCCTTAATTTGCCATTTGCCACTAAAGCAGCTCTATTATTAAAGGAATTTTTTTTTTTTTTTGGCACATTAAACAGAATATAAAGACAGCTTCGAGCATAATTCCTGGTGAGACAGCATATACATTTATTAACTGTTACTACTTTAATGTATGCTCTCTTCTTTCTCTGGTCACCTTACATATGCACATCTTCCATCAAGCACTATATGAAGACATCATGCTATTTAAAATTTCTCTTTGTTCAAGATTTCAAAACTTGTGTTTTTAACAAACCTCTTTACTCAATTTGCTTTAGCTTGTTATCAGAACTACCAATTTATATATCTTCTCTCCTTTTACCACATTTAAATTCTTTTTGCTCTGATTTCTTAAGGGTTTCTTTAAAAGCTTCTGTTATGTTCAGACTGACAGTTCTTTATCTACTTTATCTTTCTATAAAGAAAAGAATCAACATCACTGTTTCTTTTTTGCTTGTTTGTTTGTTTTTGTTTTTATTTCGAGACAGGGTTTCTCTGTGTAGCCCTGGCTCTCTTGGAACTCAGTCTGTAGACCAGGCTGTCCTCGAACTCAGAAATCCACCTGTCTCTGCCTCCCAAGTGCTGGGATTAAAGGCGTGTGCCACCACTGCCCCGCGCCGTCTATCTTTTAAGGAAAAAATGTAAAAGTTATTTTTATCATGTGTGGGTGTGCCTGCCCTCAGGACTAAGAGGCTTTGGATCCCCTGAGTCCTGAGTCCCAGTGGATGTGAACATACAGACGTGGTTATTGGGGATTGAACTCCAGACCTCAGGAATAGTATTACATGCTCTTAATTGGTGCAGCATCTCTTCATACCTTTCCCTATTTCTGAAAAAAACTTTTCCATTTGTCTTTTGTGTGTAGATAGAAACCCCTATTAATCCTAGTCAGTCAAGTAATGCAGGACAGCCAATATCTCATGTGGTTAGTTACCATGAGAAAGTAGAAAGAAAATGGTGAAACTCTTAAATTGGCAATTTAAATCTTTTTGGGGGGTAAGGGGGTCATGCTATATATAGCATATCATTTTCATTCTGAATTTGCTGTTGGCTAAAACTGATTATGTGTCTACCACAGAGGGACCATATTCAGCTCTGCAAGGTGAATACAAGGACTGTTGTAATAGCAGTAATTTGGTAAGAAGTACCATGACTGCTTAGACCAACACTCGGTGTAAACACTATGGCCAAACTGGTGGTGCATGCCCACAATCTAAGCACTCCAGAGATTGCTGGTTCTCTCCAACCTGGTCTAAATACCAAGTTCCAAACTAGCCAAGACTACATAGTAAGACTCAATCTCAGTATTATCATTTAAAAGACATACCCTGAAATTCTATGTCTCCAATTTCTATACGGATCATACAAGCTTTCACAGAATGCCAGTGCATGGATCACAAACTCTTCAATAGATGTCTGATCAGCCATTTCTTTCTCCTTTTTTTTGCTTTTTAACTAAGAATAAAATTGAACATCAAATTAAAGACATGCTTCATTAATCAGCTTACATGAAGTCATTTTTATTAACGCTAGCCTAACTTCCCCTTGAGTCCTTAAGAGTTATTTAATCTTATGTACTAGATATATTTTCTAAATTGTTAAGTTCCTCCTACAGTAAGTTTAAATTAGCCAAACATCTTTGGAAATCATGTTTTCAGTAAGATATGATACATAAAATGATTTGTACACAAAATGAAACATGTCGTTTTAAAAACTACAAAAAATATTAAATTAATGCATTAATAGCTACTTATCTACTTTTAGAAAATACAAGATTTGGGACTAGAGCAATGGCTCAGTAATTAAAAGCACTGACCTGCTCTTCCAGAGGACCAGGGTTCAATTCTCAGAACCCACATAACAGCTCACTACTGCCTATAACTCCAGGTCTAAGGGAGCCAATATCCTCATACAGACAAAACTCCAATGTTCATGAACTTAAATAAATCATCTAATATATATATATGTAAGATTTATAAAATGACCCTATTACCCTATTGTTAATTTTAATTATCTTTTCAATTACAACCTTCTTTGAAAACACTTAGCAAGTTTAATTATAATATTAAAAAACTTTTTAAAATGTAAATCCTTGTCAGTCTCAGTAAAAACAACAAAGAGGAATGAATTCACACCTACTTGCTGAATATACAGTGTTGTCATGGTAATGACATGATTAATATAAGAGCAAGTCCCAATTTCTTCTACATTTGATAAATTCCTAGGAGATAAAAAGAATAACATTTATTACATATGCACAATATACTTCTCGTGTATTCAGCGTGGATTTTGAGAACAGATGCTGGCAAATGAAATATCAATGATACCAAAGCAAGAAATGATGCATAGGGTACTGCCATTATATGAGACATGTACCATTACTGTTTCCACTCTGCTCTCTGAATTTTAGCCCCCTTTTCTGACTTACATCATGTTTTGTAAACTGTATCAGAAGTCTAGGACACAAAAGGCATGCATTATCATCTTTAAATATTCAAAGAGAACATACTATACATCCTGTTTAAAGTAGAGAGTCCATAAATAAGTACTCGAGCTGGGATACATACTATAATCATTTATGACACTTAAGTATCTCTTGGCTTTATTGTTAAAAGCTTACTAGTTTTCTGTTCTGAGACACTATAAAATAATTTATATCTTGAAACCCAGTAGATGCTCACAGAACAGGAAAAAAATAACAGACTTTACTAGTTAAGAAATTAGATTTGCATGACATTTTAGCTGTTTATCCCTTTCTCCAATAAAAGAACACTTCAAATCTATGTACAACATCTATACCCACATCAGCTAGCTCACTACCACCTGTACCTCTAGCTTCAGGGGATCTGACATCCTCATCTGGCCCTCTCCAAGTATCTGTCATATGTACATACACATATACACAAAATTTAAGAAAAATGTTTTTAAATTCTAAAGTCTGTATATAGCTCACAATGTACTGATTATACATAATAAGCACATGAAAAATGTTCAGCACCATCAGCGATGAAAACTTTTATTTTCACCTGTTCACTTTTGTAAGACAAAAGTAGAAAATGGAGTAAGCACTGGGAAGGATATTCAAAATTACAAGCCTTCAAGCAGGTGGGAATTTAAATTACAATACTCTGGAAAACAGTCTGGCTGTTTCTCAAGAGATGAAAAATTCAACATCCTTGGGGCTGGCAAGATAGCACAAAGGGTAAAGGCATCTATCTGCCAGCAGGCCTGATCAACCTAAATTAAATCCCTGGGATACAATAGAGAACCAAGTCTTCCAAGTTGTCCTCCAGACTAAACACACACACACACATACCACACACACACACACACACACACACACACACACACCCCAAATATGCTGTAATCAAAACAAAATGTCCTTATGAACTGATGAATAGGTTCTAAAACTGTAGTAAAAGTACAATTTTGTTTTATTAAAAACTGAATGACATATTAAGTGAGTAATTACATGACATGTGAATTATCTATTAGCAGTTACATATTAAAATTTATAAATAATTTTAAATTACATTTAAAAGTTATATCTGAATTAATACTGGGAAAAGAGATAGGTCCAAGCAAAAAAAGACCTATAGCTAAATTTGTATTGAGTTGTTATTTGATATCATTACAGTAATATACCAAGTTCGTGTTTATGTATTTAGTTGGGACGGTCTATCTGTAACTTCAGTAGCCTTTACAACTATGCCTCTTGAGGCACAGATGAAGGAGGACACGATAGCTTAAGTATTAAGGCCTCAAAACACCTACATATTAATAAAATGTAACCCATCACTTGATAAAACCACCAACATTGAAATTTTCAGAGTTGTCACTTTCATGGTCACAATTAGAAAAAAAATCTGAATAAACTAAAAAAATATTTGTTTTTTTTTGTTTTTCAAGAAATGAATTCTCGGGGCAGTGGTGGCACACGCTTTTAATCTCAGCATTCGGGAGTCAGAGGCAGGCTGATTTCTGAGTTCGAGGCCAGCCTGGTCTATAGAGTGAGTTCCAGGACAGCCAGGGCTACACAGAGAAACCCTGTCTCGAAAAACCAAAAAAAAAGAGAAAAAGAAAAAGAAATGAATTCTCTGTCCTAGAATTCCTTCTATATACCAGGCTGGCCTTGAACTCAAGATATCCACCTGAAAAGGTCTTGCCACAACCACCGGGCTTGAACTAAAAATTCCTAAGAGTCATTAGAGGCCACAAAAAGAAAAGAGAATTTTTAAATGGAAATAATTATAGGCAAAATGAAATCCTTTATTCTTATTCTTAACAGATCTAACATATAGTTTATTCAATATACCAAACATACACTGGCTAACTATAGCTTAGAGACAAGAGAAATGAATTACAGTAATATTGTTTTGGTTTTTGGGTTTGTTTTTCCTTTTGTATGTATGAATGTTTTGCCTGCATATACATCTGGGTATCAATAGCATGTCCAGAGTCCTCAGAGGCCAGAAGAAGGCATCACAACCCCTGCAACAGGAGTTATAGATGGTTGTGAGCTGCCATTTAGGTCCTAGGAAATTAACCTAGGTTCTCTGAAAGAGCAGGCACACCCATTGAGCCATCTCTCCAGCCTAGAAAGACAACAATATTGTTAAAGAATATAGGAAAAAAATCTAAGGGCTCTTAGATTTTTAGAAGTTGACTGGTGACTTTACAGATGGAAAACTAAAAGCATAATTCGTTGGAAAGAAAAAAGAGACTCATTAAAATTAAAAATTTCTATGCCTCAAAACACAGTATTAAAAGAATAAAAAGACTGGCCTGCTGTGGTGGCCTATGACTTTAATACTAGCACTCAGGAAGAAGAGGCAGGGGGATTTCTAAGTTCAAGGCCAGTCTAGTCTACACAGTAAATTCCAGGACAGCCAAGGATACACAGAAAAATCCTGTCTTGAAAAACAAAAACAAAACAACAACAACAACAAAATATACCAATCACCTGAAAAATAAACCTGTGTACCAAAACATTCACAGACCTGTAAAAATAAGAATACAATCCAATTTTAAAACTGGGCAAAACTCTGGGAGGTGAGAGACTCTCTGGACTCAATGGAAGAGACTTTAGCCAAAATGCCGAACTGTGGGAAAAGGAACTCAAAGAGTCCACCTCCAATAGATAGACACCACCTCAAGCGGAGGGACAAGGTTACCAACCCACAGTCAAAATTTCTGACCCAGAATTGTTCCTGTCTAAAAGAACTGCAGGGACAAAAATGGAGAAGAGACTGAAGGGAAGGATGTCCAGTGACCGGCCCAACTTGGGATACATCTCATGGGGAGGGCACCAAGGCCTGACACTATTACTGATGCTATGGTGTGCTTACAGTCAGGAGCCTACCATAGCTGTCCTCTGAGAGGCCCTAACAGCAGCTGACTGAAACAGACACATACTTACACACAACCAAAGAACTGAAGTCAGGGACCCCTGTGGTTGAATTACAGGAAGGATTGAAGAAGCTCAAGGGGAGGGAAGACCAGCAGTCTCAACTAACCCACAGGCTCCCACAGGCTGGTCCAAGGCCCCATAGGAAGACCAGCAGTCTCAACTAACCCAGACTCCTGGGAGCTCCCACAAGCTGGTCCCAGGCCCCCAACACATACATACCAGAGAAACTTAAGGCCCCAGGGAAGGGGGATGCCTGAAGGGAAAGCACCCTCTCAGAGGTAAGGGGAAGGAGGAATGGGATGAGGAACCGTGAGGGGGTAACGGGGGTGGGGGGCAACAGCTGGAATATAAATAAATAAAATAATTTTTCAAACATAAAAAAAATAAGTTGGGCGAAACTTTTATAGCTGCTTCACCAAAACATTATATGACAGTCTCAAAAATAAAAGGAGGTTAAATATTTTTAATCATTAAGGAAAAACAATGAAACACTACACATCTATGGCAATAGCCAAAATCTGAAAGAATGGCATATCAAATACTGGAAAAATGTTCCTCATTCATTGTGGAAATGTTATAACCATGTGATATAGCATTACTGTTCCTAGGTGTAGTCTACATGGGCTGAAAAGTCACATATAAAACCTGGACATGAATATTTATAGCAGTTTTGTAAATAACAGCCCCAAACTGAAAGTAACTAGGACGTCCTTCAATATAGGTGAATAAGCAAGCAAACTGTAGTACCTTCATGTGAAATAGTACTCAGTAATGAAAAGACACTTAGGTATGTCTCAGTTTCTACAACTCTTCCCAAGAAGCTCATACCCATGCTTTCCTGTGTATCAGCCAGCATCGTCTACTCAGCAAAGCTACTAAGAAACTCTCAAATTAGTAAGGTGGAAGCGAGGCAAGGCAATGTCTCACCACCACTACCACCACCTTTAACCCCAGCACTCTTAAAGCAGAGACAGGTAGATTTCTGTTAAGTTCAAGATGAGTTTAGACTACCCTGTAAATTCCAGGCCAGATGGACTACATAGTAAGACTATCTTAATAAAAAAACAAAACAAAACAAAAACAAAAACAAGGTGGTGTGTACATGTACATTCTCTTTCCACCATATGGGTCCAAAAGACTCAACTCAGGTCATCAGGTTTGGCAGCAGGTGCCTTTACCCAGTGAGCCATCTTAACAGCACACCTTTAAAATTCTTGGCTGAGTATCTCTATAATTAGGTACAGTAATTAAGAAGCTTTCCATTGTGCTAACCAATCGTGCTATAAAAGATATACATATTCTTTAAAGATTCATACAAATAGCACTTATTATTATTATTATTGTAATAATTATGCTAAAATGTTATGTTTTTATATAAGATACCTGCAAAGAATAATGAAGAATTTGACAAGCAAAATTGACAGTGCCTGTTGTTGTTCCTCTAACCCATCTGCTGTTTTCTGAACACAATGTAGCAGTTGGATCCTCAGAACCTGCAGAATATTATCAGGAAGCAGAGATATTCCTGGAGGCACATCATCTACCCTGTAAGAGATGGGCAAGGAAACAAAGGGTTGAAACTAAAGACATATAAACAAACAAATAAATAAATGGACGGATGGATGAATGAATGAATGCAATAAAAACGTTAAGTGTGGATGACTGAAGTAAAAGCAATCTTGTGGAGGACTCTGTCTTCCACTTGTAAGCTTCGGTACTAAGCTGAGTAGCTAGTGTCAGGAACTAAGTGAATTTCAGGCCACCAAGAGGCCTGAATTTAGTAGCTCACCAAAGTAAAGAAGAGCCAAGTATAATATTGCCAGCAAGACAGCTATAATAACCGAGTGATATCTGTCATGAGAGCATGGGAGTGCAAGAGTACAGAGACTTAGCACAGCTGCTGTACTTGTAATCAAAGCCTTCTGCCAAAAATTAACAATCTCGCCCACTGGCGATGAATGAGTGTTTTTACATACCTTGTAGGCAGCTTTTCAAAGTCAACATCTAAAAATTGTTCATAACTTAAAACAAAATTGTCCAACCACAGTCTCAGGTAATCTGGATCCTTCTGAAATGAAAAGATCATCACATATTAAGTTTACTTCTCAGAAAAAGCAATGCTTTTACACCTACATAATTACCTAACATGGAAACAACAGTCACTCACAGGACCACATCTGCGGTCTTAGCACTTTTTTTCCCCTTTTGTCTCCTCAACACTTTTTTTCGTTTTAGTTTTGTTTCTGTGCTGGCTGGCTGGAACTCACTCTTGTAGCCCAGGCTGTTCTTGCACTCACAGATCTGCCTGCCTCTGCCTCTTGAATGCTGTGATTAAGGGAGTGCTCCACCTCCGCCTGGCTCCACACTTGTTTCAGGCAAGCAAATTTCAACATGTCATCTAGGAGTTTAGATACTTAATCATTAAACACCACAGCTTAAGCACTGATCTAAGAAAAAGGGATCACTAGCAAGTTGCTTCCCTAAAATAAAAGCATTACACTAGAATCTAGAATCTTAAAAGAATGTTCCCAGAACACACAGCAATTGCTGACCTTTGGGATTTGTTTTCTACTACTGTATTGTTTCAAAATCAGCTTATAAATTACCACTATCTATAACTTCACAAGAGAAATCAGAAGAGAGAAATATTCTAGAGAATGAATAGCATCTGTGAGAAGTTTTCTAAGACATTACTTGTTTTTTATGTTTGAAATTAAGTCATTTATCTATTCATTCACTCATTTATCCATTAGGGATAAAACTTCAAAAATATAAGTAACTGGGGTTCTCATTAGATTCTTTATAAAAAGCAGAGGATTACTTCTTGGTAAAAGTGAGACATAAAACAGTCACACAACACTATAAAAATTTAATGCATTTCTCTTCATATTTTATTTAGCAACTCTCTAGTATCTGGTTCAAATTCTATACCAACACTGCAGTACTGATCTACATTCTAAGCCCTCACTCAGACTCTAAAGGTCAGCACTACCAAGTGTTAAGCAAGTGTAGAATTCTCCTAGGAAGCTCAACAATTACAAAGAAAAGGTACTGTTTCACCTAAGAAGTAAGGTATCTGCTATTACCTGGGATAGCAGGCAATTTTAACCTAGTATCCTATTTATACAACTATCCAGAATGGGTTTAGTTTTCCTAACTTTACAGATTACAAAAGGATATGTAACCTGCCCAAAGCCATAAGCTAGAAACTGTTAGTATTGCAGGAATCCAACAGGTCCCCATTCCACTACACCACACTGCCATGCATGGGGACAGAGTGGAGATTTAGTAAATTAAAAAAAGAAAAATGGGTTCAGTCAGGATCTGTCAAGTTTAGGCTATAAAAAGTTAATACACGCTGGGCAGTTAATCCCAGCACTTGGGAGGTGGAGGCAGAGGCAGACGGATTTCTGAGTTGGAGGCCAGCCTGGTCTAAAGAGTGAGTTCCAGGACAGCCAGGGCTACACAGAGAAACCCTGTCTCAAAAAACAAAACAAAAAACAACCAAACAAAAAAATTTAATACACAAAATAACCATATCTCATTCAGCCTAGAAGAATCCGTAGATGAACTACTCGTTAACACCTAAGGCCGTAAAAAGAAAGATTCCTACATCACAAACAGTAGTAATTGCATTATTTCTCCTCAGTACAAAATGATGAAAACACAATTACCTGGAGTTCTCTTTACCAGACCTTCTAACAGAGCAGACTTTTACCTCTTAGTCACTCTTGTGATTAAGTTTAGCACGCTGAAACACTACAGCATGGTCTTATCTCCCTTATTAAAACATTTACTATCACAATACAAAAAATGTAGTGAGTATTCCAAGAGTGCTAGAGCCAATTCGATGCCACCCAGACTTAAATCCCAGCATTCAGGAGGCAAAGGCTAGAGGACTTTATTGTTTGAGGCCAGCTTGCTCTTATACTGAGTTCCAGGAAAGACAGGGTTACAAAGTGAGTCACTGTCTAAAAAAATAATAAAATTTTTAAAAATAAAATTAAAAAGTTGACATACCAATAAAATAAAAAGATGGCTACTACTGAATAGCAACAATGATCAAGACCTATGATCTGATTATCATTTTTCTGAAATTAAAAGTAGCCTAATATCTGAATCTTAATATACTCATACAAAACTACTCATTAATTGCTTAATATATTCTAATAGTGACAAACATGCAATACTGCAAACAGCACCAGATCTAGAGAGAAAAAAAAAACTACCATTATAAATTATACTGACCTATGAGTCCAAGTGATTATATGCAAAAACATACATAAAAGCCTTAGCTCCAGAATCTAAAGCAATGGAGAAAATTCAGTTTCTATTGGGCTGGAGAGATGGCTCAGCTGTTAAGAGCACTGACTGCTCTTCCGAAGGTCCTGAGCTCAAATCCCAGCAACCACATGGTGGCTCACAACCATCTATAATGAGATCTGATGCCCTCTTCTGGGGTGTCTGAAGAGCGGTGCTGGAGCGAGTGGGGCAGAAGAGAGAAGAAGTGTCTGAAAAGAGCTACAGTGTACTTACATATAATAAATAATCCTTTTAAAAAAATTCGGTCTCTACTATTAAAATAAGGAACGAGTGGTAGCCTTAACTCCAGTACGGAATACACTAGAGTTACTGAACAATGCAAGTACACAAGAGAGAGTAAGTAGCAGAATTAGTAGAGCATCCTTCTTCTTGACTTTCAAATATTGAAAGCTGACCGCATTGTCTTGTCATAATAAAGAACAAACTCTGATGCTCTCTTAAGATTTTAAAAAAGAAAAATTATACAAAAATAAAAATTTTCAATAGCACAGAGCCAAAAGAAAAAAAGCGTGACCTAGGCTGGTGGGAGAGGAAAGGAAATACACTGTGCCAATGTAATTCTCTGGAGGTAGAGTGGAGCAGGGACTATTTAGTTTTCAGAATTTGCATGAATTGCTGCTATGTGCCTCTTTCTTCCCTTTCCTGTTATCTTTATTGTGGTATTCTCATTTGTTTTAACAATCTCTGTCAATTTTGTGAGGGACATATATATTTTTTTCTTTTCTCTTTTTTCCTTCGGTACTTTATTTACATTTCAAATGGCTTCCCCTTTCCAAGTCTCCCCTTTGGAAACCCCCATCCCGTCCCCCCTCCCCCTGCCTCTATGAGGGTGCTCCCCCACCCACCCACCCACTCCCATCTTCCCTCCCTGGCATTCTCCTCTATTGGGGCATCTAACACCCTCAGGCCCAAGGGCCTCTCCTCCCACTGATGGCTGACAAGACCCTCCTCTGCCACATATGTGGCCAGCACCATGGGTCGTGAGGGACATATATTGACGGTATCTTCTGAATTCAGTCATCAGTAAGAAGAGAAGTCACAATTGGAGGTGATGATGTATATCACAAGATCCTGGCTAAAGACTAAATGCATAAACACACAAGTTTTTAAGTTACTGAGATAAGCTAAAAGTACATGTTACATAGAGGAAGGATAATTGTGATCAAAAAAGCAGATTGTGCTAGAATGGGATTTTGGTAACAATTATTAATTGCTTTACAGTAAAAGTTTTTTAATGGTAGTTTGGGTTTTGAAGGGTTTGGGATTTGTTTCTGACGTTTTGAAACAGGGCTTATGTAGCTCTGACTAACATGTAACTCAGTATGTAGACCAGGCTGGCCTTGAACTTGGGAGATCTGCCTTTGCTTGGTTTAAAATGCCACCACTCCAAGCTCCCTATAGTAAACTTGCCCCATAATTTCACAGTAAAGGAAACTCTTTAAGGCCAAATCAACATGCAGACGTGATAACTGTCAAAGCTTTATTTCTAGCAGGACGGTGGCAATGCACACCTTCAATGTCATCACTCAGGAAGCAGAAGCAAGAGAATCTTGAGTTTGAGGCCAGCCTAGTCTACAGAGTAAGTTTCAGGATAGCCAAAGCTACCCAGAGAAACCCTGTCTCAAACAAACAAACAGAGAAACAAACAAACAAGCTTTATCTCTAAAATTGCACTTTCAAGGAGCTGTCACAAGTTGGTTTCTGGGATGTCAAACTTACCCGGAAGAATCTTTAAAGTTCCTGCCATTCATATTAACTTGCAAGCTACTTTAATCATAGTAGGGGTCTGTATCTTGTAAACAGTATTGTTATGGAAATGTTTACAACTATTCAAAGTATGGAATAATAAGTTTCGTATGTTATACATACATACATGTTTAATTCTCTAGAATTACAGATGGATTTTTGGAAATCTGAAACTGTTACAATGTTCTAGAAGGCAAAGTGTTGTCATGCCAAGAACCAATATTCTTGACCACTTTGATACCCAAAAAACAAAACAAAACAAAAACAAGAGGAAACCTTTTTACATGATAAAAGCAGCATGGTAACAAATTCAAGTCTAAATTTAATAATAAAAAATAAATAAAATGAAGAGGACAAGGAGTTTATAGCTCAGTAACACTGCACCTGCTTAGCATGCATGAGGGCCTGGATTCAATCCCTAATTAAATAACTTTTATTTTTAACATCTTTCATTATCACTCTTTTTGACTGCTTTTACTGACGCTACCAATAACCTTTGAAAAATGAACCCAAGAGATACTCTACAATGTATGAGTAATTATTCTTAGAGACAGAGAGACAGACACACACTGACAGACAGACAGAATGTATGTGTGTATGCCCAAGCATCCATATAAAGTTCAGATGATAACCTTGGGTGTTGGTCCTTACCTTCCACCTCATTGTCTCAGGCTAGCTGGTCCATAGGTGATTATCTGTCTCCAACTCCCTATCTCACTATAGGCTACCTAGGACTACAGATGTGCACTACTGCAGCTGGTACCTGATCACATCAGAACTCTAGCTCTTATACTTTTAAATAAGCACTTGTCTTAGTCAGGGTTTCTATTCCTGCACAAACATCATGACCAAGATGCAAGTTGGGGAGGAAAGGGTTTATTGAGCTTACACTGCCAATTGCTGTTCATCACGAAAGGAAGTCAAGACTGGAACTCAAGCAGGAGTTGATGCAGAGGCCATGGAGAGATGTTCCTTACTGACTTTCTTCTCCTGGCTTGCTCAGCTTGCTTTCTTATAGAACCCAAGACTACCAGCCCACAGATGGTACCACTAACAAGGGGCCCTCCCCCCTTGATCACTAATTGAGAAAATGCCTTACAGCTGGATCTCATGGAGGCATTTTCTCAACTGAAACTCCTTTCTCTGTGATAACTCCAGCTTGTGTCAAATTGACACACAAAACCAGCCAGTACAGCACTTTAGCCACTGAGCTCCTCAGCCCTAGTTTTTTGTTTTGTTCTGGAACTCAGAATTCTCCTGTCTCAGCCTCCTGAGTACTAGAAGAAGTACCTATGTGCACCACCACATGCAAGCTTTCAAATGCTTTCCTAAAGAGTTATGCTGCATTCTTGAGGACTACTCCCTGCTTCATAACACCAGTCTACTTTCTGAGGAACCAATACTCCTGGTTCTCCCATCCAAATTCCTTAACAAGCATTTTATATATTTAAGGAATGGAAACACTGGACTTCTCCTCTTTAATCCTAAATAGCTCTTCAAGTCTAGGGCTTCCAGAATTTTACCCTCTTCTCCTCATGTACCTGTAATTTCCAATATAACTCTCAAATATTTATTTTTAACATAGACCTTCCTTTTGAACTCCATAACTACATATGAAGTACGTGAATGTCCCTCAAGGACTGAAAATTCAGAATGCTTAGCTGAAAACCTAGTGATCTTGTACTAGCTAACTTTGTGAATGACCTGCCAAAGTACCAGTTTCTAAAACTTGGTTACTCTCCAGACTCTTCTGTAACTAAGCATACTGCTACAAAGACTAAGTGTTACATCCACTACCAACTACCAGGCAAATTTAGATAATCAAAAGAATAACGACAAAAAAAAAAGTGGTTCTTAAGACAGGGTCTTACTATATAGCCAGGGTAGCCTGTAACTCTCCATGCAGACCAGTCTGGCCTTGAACTCAGAGATCTACCAGTATTCTGAATGCACAGATTAAAGGCATGTACAACCATACCCAGCCCAACAATAAAATGTTTATGCACCTTAGCTTTTGTTTCAGAGTACTGTGTGATGAGCACAGACCAAACCACATAGGTAATATTCATTTCCTAAAGATAACCTTCAGCTCTACTGGTAATAAAATATTCATTTCTTACTTTTACATCTAATGTCCTAAAACTACATAATATTAGAAGCCACCACTACAATTTTTCATAATCTGTATAAAGTACATGGGTTTTTTTATCTAAATAAAACATGACTAAATAAAAGCAAAACTTTCATTCCGAAAGGGAACTTTACTATGAGCTCACTGCAAAACTATCTATTTTAGTCATATTCCAGATTTAGAAGGACAAAGGGCAACAGCAGGAAATGGAGCATCACCAAGGACCAAAACAAACTTGGTTTTAAGTTGGGGAAAATAAAAATTCACATCATTATTCAAGATAACTAATATCTTAAGATAAGTACTATGCTTGAATGCCAATCTCTTGAAAATTAAGATTAAAAATTAAGATATTTTATTAGCTCAGCTTCATTACCATCAAAAAGAGAAAAACTGCCCTTGACTGTAAATACATAAAGGCCAATGAAAATTATGATACAAAATACTAAGAACTGCATTTTCTTACTTTTAATGTACTTATAATTAAAGTCAATTTTTCTTCAACAACTTTGAGAGGTAAATAAAATTTTCTTTATTTCTCCCTAAGACAGGTGAGGAAATAGAAATATAAAGAACCAGATGCCCTGATTTGAGGTCCTTAAGATGAAAAGCAAAACTAAAACTAAATTTTGCGTCCACTAATTTCTACTAGCTCCAATGTAATCTGAATCTCAACAATAAGAGAAAAAGGCAGAACCTCTCTACAGCACCAGTGCTTAGGAGGATGAGACAGAAATACCAAAAGTTCCAGCCAGGCTGGTGTACTTTCTGGTCTGTAGGAGACCAGGACTCAATTGGCAGGACCTAAAAGATGAGTCACAACCACCCGTACCTCCAGTTCCAGGGAATCCAATCACCTCTTCCAGCTTCCACAGCACCAAGCATACACTTGGTGTGCACACATGCATGTAGCCAAAACATTCACACATAAACTAAAATAGATCTAATTTAAAAAATTTTAAAAGAGTTCTATGCCAGCCTGGGATTAATGAGACCCTGTCTAAAAAAAAAACAAAATAACTAATGAACCCTGCCTTTCAAGCTACACTACACATTTCAAAATGTCACTTTCCTATCACTTTGTGATAATTTGTACCAGTAAGAACAAAAATGCACTTAAATATGTTATTTACGCTTCAGTGGTTTGCCTCTGTGTATGTATGTCTGAGCACCACATGTATGCCTGATGCCCAGGAAGGCCAAAAGGTCACTAATCTCTTGGGACTGGAGTAACAGACATTTGTAAGCTGTAATGTGGTTTTGGGAATCAGACCCAGATCTTCTGAAGAGCAACCACTCTTAACCACTGAGCTACTGCTCCTACCCCCCAAAAAATGTAAATGTTACTGAAGAATTTGAGCGGCTCAATTTCTCCTCTACTCACCCTAGCATCTAGCTGTGGCACACATACAGTCAGGTAGACACACATCTTAGTCAAGCCTCATTGTGCATGCCTGCAATCCCAGCTACTTAGGAAGTTCAGACATGAAGAGGTCAAAGTTCAAGATCTGCCTACGTTACAAAATGAGTTCAAGACCACGCTGGGCAAATTGGTAAGACACCACTGCAAAAACTAAAAAGTTTGTTGAGGATATAGCTCAGCAGTGGAGATGTATCTACTATCTGCAAAGCCCTAGGTTCAATCAGCAACACTAAGCATATTTAAAAAAAAAAAGAAAGGAAGGGGAGAGAGAGAGAGAGAGAGAGAGAGAGAGACCCATACATACTAGGAAAGGAAAGGGCAGTAGTTAGAAAGAGAGAGAGAAGGTACAAATATACAAATTCTCAAAAGATGCTTAATACTTAAACTGATATACAGTTAGATAAAACTTGCCTCTTTTGCTTGTCTTAAGATTAAGCAAAGGTTGGCCAGGCAGTGGTGGTGCACGCCTTAATCCCAGCACTTGGGAGGCAGAGGCAGGCGGATTTCTGAGTTCAAGGCCAGCCTGGTCTACAGAGTGAGTTCCAGGACAGCCAGGGCTACACAGAGAAACCCTGTCTCGAAAAAAAACAAAAACAAAAACAAAAACAAAAAAAATTAAGCAAAGGCACACCAGAAGACACTAAACAGTTGTCATTTGACTGTCTATCTTAAATATATCCAGAGAAGTAGTTGCTAACTAGTGAACTAAACTCAGATGCTAGATCAGAGCTGTTCAAACTTAATGTTTAACTTTTAAGAGCTATATGAAACGTAATGCACTGCCAATCAAATCCTTGACCCTGGGTGGGGATGACTATTTGAAAGCAAGAAAGTTCAGAAGACACGTAACTTGAATCTGTGGTCCTATCAACTACCATAACAATCTCCAGAGAACAGGAATACTGTTCCTTCTTATCACCCTTCCTATATAATAACTACTATATAAAGTTAACAAATAATCTGCTATGGATAGTCATATTCCTAACAGTGCAATTAAACCCTATTCACAGAAGGATAAGGTTAGAAAAGAGAAGCCTGAAATATTTGGTAACAAAACAAACTGCATACCACTAAGTAATTATGTGCAGGGAGACAGATAGATATGGACACATAAATACACAGACAGACAGGCAGACAGACAGATAGGTAGTACCAGCCTGCCTTGATTATTCCATGCACACACACATTAAAAACTAGAGCACACCCCATAAATACTTGTTAATTTAAGGAAAAACTTATTATCCGCTTAGAGATGGGGAGGTGGGGGTATGGGATGAGGAACAGTCAGAGGGCAGAAAGGGAGGGGGTAAAGACTGGACTGGAAAAAAAAGATTAAAGAATATATATATAATATATATAAAGAATATATAATATATATTAAGAAGAAAAAGTTTACCAAATGTTTTAATGTTCAATTTAATGTGTGAGGATCCATCAGATAAAATAAAAACTTCTACTCCGAAGACTTTAATCTCTAGTATTTAGTCTTGCAACTGAACTCAGAGCAGTAAGTACTTCTACTTATTCATATTATAGTCCAAAGCAGTATAAACCAAGGGTACATTTACTTAACTTTCCAACTGCCCAGTGGCAATGTCAAAACATTACAAGAGTGACCTACTAACAACATACTGGAATACATGTCCCAAAGTCACTTTAGCACTGCAGCAAACATGAATATGTCGCATTATTCTTTCAACTTTACTGCCATAAAATCAGACCTTCATAATCTTCAAAGATTCTTCTGTAACCAGGTATGTATGCGATGTTTTATGTACTCAAAAAAAAAAAAAAAAATCAAGTAGGACAGCAAAATGGTAAACATTTTAAATTTTAATCATGAAAAATAAACTAGGTACTCCAGAAAAACTGGTCATTTTGTTAATCAAGTCACTGTTCTTCAAACTGACAAGAAAGAATCAAACATTTACGGAACATGACTTTCTCTTAAGGAACTGCTGTCAATAAATGATGGAAACTCTTTTCTCCATATACCCTAACAAAAAGTACTGGAGCACTCAGCGACTCGAAATCCTCACAAATCAGGTGACCAATACATTTATGAACTATTATAGCCTTCCATAACCACACTAGAACCTGAATCAAGGTTCCATACTTGCCAGGTCAAAGGCACCCAAACCCAAAGAGAAACAATTTTTAAAGCCTTGAGGAGATCTAATAGCCAAATCCAGATTGTAGAAAACTCTAAGGTCAAAAACTGCTTTCTACCACAAATAAATAGCAAAGAAAAGTATGGTAAAGGGGAACCTATGAGGTGTCGCATTATTCTTTCAATAGAATACAATACATATCATTTCTTTAAATATTTAATTATGCAGTAAGAAAATGAAATTTTATGAGATTAGCAGAGAAGTGTGAATATAAATACATCTTTTAGAATTTAAAGAATTCTACTGTGAATAATTAAAATTTATTCTTTTTTTTTTTTTTAAGTAATTTACTTCCATTTTATGTGCATTGGTACTTTGCCTGCATGCATGTCTGTGTGAAGGTGTCGGATCTTGGAGTTACAGACAGTTGGAAGCTGCCACATGGATTGTGGGATTTGATCCTCGGTTCTTAGGAAGAGCAATCAGTGCTCTCAACCACCAAGCTATTGCTCCAGCACCTATTGTGATAGTTTATAAGACATTTTACAGCCAGGCAGTGGTGGTGCATGCCTTTAATCCCAGCACTTCGGAGGCAGAGGCAGGTGGATTTCTGAGTTCGAGGCCAGCCTGGTCTATAGAGTGAGTTCCAGGACAGCCAGGGCTACACAGAGAAACTCTGTCTCGAAAAAACAAACAAACAAGACATTTTACAGATATCAGATATGTATTTTACAGTACATTTTACAGATAATACTTTTAAATATCTATAGGCAACATTCAAAATTGTGTGGAATTTGATTTAAAAACATTCAGTAGAGATAGTGAACATGGAAGGTTACAGACGCACTAGGGTATACACTGATCATTGTTGAACTAAGTGACAAATAAAGGTTTACTGTGTATCTGACTTTGTACATATTGAAAATTTCCATAATGAAAGTTTTAAGGAAGAGAACTAAAAGAGTTTATATAATAATTCACATTATGAAAAGCAAAAACAAAGCAAAGCTACTTATCTCTCAAAGGTCAAAACCAAAAAAAACAAAGCTAAAGACAAGGGGTTCAATCCAATGCCCTCTTCTAGAGTTCAAGGTCAGCCTGGTCTACAGAGCAAAGTTCCAGGATAGCCAGGGCTACCCAGAGAAACTCTCTGTAAAAACAAAGCAAACAAAAAAACAAAAATATCTAAGCAACAGTTGGTGTGTTTAACAAGCATCCTCCCTAAGCATACACTATTACTTAACAAATGAAAAACACACACAAAAAGGTTAAGTCTTGCTCAGGGTCATAAAAGAAACAGGAGAGCTAAAACTGGACCTCACAATTACAACCCACAAGTCTAAGAATCTCTCAGAACTCAGCTGCAGAAAACATTTTTAAAAGATCCAACAAGTCTTCAAATTGTATGAAAACTCATCAAAAGTATAAAAGATAAAGCAAAAAGATCTTAAAATGTGACCGGTGTTGGTGGGGAAGTCATGTTTTGAGGTACTAACTGCTTGAGAAGGAGCAAGAGCACAGAGGCTAGAAAGTCAGAGATCGTTGATGTATTAGCATCCTCAGCAAGGAGATGAGCCTAAACTGTGAGCTGTACACTTGGTAGCTACCTGATTCAAATGTAGAAGTTATTATCTAACAAGTATATTATCCATGAACTGATAAAAAGTGTTTTTTAAAAAATCACATTTTAAACAACTATTTTTGAAACAACACAAAATTAAATTTTAAGAGCAAACATGATTTAATTTTAATCATAAAAATCAGATTTATCTTTCTGTTCAAAGAAAAGAGGCTTCAAAATTTGACAGCAGGGGTTGAATGTAGCTCGGGGACACAGCACTTGCCTAGCCTACTCAAGGCCCTGAATTCTATCCCCAATATCATAAAGAGAGAGAGAGAGAGAGAGAGAGAGGTAGGAAGGAGGGAGAAAGAATTCATGTTTATATTCAGTAAGATAAATTTTAAAAAATCAGTGTGTATCAATAACATACTCTTTTCAATACATACTATCAATCTACCTAGAAAAAAAACATAATTAGCAAAACAATGTAATCTCATTTAGCATCTCTCATTCTGAAAATAGTGAAAATTAGTAAGTTTAATATATTTTTTTAACAAGCCACTTTCAAATTATTGATTCATACTAAAATTTTATTTTAACTTTTGGCTAACATATTAGTGACTGTTTTCAACAGTGTCTAGATAAAATAAATTCCTTTTTTATTAGAAGGGTTATTTTTTAAAAGATATTTCAATCAATCACACAAGCCTAAAAGCCATTTTAAAATTTCATATTAACATTTCAAGGTATGCGAGT
The DNA here is from genome assembly GCA_019843965.1 of Rhynchomys soricoides. Lineage (NCBI taxonomy): Eukaryota > Metazoa > Chordata > Mammalia > Rodentia > Muridae > Rhynchomys > Rhynchomys soricoides. The sequence goes on along the minus strand of JADRCH010000006.1, from coordinate 7,788,739 downwards.
GCACATTTGTATAGACATACATGTGCAGATATATACTTTAATGGTTCTAACTATCAAACCAGAAAATTACAGTGGAAATGAGATGACTACTTATGGGATACACTGAAATTATATTTCAAAAACAAACTTGAATATATAATGAAAAACTACAGAGTGTGGTCTGAGAACATACCCACACAGACCTAAGTTAACCAGTAGACTAGGAATGAATGATTCTCTGACCATTGCCATTATCTTCAAAGTACTAACATAGATCCTCACTTGAGAAACACCCCTTAGGGGACACCCTTCTCAATGACCTAAAATCAAACTTACTATGCAAAAATTCACATGAAGGAAGTCAAAGAAATTTATTTCTGAATGGCAAAATGGTTAAAAATATGGGACCTGAATAAGATACTTGTGAATTCCAAACTCACACCTACACCCGGTCTCACAAACAAAAGGGTAATTACCATACCCACCTCACCAGACTCTAGTGTCAAATGAGATAATGCTAGCAGGTGCTCACATGTTAATCTCATTTAACCACCTCAATCAATAACCTTCAAAAATAATTTAAAAAGTTGATGAAAAAAAGTTTAATGTCCAAACAAAACTGTCTTTACCCCCAATTGAGGGAAGAAAAAAAAATAGCATAAAAATAAAGTATTTGGGGCAGGTAAGATGGCTCAATGTATAAAGCACCTGCCACACAATCCTACTGACCTAAATTCAATCCTAGGAACCTATGTAAATGTTCAGAGTGACAACCAAATCCACAACGATGTCCCCTGACCTCATTAGAAGTACCAAGGCACCCATGTGGCCCCCCACATATCCTACACACAGTAAGAGTTTTATTTTCTTTTATAGGTACAATCTACCTAAATAATTTTGAGATCATTGAAGATATATCAAAGAAAAATTTGTAAGTTTTTAATAGCAGGCCAATATTTTCAATGTACTCAAATCTGAAAAAAATATGGGAAATACAAAATCTCTTTTGTGTTTTTATTTTTAATTAATTATTTCTTTCTCTTGCATGATTTTTAAATTGAGGATAGGGGGAGTTGTTTGGGGTTTTGTTTTGAGATACAGTCTCTCTTTGCAACCCCAGCTGTCTTGGAAATCTCTTATGTCGACTAGGACGGACTGGAACTCACCTAACTCCACCTGTCCCTGCCTCTCGAGTTCTAGAACTCTGCTCTGGGACTGAAGGTATGCAACACCACACCTGACAATTCAGGATTATCAATATAAACAAACACACTACACATTATGGTCATAATGTGCTGGACACAAAATCTTATAATCAAGTAATTTTAAGTACAGAAATAAGGAAAGCAAATTACCTTTGTACAATAAAGCATCCAAAGTTCAAAGAGCCTCTCTCTGGCTGCCATTCTGGCTTTTCACTCTGGCACTTTAATATTTTCTCACAAAGAAGGTTCAAGACCACATCATGGTATTTTATTTTCCAAGTTTCTCAGCCGTTACAGTAAAGCTCAAAGCAGTGGAATAAACAAATATACGCAGAACAAATAGTGTGCCTCAGGTCAATAAGGATCAGTTTCAACAACTACTCCAACACTTCATCAGTAGTAGCTGGTCTTGTAAATAGGTCTGTGAAATACAGAAATATTCTAAGTTTTTTTAAGCCATATTTGAAAAAAAAAAATCCAGATGTCTGTCTTGCTTACCCCATTCAAAGGGATAAAATTTTAATGTAATTAGATATTCCAGAAATTCCTGTTTGGCACACCACGACTAATGATCAACATAAAATACTAAAATCTTCCAGGCAGACTCACAACCAAAACTGTGATAAATGGGAAAGAACACGACTCCCTATCACGTTTTCCCTTAACCAGGAGCACAGATCAAACACAACCAATGTCCGAGATTTCTCGCCTGCTTCTGAAAAGTTGCTGGGAATGTTTGCTGCGTTGCAGGGCAGGGCGTGGGGGGGGGGGGGGGGGCCCGAGGAATTCCTAGTTTGTTTTAACCATCCACATGCTGAAAGTCACCCTGCCTACCTGGCCTCCACCTCTCCACCCAAGAAGAAAGGGGCTCGCACACTGCGGTAAAGACCACCTCCGGGGGAGCCCCCCAAGCCCCGCCTCTCAGCAGTCCGGGGACCTTTCCATTTCCACCCCGCGTCCCCGTTAGGAACAAGAGAGACAAACGTCAGGCATACCAATCAACTTCAGAAGCGCGGCCCCGAGCGCTCTGGGACCCAAGCCCGGGACCCACGCCAACCGGCCGCAGCCAGACCAGTCCGGGCCGGCCGCGCCCCCTCGCCCGCCGCCGTCCCTCAGGCTGCAGCCCTGAGCCTTACTCGCCCGGGCCTTCCCGCCCGGCGGCAGCCTCCGCCCAACCTCGGCGTCCCCTCACCGCGCTCCCTGGCCAGCCACCGCCACCCCGCCGCGGGCTAACTTGCTGCCCTCCGCCCTGCCCGCGGCGAAGCCCCGTGTCACCCCGAAGCTGAGCGGGCGGGAGGCGGAGGCGGGGCAGCGCCGACGCGAGGCGGGAGGAGCCAGGGGCGGAGCAGCCCCTCGGCTAATCATTCCAGCCTCTCGGGATTTTCCCGGCCCTCTGACAGCCACTCCTCAAGGGCCGCTAAACCCCGAAGCCCCGCCCCCGACATGCCTGCGCAGCCGCAGTGCCCTCGGCTCCGGGCTCCAAACGCCGTCTGAGCCAGCATGGGCACTCAGGTCAGTAGTCTCCCAGCTGGACGTGAGGACCGACGTGCTGACGTCGCTCCCCGCCCCTGCTAGGTGGGGCGGACGGAACTTTCCTAGCCAGGCGTCGCCTCTGCGAATCAGCTGAGGCCCCGGCGACCCTATGGTGGAATCTAGAGAGGATTTCAATTTGATTTCTTTGTAGAAATGGGATTAGTCCTGGGACAGAGCTCAAAAGAAAACAAAAGAAGAAGAAGAAATCTTTCCCTGTACTTGTGTTTATTCCAAAGAGATGCTCTACCAAGATCTTGGAATGAGTTCCGTCTTTCAGAAAAAGAAGCAAAAGGCAGTCTTATTAGCTGCACCCAACCTTAAGTTGGTTGTTACTATTGTTGTTGTAAGGGAGGAGAAAAGCGTAAGATTAACCATCTTTTAAATCTAAACATGTATGAAACTATTGTGAAAAATTTCAAACATATAAAAAATGCAGTTTTAGAGCAACTTAGCATCCGAGATGCCCTGTGTTTGATTCCTAGCCAGCACACACAACGACACAGTAGTAAAATGAACTTATATACGTAATCATTAAGCTTCAGAAATAATTAAAGCTTTCTTGAAGGAACAGGTCTGTGATCTAGCACTTACGAGATGGCGGCAGAGAGATCAGTTCAAAGCTGACATCGCCTACCTAGCAAGTCCGGGACCAATCTGTGCCACATGAGACCTTGCCCCAAAAGAAAAGATGAAGAAAGGAAATGGAGGGAGATGACCTGCTGTGCAAGTCAGACCTCCTGAAATGGGAGATGGAGACAGGAGGGCCAGCTAGCAGGTAGTAAGTAACCTGTCCACAAACAAGAGACCCTAGCTCACTAAATGGAAGGCAAGAACCTACTCGTGAAAATTATGCTCTGACATATACATATGCACAATAAATAAAAAATGTAAAGCTACTAATGTCATCATGGGTGTTCACTATGTGACCTTAATTTTTAAAATATACTAATGCCCCCACATGCTCTGCGTTTGTCCTTGTGCCACATATGTTTGTGTACCCTCAGAGGCCAGAAGATATCTGATCCCTGGGAGCTGGAGGTACAGGAGGGCCTCCTAACATGGGTGCTAGGAACATTGTCTCATGAGCTGCAAATGCTCTTAACCACTGAGCTGTCTTCCAGCCCTCATCTATTTTCATCTATGATTAATCTACAAGTTTTTCTTCAAGAATCACAGAATAAATATTTCCGTTTTGCCGACCATGCTGTAGCTTGGATATCAAAGGTGAAAATACATTTTGTGATACTGTCACCAAAATGCAGAGTTCCTGTTATCCTTCACAACAAACATCAATGAGTAGAGGACAGGAATTGAATCATTAAGCTTCAGTAACATTATTTAGAAACCCTGTGATCTGAGGAGACAACTGATTAACAGCCTACTCACTTACCTTCTGATCTCCAGCCAGTTGGCTGGAATGGGATGGAAACAGAAGCAATCAATCACTCCACAGTTTACTCTTCCTTCTCTGGTCAGGTGGCCAGCCTTGTCTCTGAGATTCTCGGTGTTGGAGCTTCTCTGTGTGCTTATTCTGTGGTAGAGCACAGCAGGTATTTTATCACACTGCAAACCCTGAGATTGTGTTATTTACGGAAAAAAACAAAACAAAACAAAAAAAAAACTGTTTCTACTTATGGTGTGGCTCAGCCTTAGCACACTCTTTTAATCCCAAGCAGTGAAGGTAAAGTTAATTGTAGAAGGAAGCAGCCATGTTTGAATGTGATGTCTAGTTGAGTAGCAGACAAAGTGATGCATCAGAGAAAGAGCTGACAGAATAAGATATGCCCAACTCTCACAAGACAAGAGAGGAGAGAAAGGCTACTTGAGGGAGCAGTGCAGGCAGAGAAGAGAAGGAGGCAGTTTTACTGGAAGAGTTTTACAGAGACAGGGTGCAGAGAGAGAACAAGCCAGAGAAGGAGAAGGAGCCAGAAGATTAGAACAGATTGCTAGAGTTAATTTGAAATCAAGCAAAGCAATTCAGGAGAGGCAGACAGAAGTCAGGCTGAATCAATTAGCATGGAGAGGAGTTTTGAGCCAGAACTACAGAGTTTACTAGCCAAGCAGGGTTAAGAAAAAGCTAGAAAGGGTGAATTTACTCAGCAGTAAGTCTCAGAAGATGAAAACATTCTAAGCCTAGATTAGATTGTTCGGACGCTAGAAACTTCCAGGACTAGGTCTAGGTTAGCAGACAGAGGCAGTAAGCCTCAGAGATCACAGTTACATCAGGCGATTAAAAGTTAGTTAGCCGGGCAGTGGTGGCGCACGCCTTTTATCCCAGCACTCGGGAGGCAGAGGCAGGCAGATTTCTGAGTTCGGGCCAGCCTGGTCTACAGAGTGAGTTCCAGGATAGCCAGGGCTACACAGAGAAACCCTGTCTCGAAAAGCAAAAAAAAAAAAAAAAAGTTACTTTTACAAAGTAAGCCCTTGAGGTCAGCTCAACAGCATTGGCTGAGGAGATGACTAAGGAGAAAAAAACACTTCCCCTAGGAGATGCCACGCTTTAGTCTTCAGCAACACTATAGTCTTCCAGTTACCTTCCTCATCCACTTCAATTCCTAGAATGTATCTTCAAAATATATATGGAATCGAACCATTTCTCTTTTTTTTGTTTTGTTTTTTTGTTTGTTTTGTTTTGTTTTTTCAGCTTACAAAGTACTTTTAATATACATTTAGAAAGAGAAAATCACACAAAGTGTCACCCAACCATAGCTTCCCCCATGTTTATGTGTGTCCCAGGCAGTTTTTTAATCTTCAGGCTCCTTATTCTCTGGCTTCAAGTGCCTCTGCTGACCTGTACTGAACTGCATGAACTCACAAACGCTGCATTCACTGCACCGATTCCCAACTGACTCAACTCTGAACTGCACCAAGCTGAGCTGACTGAAACTCAACTGACTGAACTCAAACCATTTCTCTATTCCACCACCACCACTACCACCTACGAGTGAGTTCTGCTAAGTCTTTTCTGAATGGCTGTAACAGCCTTCCTATACATCTTGTTGCCTTTGATTATGCCCCCTATTCTAGCCACTCTGCCCATTGGCTTATTCTCAACATGGCCAAGAGATCTCCAGGATCTACCCCCAGAACTCACATGGTGGCTCAACACCAATTCCAGGAGACCCAACGCCATCTTCTAGCGTCTCTGTGCACCAGCATGCATGTGGTACACAGACACTCATGCAGGCAAAACACTCACTTATAAAACAATCCTTTTTTGTTGGGGATGGTGTTTTGTTTCGTAGAGACAAGGTTTCTCTGTGTGCCCCCTGGATGTCCTGTAACCTGTAGACCAAGCTGGCCTCAAACTCAAGAGATCTGCTTACCTTGGCCTCCTGAGTGCTGGGATTAAAGGCAGGCACCACCATGCCCAGCTATAAAATATATATCTTTTAATTTCAAATGCTGATTTTTGACCCAATAGGGCTGAATACAGCAGCAATGCAACCACACAAGCACACTGCACTTAGCATTACAATACACAGCAGAAGATAAAACCTCAACCTTGAAGAAATATTGTGTGCATGTGACATAAAACCAAACCAATTGCTATGTGTCATCACTGACTTCCTTACTGAAGCTACAGCTAAAAAGAGGTACCTACATCACCTAGGATGCCCCATGGCAGTCCCTACTGAGACTAAAGGAAGGAAGTATTTTCCTTAGGTGTCTCTACCCAGGGAACTGTTTTATTCTAGATAAACTCACAAAGTTTCAATACATTTGACCTATGTGGCAGGTACCCCCTTTATTTTATGTTGAGAGTCTCAAGCTGTGTACTGAGGAAGAAAAGGTTTTCATATTGTCCTTAAGGAGTCTATCAGTAGGGACCATAGCTACTTCTTGAGTTTCATACACTCTTCTGCCTTTAGATATCATTCAGCTGTCAAGATGAGGACAGCAGTTTCCCAGAAGCAAGCCCAAGCTTTGGGTTCCTGAGAAGGCCCATCAGTACCACTTGTGCCTTTCTCAGCTATGAAGCTGCAGGTCCCTTTTCCCGATGTTCCTCAAGGTAAACATGTTTACTGCCCTGAGAGCACATTTTCCTAATAAGCCTGTGATGCAGCAGCCTCTAAAGCTTTTATATGGAAAGTACAACTGAGGCCCAATTTTCATTGGCAGAAGGCTTCCACACTAACTTAAAGGGTCTTGTGTGAGTCTGGTGATACTCCTGTGCTTAAAAAAGTTCTCGGTTAGCCCTGTGGGGGACAGTGGTGGCTCATGCCTTTAATCCAAGACTCAGGAGGCAGAGGTAGTATCTTTGAGTTCCAGGCCAGCCTGGTCTACCAAATGAGTTCCAAGACAGCCAGGGCTACAGAGAAACTCTGTCTTGAAAATCTTAAAAAAAAAAAAAGAGAGAGAAAGAAAGAAAGAAAAAGAAAAAAAAGAAAGAAAGGAAAAAGAGAAGGAAAAAGAAAAAAGTGGGGGAAAAAAAAGCTTCTCAGTGGATGGCAAGACTGGGAACTTCAATTCACCTCACCAAGTCTCAATTTACCAGATGTAACCTCAGAATTAATATATAAATCCAGTTAACACATAATGAAGTAGTTGGATGGAACTACTAAAGTAGTTGGACTATTCCTATCTTTTGCACGTGGCATTATCTTCTATAGCAGGGATCACATCATGAAGACTGAGGGTATGGCTCAATGGAAGAGCACTTACCTGATATGCTGAAACCTTGGTTGGGTTTGATCTCCAGCCCTAGAAAAAGGAAACTTTACGAAGTGTCAAATTATATTCTTCTGGTAGCTGGTTCAGGATTTAAAACAAGTAAAATTAATCGGATTAACTTAATAATTAGTGTCATCTTGTATAACAGCCTGTATACAACCACATCTACTATGGGCAGCTTGTCCACTGAAACTGATACTTGATTCTACTATATAAAACAGTTTCTATTGGATAGAGCTGGAAAACCATTGCATTTGCTTCTTTAAGTTCCTCTTTTCTCAATCCTGTCTCTGCTCTCTACGTGTTCTGGGGGTAGACTGGTGTCTGTCACCAATTTAGAGGAGATTCTTAGCCATTATTACTTCGAATATTGCTTCTATTCCCTTCTTCTCCTGGGATTTCCATTACATACGTATAGTAGTTGTGTAATAAAGCCATTATTTTTTTGATGTTCTGACCCATTTCTTTAGTCTTCTTTCTCTTTTGTTTTCAAGTTTTAAAGTTTCTATAGACATTCTCTCAAGCTCAGAAATTGTTTCCTCAGCCATGTCCAGTGTACTAATAAGGCTGTCTTCATTCAGCCTACCAATGATCATTCATTTCTGCTAGAATGCCTTTGATCTGTAACATTTCTTTAATTCTTTCTTAATCTTTTTTTAAAATTTTAAATTAGATTTATGCATTTTATTTTACGTGTGAATATTTTGCCTGCTTGTATGTCTGTGTCCCATGTGAGTGCTTGGTGTCCTTGTGGATCACAAGAGGTCATGGGATTCCTTGGAATGGAGTTATTGATGGTTGTGAACCACCATGTGGATACTACGAATTGAACCCAGGTCTTCTACAAAAGCAGTAGGTATCCTTGATCACTGAGTCATCTCTCAAGTTCTCTTTTATCCTTGAAATTTCCATTTCTCTATTTACATTGCCTGTATGTTCTTGCATGCTGAATATTATCTCCCATGTTATCTCCCAAGCAAGTCAGTTATTTTAAATTCCCAGTGTAGTAATTTTGACATATCTAATATGAATCTAGTTCAGACCTATCTTTTCATATATTTTTTTATTTGCCTTTTAAAATACCTTTTTAAGTTTGTGTCTTTCTAATTTATTTAGTCAGAGTCTCATGTATCACAGACTGGTGTTGAATCACTGTGTAGTCAAGGATGACCTTGAATTTCTGGCCTTTCTGCCTGAACCTCCAAGTGCTGGAATCACAGGCTTCAGCTACCATGACTTAGGTAGCTACATTTATCTAGGATTGAACCCAGGACCTTACACATATTAGGCAAGCACTTTGATAGAAGCACTAAATCTCCAGTCCTTAATTTTTCTTGATAGCTAGACATGATTTACTTAATAAAAGGTATTTTTCTGTCTTTTTAAAGATTCATTTTTTTCATATTTGGGGTGTGTGTGTGTGAGAGATGTCCAGGAGAGAGAGATCAGAGGACAGCTTTGGGAAGTTGGTCTCCATTTCCACCTTATTGAAGGAGGGTCTCTGTTGTCTTTGTTACTTTGCAGCATTCTCAAGGCTAGCTAGCCTACCAGCTTTGGGCTTTTCCTCTCTCTGTCCTTACTGCCTTGCCGTAGGAGGACCGTTATTACAGATACACAGCTTTCTATTTCCATGGGTTCTGAGACTTGAACTCTGGGAGTTTGCACAGCTGGCAGTTTTGTGTGTCAAGCCATCTTTGGTATGTACATCTTCAGCAATGTGGTAAGTTAGGTATGGGGGCAAGGAACTCTGAAACATGTTATAGGGTTATGGGGTATCCACCAGAGAAGACTACTGGGACATGGGTGTAATCCAATAGAAAACCTTTATTGGCCAGTCTTCGACTATACTGGGTGTTGAGTATAGTGAGCACAATGTAGCACTGAGCCTCTCTCAAAGTGAGCTTTTAAGCACAAAAACCATATGCTGGGGTGACACACTTCAGTTCAAGAACAGTTAGTCAGAAGTGGAACTACACAAGCCAAAAAGCAAGGTTAATATTAGAGTCTTTTCCTGAACTATGGACTTTGATGGATTAGGCCTTTGGCAGTTGGTGGTTTTACAACCTGAATGGTACTTCCATCATGGAGTCTGTTTTGCTAAGGTCTGAGAGCCTACTAAGGTGTGGAGAAAGGTTACAATACTTTTAGTGTGTCCATGCCTCTGATCTGTGAATTCATAAATACTTCTTGGCAGACTTTACTTCATAGGAGACAGGAAGACAAGGGTAGACTAGAGTTAAGCTTCTGTCTTCTTTCATATAGAAGCCTAAGGCTTTAGGAGTCAGGTCATTCTGTTCCCCAGGTTAACTGGACTCTCAGAAAACCCAGATTTTAGCCAACAGTTTCTCTTGATATCAGGCTTTATTAAAACCAACAACAACCAGAATGCTTATTTCACAGTGGTCCCTTCTTTCCCCCTCTCTGCTAGAAGATCTAAAATTTAATTGACCTCCTGGAAGGCAATGTCTCAGGTATGAGAAGAGAGCCCTCACACTTCTTTCTCTGAAGGTTTTAACTGAGAAGGCCACTGTGAGCTTCCAGCAGTGTTAATCACAGCTCACATCTTCCTGCTCTGGTCTGGATCCTGTGGGGAGGTTCCTGATCTAAGAATAGCTTTTGGTTTTTTTTCTAGTCACTTCAGCCTTTTATTTTTCAATGGGAGAGTCTCCTCACTGGAAATTCGGTCCATCCCTTTTTAGTAGGTCCCATATATTAGTTAAACATGCTAATTGTGATTATCCTGTTTGGAATGTGGGTGTTACCAAAAGAGCTCTTGCTCAGCCACCTGTTTACAGATTCTTTTATCAAAACTGATTACCATCCCCCCTTTTCTTTTCTTTCTATTTTTTGGTTTTCCACAGACAGGGTTTCTCTGTAGCCCAGGCTGTCCTGGAACTCACTCTGTACACCAGGCTGGCCTCATACTCAGAGATCTGCCGGCCTCTGCCTCCTGAATGCTGGGATTAAAGGAATTCACCACCACTGCGAACAAATAAGAGGTTCTTAAAGGAGCAAAGTTGGTTAAATGGAAAGAGATGCAGCAAGTCACCACCATGATTCCAGAAGGTCCTACTGGAAAATATGCCTAGGTAGGGCCCTCAAGAGATGTAGGGAAATTCATGGCCAGAGAAAAAGAATACTGCAGAGAAGACCTTGGGGAAGAGCTTGGGTCCCCAGGATATTTTCTTCCTCAGTTTGAAGAGGAATTACTTGACCAGTCTACCAGGTGGAAACAACCAGGAGATGAGGGTAGACATAGGCAGCAACCAGCTCAGTGGTCCCTGAATGATTTAAATTCCATTCTGTGTCAGTTAGGGGTTTTAAGCATGGATGTAACAGGATGAAAATTTTCATCCATAGGATCTCTTTGTTAGTTACATATACTTCAAAAATAACTTCATTATTTCATGTGTATGGGTGTTTTGACTTTATGTATGTCTGTACACTATGTACATGCCTGATGCCCATGGATGGCAGAGGAGAGCATTGGATCCCCTACAACTGAAGTTACATATGGTTGTTTGCCCCTGGATGTCTTAGACCTTATGATTCCTTGCCCATGTTAACATACATGTGCGTGCATGCATGCATACTTGTGCTCTCTCTGGCTTCTCTCTCTCTCTCTCTCTCTCTCACACACACACACACACACACACACACACACAGAGAGACAGACAGACAGAGACAGAGAGATAGAGAGACAGAGAGAACACATAGTAATTAAAACTGGATTGAAACATGAAGGAAAACCAGTTCCCTTTCATTGATATCATACTTCCCATGGTGGCAGGAAGTTAGCTAAAAGTTAAAATCTCACTTCCATCTTTCCCAGCAAATACCTTTAATCAAGGAGAAAAAGAAAGGAAATTACAAGAAATTGTAAGAATTAGCTTTTTATTTTTTCTTTTCAAATTCTCTTTTTAAAAGTATGAAGAACGGAACATTTTGAGATGGGGCATTTTTTTAATTCTAAGAAAGCTACTCCCTTGAAGGTCGACTGCTCTGGTTCAAATTCTACAGCCTTTAGTGTACATCTAGCAACATTTTTTTTCATAGAACAATATAATAAGAAAAAAATGAAGTTGGGCTGGATAGATGGTCAGGTAGGCAGTGGTGCTTGCTGCACAAGCATGAGGACCTGAGTTCAAATCCTCCAAATTTAAGAGGATCACTGTGGCCTGCTGGCCAGCCAGCTTAGCTCCAGGATCAGCAAGAGACCCTGCTTCAAGGGAATATAATGTGTGGTATTTCTTTCCATTTCTAAAAAGAAGATTTTATTTGTATAATTTGTAACTATGTAGGTGTGTCTATGTACATGAGGATATGTGTATATGGGTACAAGTACCTAGGAAAGCCAGAGGCAGCATATTCCCTAGAACTGGAGTTATGGACAGTTGAGCCTCCCCGTGTGGATGCTGGAACTGAACTCTGGTCCTCTAGAATAACAGCAGTTTCTCTTAACCACTAATCACTGAATCGTCTCTCCCAGCCCCGCTTTTTTTTTTTTTTTTTTTTTTTGGATTTTTTGAGACAGGGTTTCTCTGTGTAGCCCTGGCTGTCCTGGAACTCACTCTGTAGACCAGGCTGGCCTCGAACTCAGAAATCCGCCTGCCTCTGCCTCCCAAGTGCTGGGATTAAAGGCATGTGCCACCACTGCCCGGCCCAGCCCCGCTTTCAACTTCTTTTTTTTTAAAAAGTGTTTTTTTTATTTTTTAATTTTTTTCCTATTTATTCACATTACATCCCACTCATTGCTCCCCTCCTGGTGACCCTCCCCCATAATCCTGCCCCTATTCTCCTTCCCTTTCTCCTCTGAGTATTTCCTGGGCACCCCCCAATCCTGGTACATCAAGTATCTGTGAGGCAGCCCAGCTAGAACATATTCATGTATAGGCATCAGCTTTTGGGATAGCCCCCACTCAGAAGTGTTCAGTGTTTGCCTACATGTATGTATATGGACCATCTTCTAGAAAGGAGCCTGCTTTCTTATACAATCCAGGACCACATGCTCGAGGGTAGCACTGCCTAAAGTGAGCTGGGCCGTCTCACATCAATCACTAATCAAAACAGTACCCCGAAGACAAATGAACACACCAATTCAATGGAGGGATTTTTCTCACTTAGATTCCTTCTTTTCCAGCATTAGCTGCTGGCTGGCAGAACTAAATCTTAGTGCCTTTTTCTCTTTGGGGGAGTATAGTAATTCTTGTCTGAGTTATGTTTTTGAGACAGTCTCACTCTGTAATCCTGACTGGCCTGGAACTTGGTGTGGAGACCGGGCTGGTCTCACATTCAGAGATCTGCCTGCCTTTACCTCTTGAGTGCTAAGGTTAAAGGTTCTCAGCATTACACCCTGCCTTGACTATTTTATGTGGCTTTGAAATGCCTAAGTTTGGGGGAAAGGAGTGAATGATGGTAGAGCAAGACCTGGGGTGGACACATGGTGCAGTAAAAGGTTTTGGACTTAAAAAAAAAATCCTTCTTCTGGGGCTGGAGAGATGTCACTGGTTAAAAACACTGACTGCTCTTCCAGAGGTCCCGAGTTCTATTTCCAGCAATCACATGGTGGCTCACAGCCATCTGTAATGGGATCTAATGCCCTCTTCTAGTGTGTCTGAACAGAGAGACAGTGTACTCTCTGTATAAAATAAATAATCTTTAAAAATAAAAAATTCCTGAGATGACCCTAGTATGTGTCACATTGACATAAAAACTAGCCAGTACACATTCCCTGGAACTGGAGTGATCATGTGGATGCTGGAGACTGCCTGGACCCTCTCAAAGGATAGTGTACACTCTTAACCATTTATCCACCTGTCTTCAGCACTTTTTAAATTTTAAATTATACTTATTATTTTGGGTATGTGCCTGTGCCACAGCACACATGTGTAAGAAGGTGACCTACAGGAGTCATTTGTCTCCTCCCATGGACTGAACTCATTTTGAGGCTTGGTGACAAGCACCTCTACCCACTGAGATAATTTACTGGCTCCCAGCCTTCCTTAATATTAACCTGTTAGCAGTTGTAGGAACTGTATCTGGTACTATTTTCAAATACTTGTTTTGACATCTTTGATTTTTAGTATCTTCTGCTATTTCTATTTTCTACTGCTGTAGATTAATTATTACTACTTTGAGTTTAAATGTTGAGATCTGGATTCTGGGGAGTAAATGATTAAAATTATGACTCATAGGATTTTACCATTTTATAGATCAAATTTTTAAGAAGTAATAAAAACCACTTTGAAGACAAAGAAACCCTGTCTTGAAAAAAGAAAAGAATTTAAGGAAAAACAAAGATCTCAGATCCAGCAGTTCCTGATGAATGTGACCATTTGACACATGTCAACTTTAACTGTTCCACTATTTAAAAAGGAATGATTTTATTTCATTTTTTCAAGACAAGTTTTTTCTGTGTAACAGAGCCCTGGCTGTCCTGCACTTGCTTTATAGACCATGCTGGCCTCGAACTCACAGAGATCTGCTTGCCTCTGTCTGCCTAGTGCTAGGATTAATGGCATGCACCACCATGTCTGTCCAAAAAAAAGACATTTTTGAAGTACAACTGGAGTTACAGATGGTTGTGAGCTGACACGCAGGTACTGGGAATCAAACCCAGGTCCTCTGAAAGCACTAGTGCTCTTAATAGCTGAATTGTCTCTCTAGGCACATGAAAACATATTTTAAGATTTGTGCCAGCCAAAAACATCAATAGACTGACAAAGACAAAAATGTAAATCAATAATGTAGAATTAAAAATTTTCAACCATATAGAGAAAGGCACAAGAAAATATGTATGACCACTACAGGGGAATTTTATAAAATGTTTTATTTTTATTTTAGGCATATATATGCACGCATATACATATACATATTCATATATACATATACGTGTGTGTGTGTGTATATACCACTTGTATGCCTGGTACCCTAGAAAACCAGGAAGGATCCTTTGGAACTGGAGTTACAGTTAGGAGCTGAGTGTAGGAGCTGGGAACTGAATTTCCAGTACTCTTAACCACTGAGCCATCTTTCCAGCCCTAAGTTTTAGAACTTTTAAGATACAGACTTTTAATTTTTTTGAGAGATCATACTGTGAAGTTCTGCTGACCAGCCTTGTACTGGCTGTGTAGCACAGGCTAGCTGTGACAAATCCTCTTGTGTCAGTCACCCAAGTACTGGGATCTACACTGCTTTGGTTCCCGCTGTTTGTGAACATTTCTTTACAAACTCCCATGCAGGGCCAGATCTCTCTTAAGAAATTAAGACTCTTACTTCCTTAAGATTCTTACATCTCTCTAATGATCCCAACAACTCTCCAAGTCAACCTCTGCCCTCCCAGCCCATCACCTTTTCTTTTTCCGGCTTATCTTGAGTAGTCATCTGAAACTGTAGCTTCTGAGTTCTTGCCAGATGCTCTTACATTCTGAGCTTAAGTGTCTGCATGCTGATAAGAAAGGGGTATGTGAACCTGGCTAAGCAGGTTATAAGGTTCCAGGTCATACAAGGTCAATTCACTGCAATGAGGCCAGGGGTTGACATTATACCAGTCCATGCTGCATTGTGTGCACTTCCATGTGGTATGCAGGTGAACAAGTTTCCCCAGACAGAGTGAACTCTGAAATGCTCATAGGTCTCCTGCAGGGCAGAGTGTTCCTGCAGGACACTGCTATGAAGGTCCTGAGCTGGGAGGGATGGCTCAACTCAAGTGGTAGTGCAGTTGATTGGGACTTAATGATCTGCTACTTATCTAAGTCTAGGTCCTAGCCAGTTTTGGAAGTTCTCTCTAGCAGAATTTAGAAGGTCTTAAAGCTCATCCTGGTCTGTTAGGCCTCACCAGATCCCTGTCCTCTATCTGATTAATGCTGGGGCACTGGGACAGCTGTATTATTTATGACCTCTCAAAGCAGACAGTAGTTGAGAGGTTCTTCAAAGGGTTCTTCAGATACCTGGTATCTTAGTTAGGGTTTCATTGTTGTGAAGAGATACCATGACCAAGGCAACTCTTAGAAAGAAAACATTTAATTGGGAGCTGGCTTACAGTTTCAGAAATTCAGTTCACTATCATCATAGTAGGAAGTATGGTGGCATCCAGGCAGACGTGGTACTGGAGAAGGAGCTGAGAGTTCTACATCTTGATCTGAAGGCAGCCAGGAAGAGATTGTTCCACTACATCCTGGAGGACGGTCTCTTTCACACTGGATAGAGCCTGAGCATAGGAAACCTCAAACCACTTCCTCCAACAAGGACATCCCTCCAAGTAGTACCAATCCCTATGGGTTAAGCATTCAAACACATGAGTCTACCAATTCAAATTACCACACCTGGCCTGCATAGGAGCCAACTTGCTCAGGAAGGGTGACTTCTAGGTACTTCCAAATACTGAACAGAGTTGAGCGATACTTTTGTCAGGATGACCCTACAGAAATCTTCAGCTTCTTACAGAACAAGGGAGTAAATTTCTTTTCTACTTGACTTTCTCAGAGGGAGGCAAGCTTGTCTTCCATGAGGTACATGTCTAGGAGACCTGTATGAGAGCCAAGGGCCGTTTGCTCTCATCCTGAAAACATCCACCTTTTCTTTCTCCATGGGCAACCTCTGATTTCATCTCCAAGGACAGAACTGCCCTTGTCCTGCTGAGCATTCTTGGCTAAATGCAGCTATTGGCACTCTACCTCATAGGACTGTGTGTCAAGCCTGTAGAGTCCAGTTTGAAAAGTCTTCTGGTGGGTCCTCCATGCATTCATTACAGCTGCAGTAGGAGGAAGGTGAAGACCTAGCCTGCATTATTGCCTGCGGGTCTACTTGCATCCCCATAGATGATGCCTCATCCTTCAGCAGGCTTTGCTCAGCCAGCACCAGGACTCTCCATCATTCCCACAAGCTCATCCTGGTGAATGTGCTCTAAAAGTAATCCTGAAGGGGGGTGTTTCTTCTGCTCACTGCCCTGCTTACCTCAATAGCTTTCTAGCCTGCAAGCCACTATAGGTCCACTGCTGTCCATCCTAGTACACAAGAGATATAGGTTAACATTTTTGAAATATTGCCTCTCTTCTAGTTTATTCATAGAGTAAATGCTATTCCAGTTAAAATAATACTAGCATTGGTGGTACATGCCTTTAATCCCACCACTAGAGAGGCAGAAGCAGGCAGATTTCTATAAGTTCAAGGCCAGCTTGGTCTACAGAGTGAGTTCAAAGACAGCCAGGGTTACACAGAGAAACTCTCTCTAGGAAAAACACACACACACACACACGGGGTAAAGCAGTAGCTCAGTTTGTAGAGAACCTGCCTAGCATACACTAAGTCCAGGATTTAATCTCTATCATCACATAAGATAATAAGATAGACATGATGGCATATGCCTGTAATTCTAACACTCATGAGGTAGAAGGAGGAGAATCAGAAGTTCGAGAGCATCCTGACACAGTGAGTCTAAGAACAGCCTGGGCTATATGAGATGTTGTCTCAACACAAATTTTGGGTGAATGCCAGAGGTAGAAAAGGTGATTCAAAATGTGCATAAAAACACAAAACAAGGTAATCTTTATGTATAAAAGGTGGAATCAAGCAAATTGTCTAAACCAACCAAAGTGATCTTCAAAAAGATCAATGCTTGTGGGTAATTGCTGAATTAATAGAGCTATGGAACAGAAGAATACAGAAGAATACATTTATGATCAAATAACTCAGGACAGAAGTGAGATACTATAAAAAGGGGACTAATACATAATCATCATCAAAATGCTTGGGCCAGACTGAGATGCTCAGTGGGTAAAAGTTCTTGCCAAGCAAGCCTGACAACCCAAGTCTGGTCAGAACCTCAGAAGCCACAGTGGAAGGAGGGAACCAACCCCCATGAGTTGTCCTCTGACCTAACACAGTGGTATGGATATGTGTATACATGGGCACGCCCCACCCCAAAGCGTTAACTGATGCTATGTAAAAAATTAAGAAATTTTACCCCATTCAGAAAAATTTAATGCAGAAATTCAACTGTGTTTTGCAATAGTGAATTACACAGGTTTCAAGAAATGATGTTGACATAATTTTATTGGGGCGAGTCTGCCCCACTCTAGCCAGTATAGCTCCGGAATTAAAGATACAGAAACCTGGTATTTTTATTAACAAGCTAATTACTTGCCCACTGAGTCTTGCTGTGTTTGCCCTGCTCCATGTGTGTCCCCAGGGCAGTTTTCTCTTGGCCACAAGTCCATGGTCCATCCTCATGGTCCATCCTGCTTCATGGCAACCTCCTTCTTCCCCTACCTTTTTCCTCCTCCTCCTGGTCCCTACCTGAGACTCTCCTACTTGATCTCAAGTTCTTCCTTCCTCTCTCTCCTGCCCAGTTACAGGCGCTAGCCTTTTATTATCCAATCAGAGATTACTGAGGAGCATTCTTTACAGTACACTGGCCCATTTCCAGACTGTAACCTGATCTTGGGGCACAGAATTCAGCATCTGAATACATAGTACACAAGACCAACCCCAACAGGATGATACCTTCAGAACCTCACCTGAAAGATTTTGATTTTTTTATTATTATTGTGATAAAATATAGAACAAACTTTACTGTTTATGACCAGTTTTTACTATGTCCATTTAAAAAATTATTTTCTCATTTGGTATTTATGGGTGTTTTGTCTGTCTGGGGAACAGAGCTAAACAGAGAAGAGTTCTCAACTGAGGAAGTTCGAATGGCCGAGAAGCACCTAAAGAAATGTTCAACATCCTTAGTCATCAGGGAAATGCAAATCAAAACAACCCTGAGATTCCACTTCACACCAGTCAGAATGGCTAAGATCAAAAACTCAGGTGACAGCAGATGTTGGCAAGAATGTGGAGAAAGAGGAACACTCCTCCATTGCTGGTGGGATTGCAATTTGATACAACCTCTCTGGAAATCAGTTTGGCGGACCCTCAGAAAAATGAACACAATACTACCTGAGGACCCAGCTATTCCACTTCTAGGCATATACCCAGAAGATGCTCCAACATGTAATAAAGACACATGCTCCACTATGTTCATAGCAGCCATATTTATAATAGCCAGAAGCTGGAAATAACCCAGATGTCCCTCAACAGAGGAATGGATACAGAAAATGTGGTACATTTACACACTAGAGTACTACTCAGCTATTAAAAACAATGACTTCATGAAATTCGCAGGCAAATGGATGGAACTTGAAAATATCATCCTGATCGAGGTAACTCAGTCACAAAAGAATGAATACGGTATGTACTCACTGATAAGTGGTTATTAGCCCAAAATTTTGGAATACCCAAGAGTCACTTCACAGCAACCATAGGGCTGAGTGTGAGGTCCCAGATGGAGGAGTTGGAGAAGGGACTGAAGGAGCCGAGGGAGTTTGCAGCCCCATGGAGGAGCAACAGTGTCAACTGGCCTGACCCCTCGATGCTCCCAGAGACTGGATCACCAACCAAAGAATACACATGGAGGGACCCATGTTGCTGCTGGCCACTATGTGGCAAAGGAAGGTCTTGTTATCCACCAGGGGGAGGAGAGGCCCTTGGGCCTGAGAGTGTTAGATGCCCCAGTAGAGGGAAATGCCAAGGAGGGAAGATGAGAGTGGGTGGGTGGGTGAATACCCCCATAGAGGCAGGGGGAGGGAGAGGGAATAGGGTGGTTCCAAAAGGGAGATCTGGAAAGGGGGAAATATTTGAAATGTAAATAAAAATATATATATATAAAATAATCTACTAATATTCATAGCATGGAAAATAGGTGTTATCATTTCCACCATTATTGAAAAACAATAGCCTAAAGGACTAAAAGTACAGAAAAGTGGCTGGACAAAAATCTAGTTTGTGAATAGTGCTGTTGATTATGAACCCTCTTCTCTAAAGATCATGTCTTCAGCTGCATTCTAAAAGTGCAGTTAGAATCTCTGTCAAAACACCTAGCAGACTGATTACAGTTTGATTTTATATGTATGGCCTGTCATGTTGAGGGCTACACTCTTTCTGTATCCCAAAATCTATTATTATTTTATTGTTTATAATGTTGTCCACATTCATCAGTATAAATATATGGATTTGGAAATTCTGAAAGTTAAAAAATAATAATAAAAAAAAAGAAAGAAAGAGATGAACATAAATATACAAGAAGCCTACAGAACTCCAAATAGAATGGGCCAGAAAAGAAATTCCTCCTGTCACATTATAGTCAAAACACCAAATACACAAAATAAGGAAAGAATATTAAAAGCAGTAAGGGAAAAAGGTCAAGTAACATATAAAGGCAGACCTATCAGAATTACACCAGACTTCTCACCAGAGACTATGAAAGCTAGAAGATCCTGGGCAGATCTAATACAGACCCTAAGAGAACACAAATGCCAACCCACGCTGCTATACCCAGCAAAACTTCAATTATCATAGATGGTGAAACCAAAAAGTTCTATGATAAAGACAAATTTGCACAGTATGTTTCCATAAACCAAGCCCTACAAAGAGTAATAGATGGAAAACGCCAACTCAAGGAGGGAAACTATACCCTAGAAAAAGCAAGAAAGTAATCTTTCAACAAACTCAAAAGAAGATAGCCACACAAACATAAAAATAACATCGAAAATAACAGGAAGCAACAATCACTATTCCTTAATATCTCTTAACATCAATGGACTCAATTCCCTAATAAAAAGACATAGACTGACAGACTGGATCCATAAACAGGACTCAGCATTTTGCTGCATCCAGGAAACACACCTGCATGTTAAAGACAAACACTACCTCAGAGTAAAAGGCTGGAAAACAATTTTCCAGACAAATGCCCCCAAGAAACAGGCTGGAGTAGTCATTCTAATATCGGATAAAACCGACTTTCAACCAAAAGTCATCAAAAAAGATAAGGAAGGACATTTCATACTCATGAAAGGAAAAATCTACCAAAAGAACTCTCAATTCTGAACATCTATGCCCCAAATGCAAGGGTACCCACATTCATAAAAGAAACTTTACTAAAGCTCAAAGCACACATTGCACCTCGCACAATAATAGTAGGAGACTTCAACACCCCTCTATCAACAATGGACAGATCTTGGAAATACAAACTAAACAGAGACACAGTGAAACTAACAGATGTTATGAACCAGATGGATTTAACAAATATCTATAGAACATTTCATCCTAAATCAAAAGAATATACCTTCTTCTCAGCACCTCATGGTAACTTCTCCAAAACTGATCATATAATTGGTCACAAAACAAACCTCAACAGATATAAGAAGATTGAGATAATCCCATGCCTCCTATCAGATCAATACGGAATAAGGCTGGTCTTCAATGGCAACAACAGAAAAGCCCACATACACATGGAAGCTGAACAACGCTCTGCTCAATGATAACTTGGTCAAGGAAGAAATAAAGAAAGAAATTCCTAGAAAGAAAGACTTCCTAGAATTTAATGAAATTGAAAGTACAACATACCCAAACCTATGGGACACAATCAAAGCAGTGTTAAGAGGAAGACTCATAGCTCTGAATGCCTCCACAAAGAAACTGGAGAGAGCATATACTAGCAGCTTAACAGCACACCTGAAAGCTCTAGAACAAAAAGAAGCTAATACACCAAGAGGAGTAGAAGGCAGGAAACAATCAAATTAAGGTCTGAAATCAATCAAGTAGAAACTAAAAGAACTATATAAAGAGACCTTTATATTTAATAAAAGCTTCAGGCACTATATCTCGGCAGATACTCAGCTATTCTAACCTGACTATGCTGGCCTGGCCTACTTCCCAGCCACATGGCCCATTACCTGTTACCTTAGTCTTGCCCTGGGTCATCCTTCTTCATCTATGTCCCTACTCTATGTCAACTTCCCTGGTCCCCATCCTGAGAACCTTTCTCATTCTCCCTTGGCCAGAAGTCTTGCCTTTTCCTCTCCTGCCCAGCTATTAGCTTTTCAGCTTTCTTTAACCAATCAGATGGTTATGGAGAACAAGGGTTCACAAAATACTGAGTGAGGAGATGCTTCATAAAAATGACAATACCAAAGTCAGGACTGCAACCAGATCTTTGGGTACAGAAATCAGCATTTGGATACACAGTACACAAAAACATCCCCAACATAGTCGTCTCCTGTTACGGGAAATAATAAAAAAGAAGGAATGTATGGCTCATGCTCCTGCGCTGTTCCCTGGTTCTCTCATCCCCGTGGCCTGGCCAGCCATGCACTTGCGGGCAATGGCCGAGCTGCTTTCATCTCATGGAGCTCCACGATCTCTCCACCCAGCTCTCTAGGTTCCCACTGACAGGTCACTACCACACCAGCCCCATGCTTCAATGCCCCCATGGCCTCTGTGGTGCACATCAGGCAAACCCACACTTTGCCGCTGTACCTTTCTCTCTGGAACCCAGACGAGCTGCTGCATGAAGGAAAACACAACATAAACTCAGAAACAATGATAACTCAGTCTCTGGGCGCATCAACTAAAACCTAATCTTGTAAGTCTGATTCCTCTGGTGGCAAATCCTTGCGGATCTGCCATACCAGGAGACTCTAGTAACTACATCTTACCTATCTGCTTTCCCCATTCCAAAAGGACCCTCTTTCTCTCCTGCTTCCTCTCTTCCTCTCTCCAACCTGGAAGTCCCTCCATGTGCCCAGTGATTGGCTCCTTTATTCATTAGGGGATTGGCTCACAAGAAGTCACAGGTGTAACTCACTCCTTGTCTGAAGCCCCTCCCAGGAGGGCAGGATTAGCATCAAATTACAATCAGCCCCAGGGCTATCCACAACAGCCTTCTAGGTAAATAAAGTTACCCAGCAGCATCCTGTTATTCTGTACAATGAAGCTAATTCAAACCGCGGCAATATGAAAGCATCCTTCCTGTGGTCTGACAGTGCTTCACTGAGACCCTCAAAATTCCAGAAAGACATATATTGCCTATTTTCTCTAGATTGTGTATTCTAGATTCTATATAGACACATAAATCGAAAATTACTTGGATATTTTCATACATGTTCTATTAAAATTTGGTAACATTTATGTATTCATTACCCATGTATGAAGGTGTATTAAGTCCCAGATCATTCATAGCTAGAGTTTATCAGAGGACTACCAGAAGCAGTCAGGACTTTCCTACCTGCGGGCCCAGGGTATCTAAACCAGTGTGATCAGGCTTAATGGCAAGTGGCTTTATATGCTGAGCCATATTGCTGGCATTAGCATTTTTGTTTTGTAAATTAATACTGAGTGGGTAAGCATGTGTGGAGGTCAGAGGGCAACTTTGTGGAGTTGGCTCTCTCCTTCCTCCTTCACATCTGTTTCGGGGGATTAAACTCAGGTCATCACAGTTGAATCTTAACCCATCAAGCCGTGCACGTGCGTGCGTGTGTGTGTGTGTGTGTGTGTGTGTGTGTAGCATATATGTATATGCTAATGGACTAATGGTTGTTAATCCTTAAAAACTATCAGGCTTCAAGCTGCTATAAATCTCTAGTCAAAAATCTTAAAAGCATTTATCACCATCTTATTTAAAATGAAAAGCTTTCATTATCTCCAAGAAAAGCATATTTTTAAAAACTAACACATAACAAAAAACAGAATTTTTTAATAAAAAATTACATTATAATAAGAACACTGTACATGAAGTTACAATATATACATACATATTTTAAAATCTTTTTACAAACTAGTATAAAGTAAACACTGTCTCATACCCACATGATTAAATATATAGTTTGACAGGATATAAACAAGATAAAGCACAAGCTATGGCTTAAAATTAAAAATGTCAATGCAGGGCGGTACCCCAAAGCTTATGTTTCCTAGCCTTTCTGTGATGGTTAGGAAACATTCACTTTGCATAAGATGTTAAAGCTTTTTAAGTATATTGGCTGCTTACATAGACAATTACTACTGGGGAAAAGTCTCCTGTGGTTGTTTACCTATAATTTCCTGGTGTATATACAAAGTTTACTTGGAGGGTTGGAACATGAAAACTACAAAGAAACAAGCCAGGCTATGATTATGAATCTCTAACTGCTTATTTTACATATCCAGCTTTCCACTACAGACACTACATCCTGTAATACATGAGCCAACGAGTATTGTCAAATTGCTGTGGAGTTCTTAAGACAAGGCCAAATACAGATACTGAAACTTTTATACACTTGTGTTTAAGATTTGGTACATTTGTAAAGAAGTAAACATTTAAATGTGTAAACACAGTGTTCAAAAACTGATGCTAAGCACCTTTAGCCAACACTGACATGTTGTGACTACAAATGAGTTTAGAAGACAAATGAAGTTTTAAACTCATTCAGATTCCATTTGTAAAGAACTACTTATTTAAATACACAAAAATATTAATAGTTCCAGTTTCTACCTAAAAAAGCAAGAATATACAATTAGGAATTTAAGTGTTCAGATTTCTGTTTTCTTTTTGTTCGTGGGAAGAATATATGTAACTTTCTGTTCTCATAATAGAAAATATCAACAGAAGGCCCATTCAAACAGAAGGAAGTGACAGAAATAATGTATTTTCTTTTCTTTCTTCCTGGCTCTTACTATGTGGCTCTGGCTGTCCTGACCTCACTGTGTAGGCCATGCTACCCTGGAGCTCATGGAGATCCACTGGAACTAAAGGTGTCTGCCACTGTGCCTGGAGGAATGAAGTGACAGAAACACGTTTTCACTCTATTTGTTCCTGATTACAAAGTAACCACTGGATCCTCTGCTCTTTCTTTCCTCACTCCCTGGAAATTGACTGGTTTGTTTCTAAACAGCATTTCTCCTTAGCAATCCAAATAAAAAAAGGAGTGTCTCCAAAAGAATACTTCTCAGTGAGTAAATAGTTAGTAGCAAACCATTATCATTATTGGAAGATGAAAACCTATCTGTTCTATAACATGGACAACAAAAGAGCATTACCTATAATACAGTCCTAAACTACATACTGATTTGATCTCATTCCTCTTAAGTACACACAGACTAAGAGAACCTGGGTTTTGAAATGACTACAAGTTGTATTAAACTTAGTATAATATATTCAGGTTTAGTAGCCTGCTGCTATAAATACTGGCAACAGATCTCTTCAGCTCTTTCTTTTAAAAAGGCAGTTCCTACCAACAATCATGCTATAATTATATATGACTTTGCTTTCAGTAGGATATAATAAACCTTATGTTGGAAGGGTACAGAGGTAAAGATAATGAATTTTAGAGTTCTGCCTACTTTTAAAACAGTGTTTTATCTTTAGGTACAGGTCATGTACCTAAAGAAAAGTGAATAATAATGGGAAATTATACTTCAGGAAAGTCAATCCATGTAAAGTATTAAGGTCAAATATCAAATTATATTGTTCATGCTTTGACTATTAAACTTTAATATCCACTTGAAATTCTTATTTTTAAAAATAAAAATTTAAATAACTCATAAATGAGTCTCCAGGAAAAGGATCTTCTAGGTGATCCTGCCTTTCTTTCTTAGTAAGGTCTTGCTATGTAGCCTAGGTTAATTTGAATTTACAATCCAATTCCTCTATCTCCTCAGTGCTGGGATTACAGGTATGCACCACTACATTCAGCTAGGTTAATTCCATGACAATTACATTTGAAATTTCTATCTAGTTAATCTTCCATAAAAACAAGTTTATACTGAACACAGTGATTACTAGTTATTTGGTACTAGGTATAAATATACTTATTTTATGAGCAAATATCAGATCAGACATTTTAAAGTTTTACATATGAACTAAATTTTAAGTTATATATACTACTTACCTTGAAATATATAAATCACAATACTATCAATTCAGTAAGAACTCTAGTACAGAAAAATGTAAATACTATTTAAATTATTTTCTAGTCAAAATTGAATCTTTAAAAAAAAAAAAACAACAAAAATTTTGCTACCATCAAAAGTTCCCCCAAATGATCTGTAAACAGTACGAAATTCTAACATTTTCCCCTAATTTTCTGAATTTTTCATGTTTCTATTCCTAGGTAGGGATTGACCTCCAATCCCACATAAAACACATGTCACATACATTCGTGTTCTCTGATTAGTTCAACTTTTCAATACTTACCAAGTCACTGACACTTCCGACAGACGACCTTTAGTACCCACTCATTTAAAGACAGAAAGCCAAGGATGAACTAAAAATACAGTATTGAAGGATGATGGGTGGCTCTGTGCTACCACAGAGATCTAGTGTTCTAACTTTCCAAGTAAACAGATGATACATATTCTCTCACTTGTCGGTTAATCAAAACTCTTCTCACAACTTTAAATTTTCTGACAAACCTACACGTGCACTCACATACTGCTTTTATTGTTGGTCTTTTCTAGCTTTTAAGAACCAAAACTGGGTATAACTATTTGCGTTCACACTAAATTACTGTGGATAACGTCAGATGATCTTTTAAAATACTTGCCTTACTGGATAATAAAAAAAAAAAGAATATAAAGTAAAGTAAAATATTTTTTAAGGGAAATACAAATATAGAATTTTAACAAATATTGGAGTCTTAAGTCAAAACTGCCCATCATCCACTCTGGTGCAGTGATTGATATACAATCATTGACAATCTTCACCTTCTTAGACATCAGAAGGGGCAAGAGCTGTAAATTCTGAAAAACTTAAAATATTTATGTAGCAGATAATTTTTTACAGTCCAGGAAAGTTTTTGCTTCTGTAGGCAGTGTTGGCTCATTGGGTTCTTGTTTAACTTGGTTCATGGACAGAGTATCTTCTAGACTTTCTTCAACTTAAAAACAAACAAACAAAAATTCAGAAGGGTTAGAAAATGTTTTATGACATTATGGTCTTTAAAATTATGTACATTTAAATCCAGGCACAGGGTCATATGCCTGTAGTCTCAGCACTAGAGCAATGAAGTGGAAGATCAGGAATTCAAGGTCATCCCTAGTCACACAGCCAACACAAGGCTGGCCTGACCTACCTGAGACTTTATCTTAATCTATCTATCTATATATATATATATACACACACACACACACACACACACACACACACATATACATATATATGTGTGTATGTATGTATATATAAATATAAACATACATACATACACACACACATATATATATGTAAAATAAATGCAAATATACAGTGATTATAACTACATGGATGGCACCAGCGGACCAGCAGTAATGCTGTCAACTGGCCAGTGTAATGCTTAGCATCTTCATCTTTTTGTTTTGTTTTTGAGACAGGGTCTCACTATATAGACTGTGCTGGCCTTGAACTCAGAGATCGAGTGCATGCACCATCATGCCCAACCACAAATCTTCATTGTACTTTATTAAGAATCTCTGCTCCTTGCCAGGCAGTGGTGGTGCACGCCTTTAATCCCAGCACTTGGGAGGCAGAGGCAGAGACAGGCCTCTGAGTTCTGAGTTCCAGGCCAGCCT
This sequence comes from Rhynchomys soricoides, assembly GCA_019843965.1. Lineage (NCBI taxonomy): Eukaryota > Metazoa > Chordata > Mammalia > Rodentia > Muridae > Rhynchomys > Rhynchomys soricoides. The sequence continues at coordinate 7,761,944 of JADRCH010000006.1, read as the reverse complement.
GGTCTACATAGTGAGTTCCAGGACAGTCAGGGCTATACAGATAAACCCTGTCTCAAAAAACCAAAAACCAAAAAACAAAAAGGATCTTTGCTCTTTAGTTGCTCTTAGAAAGCAGAGGTTAGAGGAACTGGCTTGTTTAGCAATGTGATAAACACATTCAGTACTGTAAGTTACAAGTATACTGGAGTTCAATCACAGACATGGGGACACACAAGATGGATTTGAATGACCCCAAGAGCTCACGTCTGGTGAAAAGACTCCTCAGATTGACCTCACTAGATAAAGCAAACAGATTTGGACTAAAAAGGGTTTCTTTGAAAGCCATTTGGATTCATTCTTTCAGAAAGCTATGTGACAACACAGAGGGTGAGACCATGTGTTAGAAAGAAAGAAAGCTTTAGAAGGTAAGAATGCCTGGGCTTAGTTCCCTCTTCTATCACTTATTAAACACGAACATTAGGCAAGTACTTATCTTACCTGAGCCTTGGTTTCTCTGTAGAATAGGAATATAGCTAACTTTCTCATGGAATTGTGACAATAAATTGATATATATTCATTTTTGTCTTCATCTATAAAGTTACTCCATAGTTATAGAAGTTCTCTGGTAAATTTTTTTGTTCTCATTTTTGTTTGTTTGTTTGTTTGTTTTGAGACAAGGTTTCTCTGCATAGCCCTGGCTGTCCTGGAACTCAAGAGATCCTTCTGACTCTGCCTTCTGAGTACTGGTCTAGCAATTTTCTTACAAGTATGTTTCCCATAAATTTAAAAGACTCTAACTCTTTCTAAAATGATCTATTCACATTTTTATTTGCCAAATGAGTGGTGATTAAGATAGAGGCAAATATATGTTCTAAGAATAATTTCTGTGAAGACTGTACTACTTCAAAGCAAAACACATACTTATCTCTTCCCACAGAAGCGCACCAGCACTCAGAAATGAGTTGTGGGGACGGGGAGATGGCTCAGAGTATCTGGATTCAGTTCCCAGCACCCATATGGTAGTTTACAACCACCCGTAACTCTAGTCCTAGGAGATCCAATACCCTATTTTACCCTCCCTGGGTACCAGGCGTACATGTAGTGCACATACACACACACACAGGCAAAACACTTATATGCATGATAAAATAAATACATATGGGCTAGGCAGTGGTAACACACACTTCAATTCCAACTTGAAAGGCAGAGGCGGGCCGGGCAGTGGTGGTGCACGCCTTTAATCCCAGCACTTGGGAGGCAGAGGCAGGTGGATTTCTGAGTTCGAGGCCAGCCTGGGCTACAGAGTGGGTTCCAGGACAGCCAGCGCTACACAGAGAAACCATGTCTCGAAAAACCAAAAAAAAAAAAAAAAAAAAAAAGGCAGAGGCGGGCAGATCTCTGTGAGTTTGAGGCCAGCTTTGTCTATACAGTAAGTTCCAGCATAGTCAGAGCTACATAGTGAGACCCTGTATCAAAAAATAAAATAAAAAATTTACTAAACATTAATGAAAATTTTCCCTGCTCATGCTCTTTCTTTCTTCCCTGTCTGTGCTGGGGACTGAACCCAGTTCTTAGGGCCCACTATGGACTAGAGTACTCTACTACCCCAGCCCTCTTTCTGACACAGGATCTTGCTAAGTGCTTAGGCTGGTGTGGGACTTTTTTTGTATCCCAGGGTGTCCTTGAATTTGGAATCCTTCTGCCTAAGCCTTCTAAGTGTTGGGATAAACAATGAAAATTTCATTGGCATTAAATAATTAGACAAAAATAAGAAAAAAATTAAGTTAGTGAAATCTCATATTTTTTTTCTCATAATTCTGTTTGAACTATACAATGAATTGTACAATACAATAGTTATACAATTGTATATAACTATACAATGTTATAAACCCTCTGGGTAGAAATGACTGGTTTTCCTTTTATTTGCTGTAGTGATCCCAGGTTATAAAAGGTTAAAAAGAATTGTAAACTTATGGTCACTTACCAAGAGCTGGATGGCTGTCTCTGATTTGTACGGAAACGGTTTGTACATCTCCCAACGGATTCCTACTTACACTTCCTTCCGGATTCCCTGCCTCCTTAAAATCCTCACCTTCCACCAGCTGATCCATGGCCACTAGACTCTGAACTGACGCGGGGAGATGGCCCATGGAAGAAGAAGTGCTGTTGTTTTGCGTTAGGCATGTATCTGCTCCAAGGTTTTGACTCTGACCGAGCAGAGGAGAGTGGTTATTCACTTGAGCATTTCCTACTGTATCCACAAGGCTGGAAGGACTGGAGGATGGATGGCCATTTACTGATAACAAAGCTTGTGATCCGTCAGGAGAGGAGAGTCTTGGCTGTAACTTCAAAGCCTTCCAAAGAGAAAAGAGTTGTATCACAGTGTTGGCTTTATTAATATGACATCCTTACAGGATAGTCTTTTGACAAAATATGTGATAGGTATGTAATTATTAACAAACAGTCTATGAAGACAGAAACAAGGACCAAGGGAAATGTAGTACAACAGAGCATTCATAGTCTCTCAAATTTTCAAAACATATTACCTGAGTTATCATTTTACATGAAATCACAAAGGATTGGAAAATTAGTAATGAAAAAACATACGGCCACTACTGTAATCTCAAAACAATCATCTGAAATCCATATAAAAGAAGTCATGGAAGAGAAAGATCCCTAGATTTACCTGTTTAATGGGTACCTACCTCTAAGTGTGTAAATATTTTGGGCTGAAATGAAGAAAGTGGGGAGAGCAAGGGAAGTGGCTCTGGAAACAAAGAAGTCTGTGTCTGACTTGTCCCCATTTTGCTGGTAATCGGTTCCCCTAGTAAATTTCCTAAATTAAACAAGAGATAGACAAATTATTTTCTTGAACTTTATAATAATCATTAGTATTAGAATCAGAATAAAAGATAAGACAAAGTCAAAGGTTTGCAAAAGACTTCAAATAATCATCAGTAAGCAAGGCAAGGGTGGCAAATGCATTATAGTTCCAGAATTCTGGAGATAACACAGGAGGATCAGTAGTACAAGGTAATTCTTGGTATTAGAAGTGAGCTTGAGGATAGACTGGGCTACATGGCACTCTGTCTGAAAACAAACAAACAAAATATCAATTAAAAAACACATAGCCAGGCATGGTGACACATGGGAGGCAGAAGCAGGTAGATCTTTGTTAATAGAGGCCAGCATGGTGAGTTCCAGGCCAGTCAGGGCTACATAGTAAGACCCTGCCTCCATTAATTAATTAATGGATAACTCCAAACTAGCCTGGCATGGTACCTCATGCTTATAATTTCTAGCACTTCTGAGGCTAATGAAGGAGGACTATCATGAGTTCGAGGCCAGCCTAAAATAGTCCAGACCAGCCCAGGAACAGAATGAGACCGTTTTGAATCAACAACAATGAAGCAAAAGCCAAAATAAACAGAGAAACATAGACCCACAAACAAATAGAGCATGTATCTACTTCACTGTTTCTAGAACCTGTCAGATCATCATAACTTCCTAGGAGAGAGTCTGTAACCCCAGCACTAGGGGAGTGGAGAAGGCAGGCAGGCCCCAGGAACTTTCTGACCAGCTCAGACAGGAGCTCCAGGTTTAGCCAAAACCCTGTCTCAAAATATAAAAAAAGATGTAGGAATAATGGGGAGACAACCCCCGCCAGTAATCTCTGGCCTTCACACATGCATACCTTCAACATGCATATATACACCTGTACACATGAGCATACATATGAAAAACAGAAGCAATTTTATTACATGAGATAGCTAACGTTCTTTCCAGATATAACATTAATTGATTTTTATGTTATAAGAATATGCAAAATAAACCAAGTGGTGGTGGTACATGCCTTTAATTCCAGTATTTGGGAGACAGAGGTAGGTGGATCTCTTAGTTCAGGGCCAGCCTGGTCTACAGGGTGGGTTCTAGGACTATATAGAGAAACCCTGTCTTAAAAAACAAAAATACAAAAATCAAAACAAAAAAAAAAATCCAAAATAACGTACCTTCTGCAAATGTAACAGTTACAGTCTCTCTGAGAATATTCCCACTATCTGTAGTCCACTGGAGCTGAAATGAGAACATCTGTTTCAGTAAAAACACAGTAGTTATACTGAAAGTAATCTTAAAACATTAATGCAACTATATTTTCTTTTTCAAATTTACTTTTATTTAGTGTACATGTGTGTGTATGCTTATGTGCACACATGCCTTAGCATACATGTAGAAATCAGAGGACAACTTTTGGAAATCAGTTCTCTCTTTCTACCATGTAGGCTCTGATCAAACCCAGGTAGTCAGGATAGGTGGCAAGCACCTTTACCACATAGCCATCTAGCCAGCTCTATTTTCTTCTTTTATTCTGTGTGTGAGTGTGTGTGTGTGTGTGTGTGAGTGTGTGAGTGCGTGTGCGTGTGCGTGTGTGTGTGTGTGTGAGAGAGAGAGAGAGAGAGAGAGAGAGAGAGAGAGAGAGAGAATGTCTGTGCATGTGAGTATGAATGCCAGAGAGAACACTGAGCTTCTTTCCTTTGAGATGGAATTTTCCATTGGCCTGGAGCTCAGCACTAAGTGACCAGTTGGTCAGCTCCATGCCTGTCTCCACCCCTCGCACTGGCATTAGAAGTCCATACCCACCATACATTTTAGATGGGTTTGGAGGAATCACACTTAGATAATCATGTTGGGAGGCAAGCACTTTACAGAGCAAGCTCCCTCCCAGCGTCCTATCTTATTTTCATACTATTCCTTGTGCTTTGCTCTGTAATTAGCCTCTTTACTTTTGAATTCAGGTATCATCAATTTGGATAGGAAGTATAGATGGTAAATCTATTTTATTTCTTGAATTTTGGACATCAATAATTAAAAGTTTGGACAGACACACACGCACACACACACACACACCATCCCAGCAGTTCTAGCATTTGAAATATCCAAGTACTAGGGCTGGAGAGATAGCTCAACAGTGAAGAGCAACAACTGATCTTCCAGAAGACCTGGGTTCAATTCCCAGAAACCATAATAGTGGTTCACAATCACCCATAACCCCAGGTTCAGGGGGTCCGCCACCCTCTTTCCAGCCTCCCCGGGCCTGAAATATGCAAGTGAAACATCCATATATATTTAAAAAAAAAAAAAAAAGTAAAAATTTAAAATGTTCAAATTCTAAAACCTGGAAAGTGAAAAGTCAGGAAGGTACAGTTAGTACTACTGAGATTTTAATTGCAAACTCACTACCTATTAATCACTGACTTCTGCATAATTATGATAAAACTGTCTCAGAAATTACTAATATTGACAGGAAAACCATGATATAAAAATATGACGTGAAAAGTAATATTCATATATGGCATACAGAGCTCACATCAAAACTCTGTGCATCTGAACCTGAACTACTTAGCCATGACCACCTATTTTTAAAAATCGAGAGACTCAGTATGTGCTCAGTAAATACCTGTAAGCTAAATAAGAAATAATTCTCATAAAATATTGTTATATTTAGCTTTAGAAATCTGTTTCTCTTCCTTGTGAGTGTAGGAAGTATTCAGTCATCATCTGAGAGCTTGTAGCATTCATATTTTAGAGAATTACCTAGTGCGTTTTCTTAAATGATAATAATTGAGGTGGTGTAACAACAGCCCTTTCTACCAGGCCAAACACTGACAGGAGCTAGAGACTCTACAGTGTTAACAGGAGCTGAGAAAGGCTCTAATGAGACAAAGAAGTGGGTGTGATCATACCGTTGCTGGAATAATCTCTGAGTTATATACCACATCTCCAGTCCTCAAGGATTTCTGTACCTCATGGATATGATTTTTTATATCATTTATAGTTGGAAAAAAAGATAAATTATGTCTTTCAGGTACCTCATCAGGTTTGAACAGTTCTCTTTCCACAAATTTTCTGTGGAAGATATAAAATAAAAATATAACTGTAATGATATACTTACAGATTGAAAGAAAGGTTCTTTCTTAATATAAAGTTTTATAAAGTATAATTCATATTTCTGTAAGTAATTGATATAAGCCACTTTATATTTGTATCTATTTATCAAGGAATTCACACAGGTTAAAGGAAGGTGCTATTTCACTGGTTCAAAGCACACATATTACAGAGCTTTGACATTTTTATGTATTAAACTTGTACCACAATCCTCAGCTTGAACATAATTCTGTTTTAGATCCTTATCATATCAGGCACAATTTTGAAAACACTACAGGTATTTCCTTTAATTATTGCTGTGATCATGTGACCAGGTGTAGTTATCAAACCCACTTTCCAGATGAGGGAGCTGAAGACTGCAGAAGACGAAGTTGCCCTAAGTCATATACCTACTTAATGAGTAGAAAAACATGGTCCGATTTCTAATTTGTATACATAAACATCATGTTACACTGCTTCCAAAAGGCCTTAAATAGTATTATTAATAATTTGAAGTAAGTAGATTGGCCAAATGTTAGTAAACAGTGGATGTCCTTACTAAATTTTAGCTTTGTTTTGTAGGCCTTGATGAAAACAAATGTTAAATCTTCTAAATATAAAGGTTGTAGAGTAACTAAAAAGTAATTGTCTGCTGGGTTCTGCTGTGTACACTTCTGATCCCAGCACTCAGGAGGCAGAGGCAAGGGGACCTCTATGAGTTCCAGGCCAGCCTGGTCTACATAGTGAGTTCCAGTCTAGCCAGGGCTACACAGTGAGACCCAATCCCAAAAACCTCTTTTTATACGTACTCATTTTGTTATTCAGGTTCTCCTACACAATGACCAAAAGGAGTTAAGGCATCACAGCATTACACAGGCTACACAACTAGACCCAGATTTCAGTTCTGGGTCTGCCTGTCAAGTCAATTATTTACCAACTTTGAATTTCCATTTTCTCATGTGTAAAATGGGGATAAATGCATCTTTACTAAGCTGTTGAGAAATGATTTATTTAAAGGTTTGGCCATACATGTGCTACGCACACAGTAGTTGCCTCATAATAATAATTATTTTGTAGTTAATCTCAATAGTTCTTCACCTAATCAAACTTCGATTTGTAATATTTTGGACTAGATTTAATGGTACTCAAGATAATTTGTTTAATTAATATTGTAGTGATACATAACACTATATATAATCAAATATAACATTACATATTATAGTAAATAGTTTAGTTTATCTTTTTAAAAAATCTAATATTTTAAGCAACTTTCTGAGAAATTCTTACAAGCATATATTCTATTTTGATCATATCCATTCCCTCTATTATCTTATAATAAAATACTATTTCATTTCAAATAATCTAAAATAAATACCTTAGCCTAGATTTTTAATTTTTGATTCTACAAGTTTTTCTCTCTCTCTTTGATATGTATCATATCATTTAATTCACTACAGAGTTAGTGGCTTACACCCATAATCCCAGCATTTGGTTGGCTGAGGTAGAAAGAATGCTGAAAATTGGAGGGTGAGACCTTAGCTAATAGAAGTAAATTAAGTTAATCATTTAAAAATAATCCAGTCTGCCAAAGATGTAGTATCTAAAATGAATGAGCATGTAGAATTCTATTAAGACACACTATATGAAGGGTTGCCAAGCATTAGTGGAAAATAACACTGATAGGTAAGATGAAGAAACACACTATGTCCCTCTAACAGCACTGTCCTGGAAAACTGCTATAAAGCACCTATACTGTTAAGAGTTATCACTTAAGCAACAGGTGTAAAAGAAAACACTGCTCCTCCTGTACCTTAGCTGCTTCCTTACTGCATACACTTGTCCTACTCCCTGTGACACTAATTCCTGAATCTTATGCGCTACTTGCGGGTGGAGACGAGAGGGCAACGCACAGTTCTCATCTCTGACTATAGTCTCCTCTTCTTCAAGAGGAGACATAGGAAAAGGTGATGGTGACAAAGGGACACCAGGAGTCTCCGATTCATGATACTGATGAGCTTGCTGTGTAGGTAACTGCACATACCATCTGATAAGAGAATACATTGAAAATTATTAAAATTTAAATACTAAAAGTATTTGATAATTTTAGACAAAGGTAGGAATCATAATTACTTAGGTTAATATTCATCAAGAGAAGAAATAATATTTTAAGGAAAAAATCATACGATTATACCATGTGGAAAAAATATAAAATGTCTTACATTCAACCCTTCTAAGATTGATTTTATACACAATTAAAAAGGTAACTTTACTCTGGAAGTGGTGGCACACACCTTTAATCCCAGCACTTGGGAGGTAGAGGCAGGTGGGTCTGTGAGTTCCTGGCCTGCCTGGTCTACAGAGTAAGTTCCATGATACCTAGGACTACACGGAGCAACTCTTGAAAAACAAAACAAAATAAAACAAAAAGGTAACTTCCTGAACGTTCACTACGACCCCAAAGCTCAGGTGATGAGGATTTACCCATATATGAGGGTACAGAGATGGCTCAGGAGTTAAGAGCACTTGTTGGCTTTCAGTTGGGTTTCGATTCCCAGCTTATAACCGCCTGTAACTCAAGCTCCAGGGGATCCAAAGTTCTCTTCTAACTAATGTGGGTACCAGGCATGCACATGGTCCACATACATATATGCAGGCTAAACCACTGATATACACAAACAAACAAAGCATTCTTAACTCTGGCTGGTCCAATGAGCAATAGAATCAACTAAAATATGAACACATCACATATACAGTAGTGCAAGGGACTGGTGCTAGGAAAATCAATCTGGTAGAATACTGTTTTAATTGATCTTTCCTTTCATTGTTGTTGTTTTTATTTTTGAGAGAGCTCACTATGTAGCTCTGGCCAGCCTGGAACTTGGTATATAGGCCAGACTGGCTTAGAACTCAAAGATCCACTAGCCTCTGCCTCTTGAGTGCTAGAATTAAAGGTGTGAATCACCATGCCCAGCTTGAGCGATAGTTTTGTACAAATGTGTGTGTGTGTGTGTGTGTGTGTTGGTGTGTGTGTGTGGTGTTAGGGATTTAATTTTGGGCTAAGTACTTGGCTAGCAAGGTGCTTTGTTGCTAAGCTACACACCAAGCACCTTTCTTTTACATCATTATTTGAGTGTGTGTGTGTGTCTGTATATGTGCACACGCATGTGCACATGTGTATGCACACACATATGTGGAGGTCAGAGAACAACTTAAAGGAGTCTATTATTTCCTCTTATCATGTGTCTTAACCTCACTGAGCTACCTCACTGGCCCCCTGTACTTCTAGAGCTTGATTAAAACTTGTATAGTTTGGAGCTGGAGAGATACCTCAACTGTTAAGAGCACTTGTTGTTCTTGCAAAGGACCCAGGTTTGAGTCCCAGAACCCACATGGTGGTTCACAACCATCTGTAACTCAAGTGACAGGGGATCTGATGCTCTCTCCCTATCTCAATGGCACAAACATGCATGTGGGGCACATACCTACATTCAGGCAAAGCTCTTAAACACAAAATAAAGAAATCTAATAATATTTTTTAAAAAATAAAAATTTTATAGTTACACATTTTAAAAATTGAATGACTTAATTATTGACTTCATTTTTAAGTTTTTATACAAGATCATATAAGAGTTTTCCTTATATTTGACATCATACAATAATAAATTCTTCAACTGAACTGACATATAAAGCACAGTAAGCTAGAACTATTCTATTTAAAACATGAAACATAAAATGGAATTTCATTTGGGCTGAACATTCACAGTAATCAACAATGTATGGTTCGCATTATATACAATTTTTAGGTAATAAAGTCAATAACATATACAATAGCAACTAAGTTTAATACTAGTGAGGTATCTAACTTATAAAGCCATTCTTTATTGACATAATTGAAAGGACAGAAGTAGAAGAGTCCTTGTCAGTGATGCTACTGAGAAGATGCAAGGGTTGCATGAACGCCATACCGAAGGACGCCACCAGCATCCACCAGGTTCTTCTTCAGCACAGTGAAGGCTTTCTCCTGCTCCATTCTGATTATCTTCCTGTCAATTTGGGGGTCTGTAGGTACTCTATATTCAGGAAACTTCTGTACCTTTTTAATGTATATCCTTTATACAAGACAAAGAAGAAACTATCTATTATAATCTCATGAAAAATCTAACATCAATAAAGAGCTCAAGAGAATATGTAATTTAGTATTCAGTAGCTTATGAAAGATATCATATTAAGTGCATGATATTCAGAAAACTAACAACTATCATGAATTGAGTATAAATATCTAAATATATTTTTCTGAAATTTTCTCTTCTTCATTGTATAGGAAGCCATAATTATCTCATATCTGGTTTACTTTAATATAAAGACCTTCTTCCAGGCTGATTGCCTTTAATTTTTTTCCCCCAAGACAGGGTCTAGCCCTGGCTGTCCTGGAACTTGCTCTGTAGACCAGGCTGGCCTGGAACTCACAGAAATTTGTGAGTTCTGCCTCCCTGCTTCCTGCTCGGTCTCCAGAGTGCTGGATTTAAAGGTGTGTGTCACCACCACCTGGCCAACAATGACACATAATTAAACCATTAGTGGTGACCAATGCCTTTAATCTTTAATCCCATAATTCCAGGCAGGAGGATCTTTGTGAATTCAAGGCCAGCCTGATCCTGATCTATATAGCAAGTTTCAGGATGGGCAAGGAGACTGTTTCTTTTTTCTTTTTTTCTTTTCTTTTTTTTTTTTTTTTTTTTTAAAAGTAAATTTTCCCTCTCTCTCTCCTCTCTCTCTCTCTCTCTCTCTCTAAAAAAGTAAATTTTCCCTCTCTCTCTTCTCTCTCCTCTCCCTCTCTCTCTCCTCCTCCTCCCCCTTGAGGCAGTGTTTCTCACTCTGTAGAACAGGCTGGCCTCAAACTCAGAGATTTGCCTGCTTCTGCTTCCTGAGTACCAGGATCTCTGTATTTTCAATCAAGCACTAATTTCTTGACAACATTCTAGATATCTCATGAGACCCTAGATTTTAAAAATATACATTTTACTGTTTTATGTGTTTTGCCTGCATGCATGTCTGTGCACCATGTGGCTGATGAAGTCAGAGGAGTGCTTTGGATCTATAGTCATGGATGGTTGTGAACCACCATGTTGGTGCTGAGAATTGAACCCAAGTTCTCAGAAAGATCAGTCAGTGTGCTTATTAAGTGCAGGCTAATCTTTCCAGTCCCTTAAATTTTTATCACATTTTGTATATGTGTGTGTACATGTGTGTGTGTGTCATGTGCTCATGCTGCTTTTTTTCTACCTTTCGAGGATTAAGATTAGAGGTACGTACCATCACACTGGGCTTTTAAAGATTTATTTATTTTATGAGTGTATGCCTGAGTTCATATATGTGTGCCACATGAGAGCAGGAATTTGTGCAGGTCAGAAGTAGCATCAGACTCCCTGGAACTGGAGTTAAGAGATGGCTCTGAGTCACCAGGTGAGTGCTGGGACCCAAATCTAGGTCCTCTGCAAAAGCAGCAAGTGCTCTTAACCACTGAGTCATCTCTCTAGCCTCCACACCTGTCTTTTAAACATGAGATTGCTTAAGTTTATGATCTATGTGATGCTAAAATATGTCAACTATCAACTAAGTCCAACCATAATAAATTATCTGTTTTGTTTGACAAAGGGTCCTTGTTGCTAGGATGAACTAACACTTCTAAGCTCAAATGATTCTCTTCCCTCAACCTTGCAAGCATCTGGAATTACAGGCAGGAGTTACCACATTCAGTGTATACTACTGTATTCTTCTGAAGCACTACTGCTGATTTGGCTCGTCAGGGCTTTGTGCAGACTAGATAAGCACTGCACCACTGAGCTGCTTTCCTATTCCCTAGCCCATAATACCTCTAACAGTTTTAAATTGACTAATAATTTTGAAAAGAGTATTAATATAACACATTTAAAATAATCTTTCATTAGTTCACTTTTCTATTCTCGCTCAGAGCAATGATAACCTAGTCCTCCAGCTAAAAATTACTATTGGTCTCATACATTGCTGGTGAGAATGTAAACTGGTAAACTGGTAAAACCTCTTTTAAAACATTTTAAAGTATATAACCTTTTCCCTAACGTTTATTACTCTATGGATTTATTCTAACATACAAAAACAAAGTTATCAATTGTGGTTTTGAGTACAGTAACAAAATTTGTCACTAGGCATGCTGTAATACATCTTTAAATTCCAGAGGGAGAGGCAGGAAGATGAGGAATTCAAGGCCACCCTTGGCTACATAGTGTGTGTGTGGCTAATCTGGAAGGCATGAGATCCTATCTCAAGAAATCCATTACATATCTATCTGTAGAGGGTTAATTACATGTTATGCTTACAAATGGCATATTACATAGCTGTTTACAAGAGAGAGTTCTCATATACCTCTGTGAAGTCACTTTGAAGGTACACTAGGAATGAAAACAGCAGAGTTTAGTACGTACACAGCATATGCACACTGCTCAGCCATTTGATATCTGCGCAGTAGATATTCACTGTAGGCTTTCAGATGAAAAATAAATCGATATGAAGTCTTAGAGAAGGGGGAACTATTACTTAACTTTAAGGAAAGAAAACTTTAGTGGGCTTTACTGACATTTTAGGGTAGAAGAGGATCTGTGTGATTTAATGCACATATATATTCAAATGACTCAAAAACTATTGGGTTTCAGGCTTTAATTAGGAGCATACAAAACAGTAATGAGAGAAAAACCTACAATTCACTATACATGTTTTCAAGATGTTTAAACTTTAAAAAAAGGCTTTTAATTTGCTATTGAAAAAAAAAAGAAAGAAAGAAAAAGAAAAAAAAGAGTTTAATGTAAAAAAAAAAGTTTAAAAAAGGTAAAATAAACGTACCTGGCTGGACAAGTAGCTTTGTAGAGATGACAAGACCTACTTTCTTGCTCACTGATTTTTTTTAACTGAAAACCTTTTCTCCTTGGTCCATACTGACACTCCATCACCACAGCTCGACTTCCTGTGCACCAAAACCAACCAATGACAGTAATTCATGTGTTTATATATTTTCAACAGATTTTTAAAATGTGGCTGTGACAATTTCAAGATCTACACTTTTTATCACAAACAATCAGTATTTCTTACTAAAAATGCAAGATAGACAAATATAAATTTGTGTCAAGTTTATCAAATATGCCATAATTATGGTAAGGAATTAATAAATATCACATTTGCTGATACATAGAGACATATGATTTGTCGGTTTGTTTGTTTTTGAGACAGAGTTTCTGTGTAGCCCTAGCTGTCCTAGAACTTACTCTGCTGGTCTTGAACTCATAGATATCTGACTGCCTCTGCTTCCCAGTGCTGGGATTAAAGGCATACCCTGCCACCACCTAGCTGAGACATGTAATTTTTTTTAAACAAAGATTTATTTATTTATTTATTTATTTATTATATGTAAGTACACTGTAGCTGTCTTCAGACACTTTTTCTTCTCGCTTTGGCCCTGCTTGCTGTAGCTGTCTTCAGACACTCCAGAAGAGGGCATCAAATCTCATTACAGATGGTTGTGAGCCATCATGTGATTGCTGGGATTTGAACTCACAACCTTTGGAAGAGCAGTTGGCACTCTTAGTTGCTGAGCCATCTCTCCAGTCCCGAGGCACGTAATTTTTAATAATACTAAATAAGTTGAGCCTAAGATAAATAAATTCTTTAAAAGTTGAGCCAAAGTTGAGCCAAAGATAAATAAATTCTTTAAAAGTTGAAATTAGCAAATGTTACCATTGGTTAATAGTTAATACTATTTAAAAATCTTATTTCCTTTCAGAACTTCTTTAGATTGATTTTATGTCTATGAGTGCTTTGCTTGCATGCATGCATGTGTACATATTCATTTCTTTTTTAAAAAAAGAATTTATTATTTATTTATTCTTATGTACATTTGGTGTTCGGCCTACATGTATTTGTGTGAGGGAGTTAGATCTACTGGGCCCTGAGTGACAGTTGTGGGCTGCCATGTGGGTGCTGGGAATTGAACCCAGGTCCACTGGAAAGGCAGCCAGTGCTCTTAACTGCTGAGCCATCACTCCACCCTATTTTCATATTTCTCTTGGATTTGTTGGCATAATGTGGCAGCCTGCCTCTAAGGTGGCCTCCTACTATTCATTTCCGTGTGTATCTCTTCTCCTTCAGCTTTGGTTCTACTTACCAATGTACTTCTACTAAATATGGCAGAAGTGACAATATGCTACTGCTGCTATTATTGGAAGACTGTAATTTCCGTCTTGGGTACTCTCTTACTCAGACTGCTGTGATGATATCAGCTGCCAGAGAGAGAGAGAGAGAGAGAGAGCGAGCGAGCCAGCGCGCGCGAGCTCTGGGAAGGCCTACACAACAAGGCAACCACACAAGTGAGACTGGAATTTCCTCCTCTCCTAGTAAAGCACAAGATGACCGCAATTCCGGTCAACACTACAACTACAACCTCAGTCTGTGTGAGTACATGAGAGCCATCTTGCTAAGCTACATTTGGAATTCTGACCCTTAGAAACTGAGACAATAAATGTTTGTAGTTCTCAGCCTTCAAATTCGGGACAATTTGTTACACTACAGTAGATTATAAATACATAGATATGAAACCATGCCGCATAAGAGTTGAATATTCTACTCTATGTCAGGATACAGCCGACTTTTAAAGCATAATATATGAGCTGGAAAGATGGATCAGTAGCTAAGAGCACCAGCTGCTCTTCTAGAGAACTCTGCTTCAATTCCCAGCACCTACATCGTGGTTCACAGCTGTCTGTAATTTCAGTTGCAGAGGAACCAATGCTTTTTTCTGGCCTCTGTAGGCACTGAACATAAGTAGTATGCAGTTAACATATTCATATACATAAATAAAAAAATCAAAAAATTTTAATATATATATGATACAGTTTTTCATAAATGAAGGGCTGGAGAGATGGCTCAGCTGTTAAAGGTTAGACTCACAACCAAAAATGTAAGTTTTTATAGTCTTACCTCTATTTTTGATACACATTAAAGTTCCCACAATGTAATCTTTTTTATTTTTTATTTGTATTTTTATTTTTTTGAGACAGAATCCACTAGTGCAGCCCTGGCTAGCCTTGAACTCACAGACATCCTCCTGCCTCTGCTTCCAGAGTTCTGGTAAAGGTGTTCCCCAGTACACCTGCTTGTTTTGTTTTTGAGGTAGGATCTCTCTGTGTAGCCATGATAGCCCTGGAACTCACTATGTAAAACAGATTGGCCTCAAACTCACAGAGATATTCCTGCCTCTGCCTCTGCCTCTACTTCCTGAATGCTGGGATTAAAGGTATATGCCACCATGCCTGGTGTAACCTGGGTTTATTATTTTTTTTAAAAGTCTGGAAATACTAATCAAAAACTGAATGTAGAGAAGTTTATAGCACTGCCAACAGGAATGAAAAATCACCACATTAATTCTTTTTGAGCAAATCTGAAAACTAAAATGCTCAGAAACCAAGGTTCTTTTGAACTTGCATGGCTGCAGAACCTGATACAACCAATGACATTTTATGTGTCTGTCTTTATATTTATTGTCTATTTATCTTAGAGATGATTTATTCCTGTAAGTGTGACTATTTATAAAGACTAATATTTGATTATGTGATGTATGTAAGTCCACTGGGAGTTTCAAAGTTCTGTTTATTAGCATACTATACAAATGAAGCATTATTTACTCACTGTCACACTTTAAAACATAACCTTATGATACAAACTAATGGATATATCTATATATTTTTAGCTTAATATTCATTTTCAGCCACTAATATTCAATTCTCGCCTACAACAGTGACATACATCCTCTCACAAAAGTCACATTTTCACAATGGAGCTCAGCTGCTGAGGAGCCTTCAAGTAACTCATAGGGAAGTACCTGCATTGACAAATGGGATTCCGTCATACGGGACATACTGAGACTTCCACATCAAGCGCGTGGCAGGTTTGGCTGGGCTTGGAGACTGGCGAGTGCCCCAGACAGTCTGTGTTTGCTGTTTGTGAAAAGTTAGGACACTTTCTAATTCAGTCTCACTTATACAGTAGCCACGGTAGGAATCTCCAATTTTCTGTGAGGGAAAAATTAAATAAGAAAATCACTGGAAAATATGTTTCTGTTGCCAGGGGCTATCAAGAAGCTAAAAACTATGATTAGTAAGATGATTCCCCCATGGACTGTTGAAGTTACTGACACAGATTTGCTTCTCTAGGAAAGGCTAAGAAGATTGCATTTTAGGAAAAATTCCTGCTATTAATATGCTTTCCTGTTATTATTAAATATATATAACACTGACTAGGTATTAGCCCACCCTTTCGAGCAGATCTCTGTAGAACAACGAAGATGCACTGTTTTGTAGTGATGCTATATAGACAAATAGATGATTTCTTAATTCTTAATGATGATCCTATTAGAATTCCTAAAATTATATTAGTAATCATTAAGCTCTTTTATAATAGGGCTGCTATTAAGTCCTCTCTGATAATCAAAACTACAATGAGAACTCTGCCAGTCTTCAAGTGTCATGAGTTAATTGTTTCTAAGATAGCAAGCAGGCATCTACAACTTTAGAGCACATTGCAAGAGACTTTGTAAAACAATTAACCAAAGGTCACAAAAAGAGAGCTAATGATTTACTATAGGTGCAAGGACAGAAGATAAAATATAGACTGGGCTTATCTATACAAAATGTCTCTAATAACTTAGTCACAAAAAGTATGGTTTTAACATTTCAATGAACCTGTTGAGCTTGTACAAATAACGAATGTTTAGCCAGATAATTACTCTTAGTGGATGTGCACATAAACAATTCTCTGTTGTAAAATTCTTATTCAATGTATGATTTGAATTTATGTGTAAACTTGTAGTGAACTTTTTACCATGTAATCATGTATTCTGAAAAATGTATAAGTGCTGAGGACAAAGAGAGAAAACTGAAGTTAAGAAGATCCTTTTAGAGAGAAGAACTTTCTTAGAAAATGTTTAGAGAGCACTCAGAAGTAAAGGATTGAGAGTAAGGCACTGGGAACAAGGGCATTGTTACATCAGAGGAGGAAGAGGGAGCAATTAGAAGGAGAATGCAGAGTGGAATAGCTTAGAAATTATAAGGCAACTTAAAAAAATTAAGAGAGCAATGTGCAGAATGCAGAGGGAAAGAAGAAAATAGAAGAAGCTGCAGAGAGAGCGGAAGCAGCAGGCAGGCTTCTCCCTACCATGGGACGGGGGTCTTTTCCTAATAGAAAGGCAGGCTTAGTCTTACTAAAGAGAACAAAGCTTCCTTTTTATAGACTTGGGTTTAATTCATTTAGCATTAAAAGGGTAGAAGCGTTTTCTTTCCCTCTGCAATAAAGACTAGAGCTCAATTTTCATCCAGAATAAGTTCTTTCTGCACTGGCACTTAGTCTTTTGCTCCATATATATATATGTAAGTATGGACGTGTGTGTATGTGTGCGTAAGTATGTAATTATGCGGTAAGTATGTAGCTGGGCCCAACTGGTTTGGAAAGATATAGGAATGTGTAAGCATGAATTTGTATATGAATTTGAGTTTATCCAAATTTGTTTGTGTAAAAGTTTTTCCTTCTGTAAGCATGACTCTCTTCTCCTGGTTTGATAGAAGCTTATTGCTCCAAACTTCCCCCCCCAGCCTGGCAAGTGAGAGGCATCTGGACAAGAGGGCTTTAGCAATTAATCTTTTACTTAATCCCCTGCTGTTTTATGATGAGCTGCTAAACACCATAAACTGCAGTTTCTGGTCTCAGAGGAACTTAGACAGGAAGATCATTTACCACAGCAAAGTGACTGAGACTTAAGACAGGTAAACATTTTATTATTAAACAGCAACCCTAAATATCTCCCAAAACCAAGTCTTGCCCTGCTGACACTCTTCCCCCTCTGCTGCCAGGAAAGAGGAATCACAGGGGCTGGCCCCAGCATTCAGTGAACAGTAAATGTAACTGATGGCTATCTAAGAAGAAGGAGTATCTGTTCGCTTCCTCACCACTGGTCTATACAGTGGGGTCTGATCTGAACTTGAACAGAGACATCAAACAGATGGAAGTGTTCATAGCAACACACACACTGCCATAGGAGAGAAGCTTTAGAGATGAAAGCTTGAAGAATATGTAATATTCTCTTCTCTTGGCTATGTAAAATTCTACCCCTACATCAAATCCAGATCAACACCAGATTATCAACAAAGTACTGGTTCTTTGTGGATTTTTTAAAATATGATGCAAGAATCTATCTAAAATCTTATGAAAACAATGACTATGTACCCTAAATATGTTGCATAAGAACTTCAATATATTAATAATCTTTTGTAATATTTAAATTTTTAATATTTTATTTGATCTATATACAGCGTTTTGTCTGCACATATGTCTGTGTGCCAAAAACATACACTGCCTACAGAAGCCAGATGAGGGTGTCAGAGCTGGAGTTATTGTTATCCACCATGTGGGTTCAGAAATCCCAACTTAGGATCTTTTCATGAGCAGCCAAGTACTCTTAACCACTTTCAAAAGAATAAATTGTGACTTGGACTTCGTAGTATACACCCAGAAGCCCAGTACTTGGGAGGCTAAGGCAGAAGGACTGACACGGGTTTAAAGTTAGCCTTGTCTATATAGTGAGTATCAGGACAGCCATGGCTATATTGCAAGACCCTGTCTCAAACACACAGACAGTCAAAGCAACAATGACAACAACAACAACAAAAACAGGTAAGTATCTGAATAAAACAAAGAAATTAGTCTTTGTGCCTGGATATCTAAAAAAATGATGTTTATTAATGAAATAGGCAAAAAACTTAGCAAACAGAGCTAACTGGTATGGACACAGTGAATTTATGGTAAAATATAAATAAAGCTTCAAAAAGTAGCTGAGGGTCTAGGATAACAGTAAGAATTACAGAGTCAGTGATACAGATTTACAAACTATTTTAAAAACCTGATAGCCGAAAGCCAATGACACAGGTAAAATCCTTCAAAAGATAAAATGAAGACAAGGTTAAAAGCAAACCTTGAGAAATTTTATACTGAGACTATGAAATGAAATAAATGCAGAGAGAAGGGGGAGGGAAAGAAAGAGACAGAGAGAGACAGAGACAAAAGATAGTTCAAATGAAGCAAGCAGAGCTTTGTATGAATGACTTCTGCTCTGTCTCCTCCTGTGTTGTGTCTTCTGGGACAGGGTCTCAATGTAGCCCAGGTTTGTCTCCAACTCACTGTGTAGCCAAGATAACCTTAAATTCTTGGTCCTCCCAATTGCTGGGGTTACAGGAATGTGCCACCACGTTAGGTATAACTTCTGCCTTATTGGAGCCTAGGTCTTTAAAGAGTAAAACAATAGACGAGTTTAGATTTAGCATAAATGCCTGTAGAATATGACAGATACTGACTATTGTTTGTATTCAAAAGTGTTCATTTGGGGAAGAAATGTTGCCAAGGTTAGCTAGATGAATCTAGGTCAGGATTATCTTACGCTCACCTCACAACTCCTAAGACGGCAGGCCCACATGGGTGTGTTACAAGACAGTGGCTGGAGGGGAGCCAGCAAAGGTTCTTCAAGAATTCTGGGAGAGGAGAGGAATAGATATAAATACATAGATACGCGCACACATGATATTCAACTGTGTTGTCTTTTCTTTACTTTGTATGTGTGTGTAATATTGTATTGTATGGGCACACATGTGCATACATGTGTATACTTGTATACTGAAACCAGAGACTGGTGTCAGGTGTTTTCTATAATCACTTTTCACCTTATTTTTGAGACTGGGTTTCTCACTGAACCTGGAGCTTATCAAGTCTACATACCAAATGATAATGCAGACCTAAATCTGTGAGATACTCGGAAGGGTCCTAAGAGAGGAGTGTGACTCTAAGTGCACGCATTAAAAAGTCAGAGGTACTGCAAATAAACAACCTAATGGCAAGCCCCTAGGACTGGGGAACAAGGACAAGCCGGTCCCAAAGCAGTGACGGGAAGAAATAATAAAGGGCAGGGCAGACACTAATAAAACAGAAATGAAAATGACAAAAAACCTTAAACAAAAAGGTGGTTTTTGAAAAGATAAATAAAAGTGACATATCCTAAGCAAATTAACCAGAAGAAAGGGACAGACAACCCAAATTATTAAGACTTGAAGAAAAGGCAGACATGACAACACACACTGAGAAAATCTAACGAACCATGAGGACGTATTTTGAAAATTTATATTCTACTAAATTGGAAAATCTAAAAGAAAAGGATGAATTCTAGATGCATATGACCTACCAAAATTAAGCCATAACAGCCAATGAGATCAAAGCAGCAATCACAAATCTTCCCACAAAAAAAAAAAAAAAAAATATCCCTGGTGCAGATGGAGTTGGTAAGAAAAAAATATTATATTGTCTTCAGCTGAGAGTATATGTGAGCGTTAGGTCACTTGCCTAGTATGCAAGAGGCCCTGGGATTGATTGACCTCAAGCACTGAAAAACAAAAACGAACAAGCAAATGGCTCCCAACACAGTGTCGTATTTAGAATCTCTTCACAGCTAAAAGAATACAAATACATAAAAGCATACTTTAAGGAAGGGCTGGAGCCATGGCTCAGCTTTTAAGAGCTCTACCAGGGGACCTAGGTTCAATTCCCAGCACCACATGGTGGCTAACAACTTTAACTCCACTCTCGGGGACCTGCTGCCCTCTTCTGTCCACGGGCACTGAAGTACGGTGCACAGACATACAGGCAAAGCACCCATGCACATAGAAAAATAAATCTAAAAAAAAAAAAGTTTTTACAAAAAGATACTTTAAATGTTTTTCTAAAATTATTATGGAAAGTGTTATTTTTAGGGAAAAGGGAAAATTGAAGTAAGAAGTTTGCAGAAAATTGGCCATATTTTGGTGGTTGTGTGGGAAAATATTTGTCTGGCATACTCAAAACCTTGTGCTCAATTTTCAGAACCCTCCCCACACCCACTCCACACACACAATGCTAGCAAAAACCACTGTAAGCACTTTATCATATAGGAATTATATCTATAAAACATGGCTAAACCATTCAAAAATTTTAGGATCTGGAATGGATATCTTTATTCTAAATAACACTTTTGGCATACACCTTGCCCCAAAAGAACAGGAAGGTATCCTCTTGTTTTCAAGATGCATTAAAATAAATGAAGATACATCTAAGGAATTTATCCTCTCTCTGAATTTTTGATCTTTTCTACAGTCAGCTAGCTTTAGATGTGATCTTTTAAAAACAGACTTCCATTGTGACGCCAAAGATAAGCTCCTCTTTCCCATGATTCACCTGGTCCCTGACTTCTTGGGTCCCACGAGGGACACTTGTGAACGAAGACTGTAATTACTGGCGCTGTCTTCTGGAGCGTCTGCTCTTACAGCTGGTGAGCTTCCATCAGGGCATTTCTCTTCAGAGACATCTTAACAACAACAATGACAACAACAAACCAGCAGCATTTTAAATAATATGGCAACTACTTAGCTAGAATTTAAACCTTTTCAGTGGGAAAAAGAAGAATATTTCTGAAGTTAAAAAAATCCCAAACTTTAAATGCTTTATTGAGACTGTCACTGATAAACTTATTTACTTTTATGTTGTATGTAATTAACTTTTTATACTTACATTTAATAGCTATGTTTTTAAAATAGTACAAATAATTGTTATTTTAAAAAGTTTCACATATAATATGAAAATTAAAAATTACGTATATATTGTGTTTATAATGTTCCTACAAACCATGTTTTTGGTTTAGCTTTCAATGATGGTTAGTGAAAACAATATATCATAAGACAAAAGCAAAAATAACTATCCTAAACCATTATTTATAAAACAGCAACAAAACAGCATAGCAGTGATGTTAAAAAGAGATTAAACTACATTACAAAGGGAAGGAAGAAAAAAATTAATATGGATATTATCAAATAGGTGGGGGGAAAAGGGCCAGGGGTAGGGCTGAGGGGCTGCAGAATCCTGATTCTCTTCTCTGAATGTGAAACAGATGGGAGAAAGCAGAAGATTCAAACAACAGTTCAAAGAGAAAGGAATGGATCTCAAAGCTAACAAAAATATCAACAAAATGCAAATATGGAAATTTTCTGTAGCTAAGTACTATATTCGCATTACTGTTGCTATTTCTATTGTTGCTGCTATAATTTATAGTAGTTTATTTTGTGCTCAGTGGTCATTTGGGAGGGAGCAAGAGTTAGCCAGTCTCATAGAATCCCAAAATGAAATAGACAACTAACCTAGATGGGAGTTGGAAAATGAACTTAAGATTGATTTGGGCTAAAAAGCTTTTCTAATCACTCAGTTCACAATCTTACCTAAATAACTGAAGTTACTGTGAACTTCCATAGGAAATATTCTGGAGTCTGACCTTAGTCTTTAAAGCACCCATTCCACATGGACTTACCTTGAGGACTACACACATCTGCAAACGGCTCCTGAGGAATAACCACTTGCTCCATCCCTGTCTGGGGAGATGGAATTACATGAAGCACCTGTTAGTTTTCTCAAGAGCTGGTAGCAATCTTCTTTGAGGCATTAAACAAATACATGTCATTCTGATCTATCAGAATTATTAAATTATTTAAGTACACACCTACCTCCATGATGGAATGTACTAAAATTCACTCTATAGAGACAACCCTGAGACATACGCCAATTGTTTTAAGGTCCCACAGCTAACAAGTGCTGAAGCTACGATTCAAAAACAATCATTTCGACATAGCCTATGGTCTCAGGCACTTTATTCTTAACGACAGCACATGCATGGAGTTTAATAACACAGAGTGAAAAGCAAGCTTGGGCTACATGAAACCCTGACTCAAAAATAAAGAGTAACTTACAAATAAACATTAGTTATATATTGTAGCCAGCTTATCTCAAACAGCAGAGTGCCTAGGCCTAAGGACTGTTTTAAATACTCTTTGTACTCTTTGTGCTCGAAAAGGAAAAACAAAACAAAACAAGGTTGGCTGGGTGGTGTGGCAGGGCATGCCTTTAGTTCCAGCAAGCAGAAATAGGGGATCTGAGTTCGAAGTCACCTTGGCCTACAGAGTGAGTTCCAGGACAGCCAGGACTACATAGAGAAACCCTGTCTTAGAAAACCAAATAAATAAATAAACAAACAAATAAATATAAAACAAGGCCATGGAAAGAATATTTCCAATATAATAGATAAGTCAATAGTATCAAGAAACTAAGGTTGGGTCCCTATTACTGTCATGTGCCCACCCCCAACTGGGGAGGACTTCCACTGTAAAGGAGCAGGCCACCACAATTTGAAGAACAGGTGCAGGCCAAACAAGCCAGAACAGGTGAACTCAGGCAGAGATTCCCTGCTGGACCAGCCACCACACCACTGCCAGAACCACAAACAGGCAGCCCACAAGCAGACCCCTCCACTCACTCAGAGCCCCCACTTCCCTCCTTATCACCTTATCACCACTTGGGCAGAGACCCCCTGCCGCACCAAAGGCCAGGCTAACTGGCCAAAGTCCAGCCCCAACTTGAACAGAATCTTACTACTGTATCAGAGGTTACTTCAGCTGCCAGAAATCCAGGCCACAAAGACCAGAAGACCAATGAGGAAACAGAAACCAAGGAATAACAACATCCAACCAACAAAGTCAAACACAGACATCAGCACCTAGACCTATAATTATCCCAAACCCAGATGTCTAAATGCTAGTGTAAGAACATAATCAATAACAGCCGGGGCAATATATTCCAAATCAGCTGAAGCACAAGAAAATGACCTTAAAACCAAATTTATGAAGCTGATAGATGTCCATAAAGAGGAAATGAAAAGAATCATGACTAATTCTAGGAATAGGAATTAGAAAAGGAGAAGAATCCCAGCTCAAAAATTCAGAAAATATACTTAACGTAACCTTAAAAAAGGGCATGCCTATAAAAGTACAAGAAGCTTACAGAACCTTAAATTAATTGGACCAGAAAAGAAAGTCCCTGTGCCACAAAATAAAACACTATACATACAGAAAGAATATTAAAATAATATTAAAAGCTGCAAGGGAAAGGGCCAAGTAACATATAAAGGAAGACCTATTAGAATTATACCCAACTTCTCAACAGAGAATCTAGAAGTTAGAAGGACCTGGACAGACTCTAAGAGACCACAGACACCAGCCCATACTATTATACCCAACAAAACCTTTAATCACTGTAGATGGAAAAAACAAGATATTTCACGACAAAGTCAAATTTAAACAATATCTACAAACCCAGCCCTACAGAAGATACTACCGGGAAAACTCCAACCCAAGGAAGTTAACTACACCCATGAAATAAATAATCTCATTCCAGCAAAACAAAAAGAAGGGAAGTGCAAGTGTGCACACACACAGACACCATCACCACCACCACGACCAACAACAACAACAAATTAATGAATTAACAATCATTGGCCGTTAATAACTTGTTTCAGGATATTTTATCACACTGTGAACCCAGAAATTGTGTTATTTACTGGGAAAACCTGTTTCTAGTTGTGGTGTGGCTCAGCCATAGCACACACCTTTAATTCAAGAGCTTTTTGATTATTGTAAACAGGGCAAAATAAAGTCAACCATAGGTTAAGAGGCAGAGCAAGCAATCAGTTCACAGGGAGTGAATACAGTAAAAATAACATAGAGAATAAGTCAGGAAGACAGACACACATGGGAAGTAGACGGGAGGAACATTCAGTTTGAAGAGTTTTTGAGATGGTATGGAGGGTAAGAATTTCCTTTAGGGAAGTCTGTCCTCTGTGGAAAAAGCACTTTCTCTGCCTCTGAGCTAGCAGGATTTCACTCCAGCATCTGGCCTCCAGTCTTCACTGGTAAATAGAGTGACTAAGCTTTTGTACAAAATATTTCACGTTCCAACATGTGGCACAACCACAAGGACAGAAAAACCATGCCAGCTGCAGACAAATTAAGAAGCCATTAGATTTGGTAAGTTACTTGGAAATCCTCAAGGAGAGAGTTGAGGATGGTAAATACCATGATACAAAGAGCTAGGACCCCGTATAGTGCTACTTTAGATGGCTTAAAAATAGAAGCAGAAAATGAATAGCTAAATGACTTTAACTGAAATTGGCTCAATAGTGATTATGATTATCATTTTGTTATTTCATATTTTATCCTTAATAGCCATAAGTGGATTAGTAAGACACAAGTCTTACAAAGACTTATAATTGAAAATCAGAAAAATACTCAGATACAGACAAAGGAATTTAGACAAGATCCTACTGTACTAGCACATGATGAAACTGAAGAGGGATGGGCCTAAGGTTGTTAGGAAACCAACCTTGTTTATCCAGTTAATAAACAATACATATGATAGGCATCCCCCAAGGTTATGAAGCAAGTAAATGGAATCCTATAGACATGTTAGACTTGAGGAGATGCAAGGAAGCAATCATTTTATATGGTTTGCATTCACTTTATATGAAGCAGATATTAAATTCATGGGCAATTCAGAACAGAATTATCCCCCAAGACTGGAAATATTTGCTAACAGCAATATTGGAAGTTGGTCCTGTTACAATGGTGCACATGGTGGAAAGAAGCCAGGGTCTTAGAACAATGAAATAGAGCTAGAGGTATTAATATTTCCCAGGATTAGTTGCTATGTGACAGTCAATAGGCTGAATTACAAAGGCAGCTTGAATTTGATGATCATAACATTGGCACTTAGTCGTTTAGCAGTTTTAAGTGCTTGGGACAAGGTTGAAGAATCAGGAAAGAGGTCTGAGTCATTTACTGAAAGTATACAAGACCCAAAAAAGCCTTCTCTGAAATTTTGCAAAGATTGACTTCAGTTGTAAATAGAATTCTATCAGATTCAGAAGTCAGACCAATATTATTTGGACATTCTGCTTTTGAAAATGCTAACTCAGAATACAAAAGGGTGATGAGGCCTTTAAAAGCAAGATCAGCACCAATAGATGAGTGGATTATAGATGTGGCTGATATTGGCTCTCATGTTTATGATGACACTCTGATAGAAGTAATTTCTAAAAGTTTTAAGAAAAATACAAGCGTCAGATGTCTTAATTGTGGTAAGCAAGGTCATTTGAAAAGAGATTGTAGGCAAGGCATTCCTAGAAACAATGTTTTTTTTCCTAGAGATAATCAAAAAAGAAGGCCCCAGCCTTCTGGAACATACAGAAGATGTGGTAAAGGCTGGCATTGGACTTAGGAGTGCAGATCAGCAAGGGATAGACAAGGTCACCCTTCACCATCAGGAAATGCCCTAGGAGGCCTCCAGCAGGCCTGATATCAAATTTGATTAATCATTCCCTGTCATCGTCAGAAAAAATCATCCACAGAGCAATTAAAAGATTTAATTCCTATTTTTAAAAACAACAATGCCCTGGATGTAATCAAGGACAGAACGGCTTCAGTAGATAAAACAAAATATTCGAGAGAAACCAGAAAACAAGTATTTTGGCAAACTGCTATAAATGATCAGATACAAAAGTTAAAAATACAAATAAATGGCATTGAAATTTAAGGTTTAATAGACATAGGAGCAGATATAATGATAATTTCACCAAAATCTTGGCATCACAGCTTGGCCTCTTCAGGCAATACACCTTCAGCTTCTAGAGATTGGAATTTTATCTCAGATAAAACAAAATACAAGATAGCTAGAGTGAACAGGGCCAGAAGAACATATAAGAAAGTTAAAGCCCTATGTGGCTAATATAGCCATGAATTTATGGGAATGTGATTTGTTGCAGCAATGGAAAATACAGATTTCTCCAATCTCAGAAACAAACCATAAAATAAAGAATGATTCTGAAAATGTATTATAAAAACAGTCAGACTGTCCATCCAGGTGGTCCATAAGCATGGCACAACAAGTGTCGGTCTTTCAAAGGTACCAACCAACCACCCAACCTTTAAAACAGTTACCCTGTATGGGTGGGACAATGACTTATAACAGAAGAAAAATTACACAGCTACTTGAAAGGCAGCTAATTTCCAGTGGGGGCAGGAACAAGGAGCAGCTGTTGTGACTGCCGGTAAGTTCATCTCCATGCATGCAACCCTGACCAATATTGAACCAGATGGGACTCTTCATGAAGCAAAAAGAAGCCCGCCAGCATTTGCCTGTTGGCTTCTAGTGCAGACACTTTCCATACATGGAGAATACTCTTTCTTTGAGAAACAAATCTGGACATTTTATGAGGCGTGGAGAGCCGTATACTCAGTCACTGACAACCACTCTATGGTCATACGATCATGAGTTGGGTCCATTCAAAGGCAGGGTCCTTCACAGGCTCAGCTATGGAGGAAAAGGTAGAACAGAGGAACTGGTACCTATGTGAACTCCTTCTTGACCAGGATGTGGTAGAAAAGGGGTCTGTGCCTTCCCACACTGAGAAAATACCTCAGTTGCCTAATCTGCTCACCCACTCCTCCCCAAAAGAAGCACCTGTTGAAGTGTGGGGACTGAGGGAACAGTCACAACATTTGGCTAATGCACTGATGGAACCCAACGTAATGGAAAGTGGCTGTCTATAGACTCAGGATGGCCAATACTGAGGAAGGAACCATAAAATCAGTGCAGCACCACTGGCGATAAGACAAACTAGGAAAGAAAAAGGGAAATTTCTGTCTTCTCCAATTCATGGTGCATGTGCATGGTAATAGCAGCTATATGGTCATCAAAATGGAAATCCACTAACTGGCAGATAAATGGCAAAGATATTGTTGTGCCAGGAAGCACTTGTGAAGCCCAAAAGACCACCAAGGAGCCGACTCTGATGGAATTGCACTAGGGTCTCTTTATTTAAGCTCAAGCTTGGGCCACTGTTTCAGAACAGGAGGGTGCAGCCCCAAGCCCGGTTTCAGGCAAGCATTTATAGAGGCAAGCAAACATGCGGGATGGGGGGGTTCTAGCCTGGCACACATTTGATTGGGGCCTATTATAACCTTTAACATAATTGGCTGGTGCTGGGAGCCAAACCATAAACTTAACTTCTGTTTTCCTCCTCATTGGTGGTTGTTAGGAAGTGAAGTGTCAGGGCCAGGCTTGTAACCTAGAGTTGCAGATTTGTTGGGGAGTAACCTGGAAACTGGTGCTAGACAACAGCTTGTTAGGGAGTAGCCTAAAAACTAGTGCTGGGTGCCGGCTTACTAGTTAACTCGCTTTAACCTTAGGTCAGGTTCTCTAAGATGGAGTCTGAACCCAAAAGATCTGGTCTCTCAATATCTGGTCATTGGAGGCATGAATGGAAATGGCAAAACCTAGAAAACTTAGCAAACACATCAAATTTATGTAGCAAATATAGGTAAGACAAACAAAACATCTGGAAATAATGAAATATTGGACACATTTCAATATGTTTCATTAAGTCCAGAATATTAAAATTTGCCAGGGAACAAATTCAGAATAAATCAGCAAGAATGATAGATTATACATTTGAAAAACTTGAAAGTTTACTCCTAACACTAAAAATTAAGGGGTATGGAGAACCAAATTAAACGAGGACAACCCTATGAGAACAACTATTACAAGGAATCCATAGCCAGGGGCAGTTCACACTCCCAGCGCTTAGGAGGCACACACCTTTAGTCCCAGCACATGGAAGGCAAAGGCAGGCACATAGGAATTACAGTGATGTAAATTTAAAAGCTGGTTGTAAAAGAAAGGCTAAAATTCAAACTGAATGTTCTTTGTGATCTAAAAATAAATACACTTAAACCTGAATTTATATATAAAATGAGAAGGGAGTAGAGGTATATTTATCCACACATACTAAGGTATATTTAGATTCAAATCTTCAAAAGAATTTTTTAAGTTTCAATTGAAAGATAATACTTTTTCTGTTGCCAAAATACATTTTGCCCTAGGAAATATATGACCTGCCAAAAAAGGAACTCCTTAGAGTTAGAGTTGGGGCTGGATTTTGTTTCTATCTTTCCAGGAGAATAAAAGCATCCAACTAAGGAATCCAGAAACCACTGGGAAGTGAAACATCTGAAGAAAGAAGACAGATCATCAAGAGAGCATGTCCCAAGAAAACGAGCAAACTAAATTAGCTAAGTGGTATCACTCACCTCCATCTTGTCTCTGTTGCCCTCTTCAGAAAGAAGTGGCAAATGGTCTTTATGTGGTCCTGATTCATGTAAAAATTTGCCAGGAGCCATCTAGGAGAAGCTAAAAACTAGCAGGTGATCTTACTGAGATGGTTTCTCATGGACTGACAGATTTGCTTCTCTAGGCAAGGCCAAGAAGATAACAGCTTAGGAAAGGTTCCTGCTATTAATATGCTTTTCCTGTTATTATTAAATATATATAACAATCACTAGGTATTAGCCCACCCATTTGAGCAGGTCACTGCAGATTACTGAAGATGCAATGTTTTGTAGTGATGCTATATAGACAAATAGATGATTTAATTCTTAACGATGATCCTATTAGAATTCCTAAAATTATATTAGTAATTAAGCTCATTTAAATTAAGTCCTCTGTGACAATCAAAACTGCAATGAGAACTCTACCAGTCTTCAAGAGCCATGAGTTAATTGCTTTTGAGAGAGCAATCAGACATCTACAACTTAGAGCACATTCCAAGAGGTTGTAAAGCAATTAACCAAAGGTCATAAAAAGGGAACTAAGGATTTACTATAGGTGCAAGAACAAAAGATAAAATATTGATTGGGTTTACTTATAAGAAACTTTACTAATAACTTAGTCACAAAAATTATGTTCTTTAACTTTCAATGAACCTGTTGAGTTTGAGACAGATACTGAGTGCTTAGCCACATAACTACTCTTAATAGATAGCATGTAAACATTCTCCGTTGTAAAATTCCTATCCAATTTATGATTTCAATTTATGTTTGAGTTTCTAGTGAACTTTTGTTAAAAAGGGGGGGGATGCTTAGATAAACCATTTATTCTCCTAGAAAAGATACGAAAGGCTAGGAAAGATTACACTGTACAGCAATTGAGTTAAGACATTGGAAGTAAGGAATTCAGAGCAAGAACACTGTTACCTAGAGCAAGAGGAGAGAGCAAGGTTAGGAGAAGAGAGCAGAGGGAACTGAAGAACCTTTTAGAAGAACTTTCTTAGAACACATTTTAGAGAGAACCTTTTAGAGTGAACTTAGAATTAAAGATTGAAGTCACGTTTCTTCTTGAGACTTCAACTAGCAGGCTGGAAGTTAGAGTTCTTGTGGAGATCAAACAAAGGCTACTTCACTACAGGTGTTAATCGCCTAAGCCAGAGGCCTTTTTTTTTTTTTTTTTGAGATTTTATTTATTTTATATATATGACGAGTACACTGTAGCTGTCTTCACACACACCAGAAGAGGGCATCCCGTTACAATCTTTGTGAGCCACCATGTGTTTGCTGGGAACTGAACTCAGGACGAGCCAGAGGCTTTTAACCCTCAGAATGAGCAAGAAAGTTTTGAGGACTGTTTAGAGATTATTAACCAGCATTCCGTATGGTTACAGAGCTAGAACATCCGGAGACCATCAGTCTAAAGCTATAAATGCATCCGACTCTTGACTCTCTTCAACCTATTCCAGGCCAGGAAGTGCCAGGCAAAAATTAAAGCTGGCTTTGGGGCTGGAGGGTGGCTCTCTCCTTCTCTAAACCCACACATGTTGTTAAAGGAAAGTTCAAAATCTCGGTCTAATATCCGAAGAGCCACCTGGTATGGGACAGAACAAAACAAGAAATAAGGAACTATTCTATTGCCACTAATATCTTTTGGTTTTCACTTTTCTCTTTAAAACTTTTCTTAAGGTAGAAATATTATCTCAAAATCTGTAAGATGATTACATGTATGTAAACTTTCTGTCATGGTACTACTAGTCATACAGTTTGGGTATTTTTTAAGAACCACAGAGAAGGAAACTTCCTTTTAGGAATTTGCCTGTGGAGGAAGGTCAGCTGGATGCTTTCTCTGCCTCTCTGAGCTAGCAGGCTCACCCCAGCATCAGGTTCCCAAGTTTCCACTGGTAAAATCCAATTGAGATTTTGTTAAAAACAATAACTCTCAGTATCAATGGACTCAATTCTCCAATAAAAAGACACAGGCTAACAGAATGGATATGAAAACAGGATCCATCTTTCTGCTGCATACCTTGACACCAAGAAACACACTGCAACATCAAATAAAGATATTACCTCAGAGTAAAGGGTTGGAAAAAGATTTTCCAAGCAAATGGACTCAAGAATCAAACAGGTAAAAATATTTTTTTTTAAAATTGTGCATACAATTTTATCTAGTAAACTTATTTCTAGAAATTTATGTTAACAAAATTATGTATGTGCTGTGGGATATCTATCACAGTATTAAATACAATGGTGAATTATGAGAAACATGTCAAAATTAAATACAGAAGTAATAAATTATGAAATTACTTGTAGACATTTCTATAATAATTAAAATGCTATTTTCTAGGCTAAAACTTTAGAAGTCAATATTATCGTAATTTCATACTATAAATATGATTAAAATAAATTAAATCACTTTGTAAAAACATTATGCAATTGGAAATTATTTCTGACAGATCAATTCTTACAGTTTTATAGGTCATTCATTTTTTCTTCTTTGAAATGAAAAAGGAAAGTTGACTTCAGTCAAAATAGCACACAACCTAATCTCATAATTCACACGTTTAATGTTACTTGTTTTCAAAACCTAACTACTGACACACTCAACTAAAAATAAGTTGACAACTGACTAAATTCAGATAAAATAAATATTAGTCTTCTAAAATATACAGGAATCACCTCCCTAATGTGAACATAAAATTCAAATACCTCCAATGTTCTCCCTTGAAGATATGTTAGCTTCATCTGAGCAAAGAGCACCATTCCTTTGCATTTCCCAAGGTCATTACACTGAGATTCCTCAGATACCTATAACTCTTGCTGAAGTTACCCCTTAAATATTTCTATTTGACCAGTATAACGTGTCCTTCCTTATCCTTTTTGATAACTTTTGGTTGAAAGTTGATTTTATTTGATATTAGAATGGCTACTCCAGCTTGTTTCTTGGGACCATTTGCTTGGAAAATTGTTTTCCAACCTTTTACTATGAGGTAGTGTCTGTCTTTGTCACTGAGGTGCATTTCCTGTATGCAGCAAAATATTGGGTCCTGTTTACATATCCAGTCTCTTAGTCTATGGCTTTTTATTGGGGAATTGAATCCACTGATGTTAAGAGATATTAAAGAAAAGTAATTGTTCCTTCCTGTTATTTTTGTTGTTAGAGGTGGTATTATGTTTGTGTGGCTATCTTCTTTTGGGTTTGTTGAAAGAAGATTACTTTCTTGCTTTTTCTAGGATGTAGTTTCCTTCTTTGTCTTGGTGCTTTCCATCTGTTATCCTTTGTAGGGCTGGATTTGTGGAAAGATATTGTGTAGATTTGGTTTTGTCATGGAATATCTTGTTTTCTCCGTCTATGGTAATTGAGTTTTGCTGGGTATAGTAGCCTGGGCTGGCATTTGTGTTTTCTTAGAGTCTGTATGACATCTGCCCAGGATCTTCTAGCTTTCATAGTCTCTGGTGAGAAGTCTGGTGTAATTCTGATAGGTCTGCCTTTTTATGTTATTTGACCTTTTTCCCTTACTGCTTTTAATATTCTTTCTTTGTTTAGTGCATTTGGTGTTTTGATTATTATGTGACAGGAGGAATTTCTTTTCTAGTCCAGTCTATTTGGAGTTCTGTAGGCTTCTTGTATGTTCATGGGCATCTCTATCTTTGGGTTAGGGAAGTTTTCTTCTATAATTTTGTTGAAGAAATTTACTGGCCCTTTTAGTTGGGAATCTTCACTCTCTTCTATACCTATTATCCTTAGGTTTCGTCTTCTCATTGTGTCTTGGATTTCCTGAATGTTTTGGGTTAGGAGCATTTTTTTCATTTTGCATTTTCTTTGACTGTTGTGTCAATGTTTTCTATGGTATCTTTTGCACCTGAGATTCTCTCTTCTATCTCTTGTATTCTGTTGGTGATACTTTCATCTATGACTCCTTTTTCTTTTCTTCTTTTCTTTTTTCTTTTTGTTTGGTTTTTTGAGACAGGGTTTCTCTGTGTAGTCCTGGCTGTCCTGGAACTCAACTCTGTAGATCAGGCTGGCCTCGAACTCAGAAATCCACCTGCCTCTGCATCCCAAGTGCTGGGATTAAAGGCGTGCCCCACCACTGCCCAGCTTCCTGATCTCTTTCCTAGGTTTTCAATCCCCCAGGTTGTCTCCCTTTGTGATTTATTGTTTCTGTTTCCATTTTTAGATCCTAGATGGTTTGGTTCAATTCCTTCACCTGTTTGGTTGTGTTTTCCTGTAATTCTTTAAGGGATTTTTGTGTTTCCTCTTTAAGGGCTTCTAGCTGTTTACCTGTGTTCTCCTGTATTTCCTTAAGGGAGTTATTTATGTCCTTTTTAAAGTCCTCTATCATCATCATGAGAAGTGATTTTAGATCTGAATCTTGCTTTACCAGTGTGATGGTATATCCAGGATTTGCTATGGTGGGAGAATTGGGTTCTGATGATGCCAGGTAACCCTGGTTTCTGTTGCTTATGTTCTTGAGCCTGCCTCCTGCCATCTGGTTATCTCTAGTGCTACCTGCCCTCCCTTTATCTGACTGGAGCCTGCCCTTCCTGTGATCCTGGTTGTGTCAGAACTACTCAGAGACCAGCTATCTGTGGGATCCTGTGATTCTGGGATCCTGTGATCCTGAGATCCTGGGTGTGACAGAGCTCCTGGGAGTCAAGCTGCCTCTGCGACCTTGAGATCCTGGTGTGACCAAACTCCTGGGATCCAGTAATCCTGTGATCCTGGGTGTATTAAAGCACCTGGGAGTTGAACTTCCTCTGGGTGTTGTGGGACTGCCTGAGGAGTTTGCACCCAAGGTCTGCTCAGGGCACCAGCCCAGATGGGAAGGAACCCATGCCACTGGTCCAGTGGAGTTCCAGGGTTCTTGGGTCCCTGGATCCTGCTGGTCCCAGTTACTTCTGGTGTTGAGACAGATGTTGAGTCCTCCTCACCTCTGATTCTATGATCCTGGGTATGTTAGAGCACCTGAGAGTGGAGCTTCCTCTGGGTGTTGTGGGACTGAGGAGTTCTGCTCAGGCCCAAGGTCTGCTCATGGCACAGGCCCAGACCGGAAGGCGAAAATATTCTAATAGCTAACAAAATAGACTTCAAACAAAAATTAATCAAAAGAGATAAAGAAGGACACTTCATACTCATCAAAGAAAAAAATCACCAAGATGATGTTTCAATTCTTAACATCTGTTCTGGCTGATTTTGTGTCAACTTGACACAAGCTGGAGTTATCACAGAGAAAGGAGTTTCAGTTGAGAAAAATGCCTCCATGAGATCAAGCTGTAAGGCATTTTCTCAATTAGTGATCAGGGGGGAGGGCCCCTTGTGAGTGGTACCATCTGTGGGCTGGTAGACTTGGGCTCTATAAGAAAGCTAGCTGAGCAAGCCAGGAGAAGCAAGCCAGTAAGGAACATCCCTCCATGGCCTCTGCACCAACTCCTGCTTCCTAACCTGCTTGAGTTTCAGTGCTGACTACTTTTCAAGATAAACAGCAACATGGAAATGTAAGTTGAATAAACCCTTTCCTCCCCAGCTTGCTTCTTGGTCATGATGTTTGTACAGGTATAGAAACCCTAAGACAACATTTATGCCTCAAATGCAAGGGCACCCACATATGTGAAAGAAATATTACTAAGGCTTAAATCACACACTGAACCTCACACATTAATAGTGACATCCCACTCTCACCAACAAACAGGTCATCAAGACAGAAACCAAACAGAAATAATGGATCTAATAGATGTTATGAATCAAATGGACCTAAAATTAACTACAGAATATTTCACTCAAACACAAAAGAATATATTCTCTTCTCAGTACCTCATAGAACATTCTCCAACATTAACCACATACTCTGTTAAAAGACACAAGAAAATTGAAATAATGTCCCCCCTTATCCTATCAGACCACCATGGATTAAAGCTGGATTACAACAACAGAAAAACCTGAAAGCTGACAAATTCATGGAAACTGAACAACTCTGTACTCAATGACCACTGGGTCAGGGAAGAAATAAAGAAAGAAATTAATGACTTTCTAGAATTCAATGAAAATGAAGGCAAAACATACCCAAACTTATGGTACACAATGAAAGCAGTGTAAGAGGAAAGTTCATAGCACTAAGTGCCTTCATAAGAAATTGGAGAGATCTAATACTAGCAACTTAAAACCATCTGAAAGCTTTAGAATAAAAAGAAAGAAACACACCCAAGAGGAGTAGAAATAATCAAACCGAGGGCTGAAATCAATAAAATAGAAATGAAGAGAACAATACAAAGAATCAATGAAACAAAGAGTTGGTTCTTTGAGTAAGTCAATAAGATAGACAAACCCTTTTCCAAACTAACTAAAAGATAAAAAGACAGTATTCAAATTATCAAATCAGAAACAAAATGGGGGCTATAACAACAAACACCAAGGAAATCCAAAGAATTATTTGGTCATATGTCAAAACCCTGTATTCATAAAATCAAAAAAAAAAAAAAAACTAAAGAAATGGACAATCTTCTTGATAGATACCACTTACAAAAGTTAAGTCAATATCAGACAAAAAAAAATCTAAACAGACCTATAACCCCTAAGGAAATAGAAGCAAATCATCAAAAGTCTTCCAACCAAAAAAAGCCCAGGGCCAAGGTTTTAGTGCAGAATTTTATCAGTCTTTCAAAGAAGAGCTAATGTCAACACTACTCAAATTATTCCACAAAATAGAAACTGAAGGAACATTGTACAATTCATTTTATGAGGCCACAGTCACATTGATACTCAAACCACACAAAGATTCAACAAAAAAAGAAAATTACAAACCAATTTCCCTCATAAAAAATGATGCAAAAAAATACTCAATATTTTATTGAGTAAACAAAATCTAAGAACAGACCAAAAAGAACATCCGCCACGATCAAGTAGGCTTCATCCTAGAGATGCAGGGATCGTTCAACATTTGAAATCATCAATGTAATCCATTGTATAAATGAACTGAAAGGAAAATAAAACAAAACAAAACAAAACACATGATCATCTTATTAGATGCTAAAAAGCTTTGACAAAATCCAACACATTTTTACAATAAAACTCTTAGAAAGATCAGGGATACAAGGGACATTCCTAAACATTATAAAGGCAATTTACAGCAAGTCTTTCACCAACATCAAATTAAATGGAGAGAAACATAAAGCAATTCCACTAAAATCAGAAACAAAATAAGGCTATCCACTCTGTCCATATATAGTCAATATAGCATTTGAAGTTCTAGCTAGAGCAATAAGACAAATAAAGGAGCTCAAGGGAATACAAATTGGAAAGAAAGGAGTCTAAGTATTGATATTCGAAGATGATATGACAGTGTACATACGTGATCCCCAACAATTCTAGCAGACAACTCCTACAGCTGATAAGCACTTTCAGCAAAGTGGCTGGATACAAAATTAACAACAACAACAAAAAATCATTAGCAAATGACAAACAGGCTGAGAAAGAAATCAGGGAAACAACAACCTTCACAATAGACAAAAATAATATAAAATATCTTGGGGTAACTCTAACTAAGCAAGTGAAAGACCTGTATAATAAAAACTTCAAGTCTTTAAAGAAGGAAATTGAAGAATATATCAGAAAATGGAAAAATCTCCTATGATCATGGATTGGAAGGATTAACATAGTAAAAATGGCCATCTTACCAAAGGCAGTGTACCGATTCAACACAATCTCCATCAAATTCCAGCACAATTCTTTACAGACCTTGAAGAAACAATACTCAACTTCACATGGAAAAGCAAAAAAACCCAGGATAGCTAAAACATCCTATACAACAGAAGAAATTTTAGAGGTATCACCATCCTTAATTTCAATACTACAGAGCTGTAGTAATAAATAACACATAGTATTGGCATAAAAACAGACACACTGATCAGTAGAATCGAAGACCCAGGCATAAACCCATATACATATGGACACCTGATAGTTGATAAAGAAGCCAGAAATGTACAATGGAAAAAAAGAAAGCATCTTCAACAAATGATGCTGGTCTAACTAGATGTCTATATGTAGAAAAATCCAAATAGATACTTACCACCCTACACAAAACTCAAGTCCAAATGGATCAAAAACCTCAACATTAAACCAGATACTCTGAACCTACTGGAAGAGAAAGTGGGGACTATCCTTGAATGCCTTGGTACAGGAGACAACTTCCTGAACAGAATACCAGCAGCACAGGAACTAAGATCAATAATTAATAAGTGGAATCTCAAAAAAACTGAAAAGTTTAAGTAAGGCAAGGATCTCCCTGGAAGGGAAAACAGAGTAGATTTTGCTGGTGGGCCAGGGCAGGTGGCATTGGGAATAGGAGAGATGGGAGAAGGAGAAATTACTGGGCTCAATGACTGGAACTGGGGGGCATTTTGGAGACAAGGTGGAAACCTAGTGCAATGGAAACTCCATGGAATCTATGAGAGTAACCCTAGCAAAGACTCCTAGGAATGAGGGATCTTGGAGCGTGAACCAGCTATCTTCTGTAACCAGGCAAGGCCTCAAGTTTGGGACACCAACCCAGCCACAAAATCTTCAACCTATAGTTTGTTCTGCCTGAAGAGTGTTCTGGGACTGCAATCTAGCATAATCATCATCATAGATACCAGAGAGGTTTCATCCAGCAACTGATGGGGGCAGAAGCAGAATCCCAGAGCCAAACATTAGACAGAGCTCAGGAAGTCCTGCAGAGGAAGAGGAGAAAGGATTGTAGGAACCAGAGGGGTCAGGGACACCATGAAAACATGACCCCACAGAATCAACTGACTAGGACTCATAGGGCTCAACAAGATCAAGGAGCCTGTAGGGATCTGCCCTAGGTCCTCTGCGTATATGTTATGGCAGAGTAGCTTAGTGTTCTAGTGGGAATCTTAACAGTGGACGTGGGGACTGTCCCTGACTCTTTTGCCTTCTTGTGGGACCCTTTTCCTCCTACTGGGTTGCCTGTCCAGCCTCGATGAGATGGTAAATGCCTCATCTTATCGTAGCTTGTTATGCTGTGTTTGGTTGATGTCCTTGGGAGGCCTGCTCTTTTCTGAGGAGAGAAAGGTGAGCATGGATCTGGGGGAGAAGAGAGATGGTGGGAAAAGACTAGGGAGAGGAAACTGCAGTCGGGATATAAGAGATAAGAATTTAAAACAAAGGAAGGGATGGAGGGAGGGGTAAAGGGAGGGAGGGACGGACGGACGGATGGACAGACAGATGAACAAACTAGGGTCGCTGGGCAGTAGTGGTGCATACCTTTAATCCCAGCACTCAGGAGGCAGAGGCAGGAAGATCTCCAAGTTTGAGGCCAGCCTGGTCTACAGAGTGAGTTCCAGGACAGTCAGGGCTACACAGAGAAACCCTGTTTCAAAGAGCCAAACAAACAAACAAATACACAAAAAAGGAAACTAATTTAGCATGATTAATACACATTATTAAATACCATAATAACACAATACTATTAGTTATAAAATATTCTCACCATTTGTGTAGTAGAATTTCCCAAAGACTGGAGGTCATATTGAATAGGCTGTCCATTTTGGTCCAAAAGATGAAATTGCTCTTCATGAAGGGTCTGTGTGTCAGTCAGTGTCTCCAGCATATCCTGTGACGTGAGTGAATTGTGTGGCAAAATGGTAGGGGGATCATTTTGTCCAAAGGAAGGATCCCCAGAGTCCATACAGGTCAGATGCTTTTGAAAAGAAAAAAAAATTTTTTACTTCAGTCTTCGTAAAATATACCGCAGTTTTACAATTTCTAAAAAAAAAAAATAAATAAAAAAAAAGACTGTATACTAAACATAGAAAGATACTTATGCTACAGTTAATTGTTTATTTTACTTTTGCAACAAAGTTTTTTTTTTTACGTTTTTTTTAGACAGAATATCTCTACATGGCCCTGGCTGTCCTAGAACTCACACTGTAGACCAGGCTGGCCTGGAACTTACACAGATCTGCCTTCCTCTGCCTCTATCTCCTACGTGCTGGGACTACAGGCATGTGCTACTATGCCCAGGGAGTTTGGGTATTTTTAGTGCTGGATATTGAACCCAGGACCTTCTACATGCTAGGCAAACTATTTCCACTGAGCTACATGCTAGCCCAAAGTTTTCTTGTCAGTGGTTCTCAACCCTCCTAATGCTGTGGCCCTTTGGCACAGTTCCTCATGCTGTGGTGACCCCAACCATATGATTACTTTCATTGCTACTTCTTAACTGTAATTGTGCTACTGTCATGAATTGTAATGTAAATATTTATTTTTGGAATGACCCTGTGAAAGGGTCATTCAACCCAAAAATGGGTTGTGACCCACAAGTTGAGAACCGCTGTCTTATGTGAAATTGTTGACTTTTGTTAATATTTTTTAAGTCTTTATTTCCTCAGGTATGCTTTCAACAAAGTAAAATATAATTTAAAAAAAAATTTTGGCTGGGCAGTGGTGGCGCACACCTTTAATCCCAGCACTTGGGTGGCAGAGACAGGCGGATTTCTGAGTTCGAGGCCAGCCTGATCTACAGAGTGAGTTCCAGGACAGCCAGGTCTATACAGAGAAACCCTGTTTTTGAAAAAAAAAAAAAAAAAAAATTTGAGTACACAAATTTTATGGCTATATTAAGCATTAATATAAAAATTCTATATCACTAAATTAAATATATGCTAGATATGTAAAAACAAAACAAAACAATAACAACAAAAAAAAACCAAAAAAATAAAACTCTTTTTGAAACAGTATCTCAAATATGTATCCCAGATCTGACCTTAAACCCTCGATCCTCTGCCTGTGTCTGAGTGCTGGAAATAAAGTGTGTACTTCCGTTCCTGGCATACTAACAATCCTGTATCACTGTGAGGACAAACAGCTGCTCTTTAAGCAGGAAAAGTTGTTGAATGTCATGCTGCTCCTAGTGGCAGAGCACTTTCCCAGTGAGTCCTACCTCAAATCCCTGAGTTTCTCTTTCTGACTTCTCACCATCGTTACAGCTGCCTCCTAATGAATGACGCTGCTCCATGCTGGCTTCACATTCAGGTCCATTTTCTCAGATTAGTTAATGGCTGAAAGATTAAACACCTGGTCAATTGTATAATTAATGCTTTTTATGGGGATGTTAATCCTAAAATTTTCATCTTCCATACTATGGTCTCTTACACAATTTAAGTAAAATAGTTTCTTTTCTATAGATAGAAAAGTACTTGTTTTGTTAATTAATTTGCCAAGGCACCATTTAAGGCAAATTAAATATTAGGATTACAAAGTTCCCTCATTCTGTCCTAAATTACATCGTATGTTTGCTCACTAAAATTGAATTTGTGTTATAAAGTTATGTTATACTCACTGCACAATTATTTAATGAAATAAAAGTTTTATTTTATTAGTTGGATGTAACCTATACAACATTACATAATTTCTGAAAAGATGCCTTGGTACAAATGGGACTATGCATGCATGAGATCATGTTAATATACAGGGCCTTATGCAATGTCAGAAAAGATGCCTTGGTGCTGATGGTATTCCACATACATGGTAATATGTGTTCCTCAAGATATGTTAACTATGCATCACATGCTTCGGTGCTGACAGGACTATGCATCCGTGGAATATGTGTCCTTCAAGGTACATCCCAAATACTCCAGTGGATGTCTAAAACCTCAGAAAAGACCAAATCCTTCATGTGCATTTCTATACCAGGTCTATTAGACACCATAAAAGATAAGTAATAACAATAATAAAATAGAATGATTACATTATATTATAAGAAAAGTTATTCCTAAAATGTCCTGTTTAGAATTTTCTAGTCATGGCTAACCACAGGAAACTGAAATTACAAAGAGTGATATGGAGCCTCCAAGATGGTCCAGTAGGGAAAGTCCTCTGGTCTCCACATGAACATGGGGTACATGCACACATACCCTGCCCACAATTAACAATAAAAGAGGTTTTAAAGTTAAAGCTTCAGATAAGAGGAAACTACCAGACATATTTATGTAAACAACCAAGGCTGAGTTTGTAAGGCCCTACCACTGAAGACACAACAGACTTTTATTGTAGTACCTAGAGAATTCAGGCTAGAACTGACATGATAGCTTCCTCTCTACAAGCTAGTTTGCATAGTGCTAGAAGGTGCTATTCTGGCCACTGGGAGGAAAAAGGCATTAACGGACTTAGTATGCTCTAATAGTGACTAACCAGGTGAGATGTGCTCACTGGTGCATCAATGGCATTATTGTTATGGAGGTAACCAACTGCTTCTTAATGAATTTGAGGCCCACTATATAGGAGAGACAATTGGTACTCTAAAAATAGTCAAAAGCCCATGGCTAGAGAGGTCATAGCAGCTAGGAGGAAACCTGCTATTCTTTTGCTAAATGAACATATCAAACTGCCTTCTAAATATGTTTAGAGCCAGAGATTTGTGCTGCTCTCACTTCTGGTGAGGAAAGCTTTTTTCTG
The DNA here is from genome assembly GCA_019843965.1 of Rhynchomys soricoides. Taxonomy (NCBI): domain Eukaryota; kingdom Metazoa; phylum Chordata; class Mammalia; order Rodentia; family Muridae; genus Rhynchomys; species Rhynchomys soricoides. The sequence continues at coordinate 7,720,460 of JADRCH010000006.1, read as the reverse complement.
CAGTAGGTTGCAGTCACAGTACTCAGACTTGGAGAATGTTGAGTGCTCAGCCCCAAATGGGATATTTAATCCATTCTACCTTCCCCTCAAGGCTCAAGAAATACCATTCTACTTATCCTCCAAAGCTCAAGAAAAGGGGAGGGGTAGAAAAGAACGTAGGAACCAGGGGATGGGAACGAGTATTGTGAAACGTCTTCTGGACATAACATGGTCATTGCCCCCACGACCTTCTAGTAGCTATGGTTAGCTGCAAAAGAAAAAAAACAACTCAAGCTAATCTAGCATGGATGGAAAGGGACTCACAAGGCTCTACCTTAGCTGAGGAGCTATTGGCAATTGATATCTCCTGGACAATGGGAGTAAGTTTTCTTCAGGTGGTAGCCTCTGGTAGCAGTAACTGGACTGACTCAGTGGAGTGTGAAGGCGAGTGGGACAAGTCCTGGGATGTCTGGAGGAAGCAGAATTTGGGTTATCCATGATCAAGATACACGGTATGCATGTACGAAATTATCAAAGAAAACTTTTAAATCCTAAAGAAAAAGACAATGGTGATCTTAACATTCTGATCTTCCTAACTCCTCTAAATCCTAAAGAAAAAGACAATGGTGATCTTAACATTCTGATCTTCCTAACTCCTCTAGTTGGGCATGGTTGTACACACTTAGAACCCCAGTAATCAGGAGGCTAAGGTGGGGGGATTGAGTTCTAGGATTACATATGTAACATCTAACAGCCTGGGTTATACAACGAGACCTATCTTAAAGTTAAAACTAAACACTCACACTACCTACTATTAGTTTGACAAACTTGGAAATGAGAAATTATGCATAATATAAACTTTAAGGCACTTAGGCCTAGTACCCTAAGGCCAGTTGTCACCCAGAACAAGACAGAGCCTAGTAAGTTTATTCAGAATATCTGATCTGGCCAGCTTAGTCTGCTGTGGGCTTCTTTGCCCAGTCTTTCTCTCAAAAAACACAAGAAGGTTCTCTTCTGCGGTTTTCTACCCCATGTCTACCATCTACTGACCTCGGTGTTATATTGTTGGCACTTTGTGGTATAGCATGCCCACTCTTTTTGAGAACTGTGAATAATGGGCTGTCTTCCTAATGGCAATTGTCTCTTCATCTGTTGGTCTCACCATACCTAAATAGAAAAAAGTCATGAACACATGAAGGCAAAGGTTGTAAATAAATTCAGTGAACAAACTAAATAATGTATATTATATATATAAAAAACCCAATTCTCTGATGGACCTATGAGATGGCTCAGTGGGTAAAGAAAGTTGCCTGCTGCCAAGCCTGATTATCTGTGTTGGATTCCTAGAACCCAGATTGTGAAAAGAGGAAGCCAAGCCCTACAAACTGTTTTCTGACCTCCACACGTGCATGGTGGTGTGTGCCTGAATGAGCACATGCACACATATCGCATACACTAAGTAAGTCAAAATAAGTAACAGGTGTACATACAAACAAAACACCCACATACATAAAATAATCAGCCTGATGAAACCCTGGTATCACTAACTTCAACTGATTTACATAGCCCTAAGAAAGAAAAACAGTAAGAAACCATGATAGAGATTCTTTTACCACTTAAAGCTTTTGTTCCATACTTATTGAAGAATCTTTTAAAGTTAAGTGGATTTTTATTACATAAAACTTGACACATTTGTGGGGACTGGAGAGATGGCTCAGTGGTTTAGACAACTGACTGTTCTTCCAAAGGTTCTGAGTTCAATTCCCAGCAACCACATGGTGGCTCACAACCATCTGTAACGGGATCTGATGCCCTCTTCTGGGGTGTCCGAAGACAGCTACAGTGTACTCATATACATAAAATAAATAAATCTTGGGAAAAAAAACCAACTCACACATTTATAAGAAAAATATATGCAACATACACCTGCTAAGCCACCCATGCCTTTGTGCCCTGAATCTCATTCAGTGGAAACAATTTCAACTCAGCGTCTGCCATGGGTAGAAGAGATTCTTTAATATTTTTTTTAAGGTTTATTTATTTATTTTATATATACGAGTACATTGTAGCTGTCTTCAAACACACCAGAAGAGGGCATAGGATCTCATTACAGATGGTTGTGAGCCACCATGTGGTTGCTGGGAATTGAATTCAGGACCTTAGGAAGAACAGTCAGTGCTTTTAACCACTGAGCCATCTCTCCAACCTAAAACAGATATTCTTATTCCAAATTCTGATGTATTGATAAAGCATAGCTGATATCTTCTTTCATCCATTTAAAACTCTTCATTATACCTATTAGCTCTCAGAGAACTCAAAGAGTATTGTTCTTAAATCTTTAAGCCATACACACCCATTTCTCAAAAATTTGATCACACAACCAAAAAAAAAATTCTCAATTAACAAATAATCTTTCTCCTTTTCATTTCTTTCTTTCTTTTTTATTTTTATTAATTAGCCTTTTTTTTTTTTTTTTGGTTTGTTTGTTTGTTTGTTTTTTAAATTGAAGGTCCTTTACTGACCCTACTTCCGTGAAAGGCTGAGATCAAGGGAAAGAGGAGAGTACCCAGCTGGCGCAGGGAGGGTCATTTCCACATTCCATTTCCACACAGAACTAAACAGACAAGCACAGAGTCACTACTGTGGTTAGAAGTTGGCAGCATGGGATGAGGACAGATGAGTAGGGTATCGTTAAAAACAAAAAACATAGGCTCCCCCCAAACTGGGTGCCTAGGACGGGACTTGGTCTGCATCAACCCAAGAGGAATCAGAAGATCAAAAGCAGTTTGGGAAGGCCAGAACCGTCAGGGATGGAGGGAGAAGGACGGTCCAGGGGGTGGGAGGGATGTTTGGCAACTGGGGTGAACGGATAGCCCCCCAGCCCCTCCCGTCTGGCAGGAAAGGGGTAGCCTGCAACACCCAAGAGCAGATCTGGGGCTGCTAGACGCTCCAGGCAGGGGGCTGGAGGTGGCTCACAGAGGCTTGCTCTCCACGGAAATGACGGTGCTGCCACCTAGGTTCTCTGCCAGGGTGCAGCAGTTCTTGACCTCCTCTTAGCAGTTAGCTTGTAATTCATGCTTGATTCCTGTCAGCGTCTTCTTGATGGCATCCTTGGAGCTGGCATAGAACCTTTAGCTCTTAAGCGGTGCACTGTCAGGGGCCCAGAAGATAAACACCAGGTCCTCCTTCCTGCTCTTCTTGGTCTCGTAGGTTGCATCATAGAGAGCACAGCAGCAGTCCTTGTCTGGCAGCATCTTGCCAAAGGTGGTGTAGGGGTCGTTCACAGTCAGCCCCACGTCTCCTACCAGGATCTCTTTACCCTCCTCCAGGATGATGTTCTTCTTGTCTTCACTCAGGCAAAAGAGCCCTGCCTATTTGTGTTTCTTCACTTCTTCTGGCGCTGAAGACTTGCGAACTTTCATGTCATTGAACACCTTGATGACACCATCAGAGATGGCTACATCAGAGGCCATGTTTCCGGAAACGAAAGAGAAACAGAAAGAGCTACTGAAGAACTGAGTTGCCGCAGCTGCTGCCGGGATCCGACTGAACCCCTCCTTTTCTCATATTCCTGCCAGCATATATATATATATATACACACACACATACACACACACACATACACACACACATATAGTGTTTTGATTTAAACCATTCTGACTGGGCTAACATGAAATCTCATAGTAGCTTCAATTTGAGTTTCCCTGATGGCTACAGATGCTTGCTGAACATTTAAAAAAGAATTCTTAGCAACTTACACTTTTTCCTTGTGAACTCCCTGTTTAGTTCTACACAAGATTTTTAATTGGACTATTTGGGTTTTTGGTGTTTAGTTTTTTTGAGTTATTTGTATATTCCAGATACCAGCCCTCTGTCAGACACATAGCTTGTACATAAGTTCACAGCAGCTATGACTGCATGCATAAGATTTACACAAGATCTAGATAGACAAAGTCCAAGAATGGAAAGAAATGGGAGTCATAAAGTTCTATACACATGCACATGCACGCGCGTACACACACACACACACACACACACCAGTTTCCAGGTAGTGGTAGAGCACATCTTTAATCCCAGCACTTGTGAGGAAGAAGCAGATGGATCTCTAAATTTGAGGCCAGCCTGATCTACAGTGTAAGTTCTAGAACAGCTAGAGCTACACAGAGAAAGGCTGACTCAAAAAAACAAGAGGAAGGAACAGGAGTAGTAACAGGAAGAGGAGGAAAAGGAGGAAGAAGAAGAGGAGGGGGAGGAAGAGGAAAAGAAAAGAGCTCCACCCTTCAACTGAGGAATAGTTGAAATTGACAGCTCCCATGGGAGGGAGATTCAACCCTTGAGAGGTTGCCTATGCTCCAGTGGATGGCCTTACACCTGTGTACATACTGGTAGCATTAAAACAACTCAATAGGGGGCTAGAGAGATGGCTCAGCGGTTAAGAACACTGGCTGATTGCTCTTCCAAAGGTCCTGAGTTCAAATCCCAGCAACTACATGGTGGCTCACAACCATCTGTAATTAGATCTGATGCCCTCTTCTAGGGTGTCTAAAGACAGCTACAGTGTACTTAACATATAACAAATAAATAAATCTTTAAAAAAGGCTGGGCAGTGGTGGCACACACCTTTAATCCCAGCACTTGGGAGGCAGAGACAGGTGGATTTCTGAGTTCGAGGCCAGCCTGGTCTACAGAGTGAGTTCCAGAACAGCCAGGACTATACAGAGAAGCCCTGTCTCGGAAAAAACAAAACAAAACAAAAAACCAACTCAAAAGGTTGGTTAAAATAGAGGGAGGGAGGAAGAAGAAGAAAAAGAGGAGGAAGAGAAAGAAGAGGAGGTGGCAGCCAGGCATTGGTTGCCCATACCCTTAGTCCCAGCACTTGAGAGGCAGAGACAGGTGAATCTCTGTTAATTAGGGACCTACCTGGTCTACAGACTGAGTTCCAGGACAGCCAGGACCACATAGAGAAACCTTGTTTCAAAAAAACAAAAACCAAACCAAACCAACCAATCAACCAAAGCAACCAGAAAAGAAAAATACAAAAACAAAAACAAAAACAAAAAAACCCCAAAAGGACAACTGATGAAGAAACAAAGTTTTACAAGTTATTACCTTCAGGCAGTGGCTCAAGTTTCAAGTCCAGATTCCTATGTTATTTTGCCTCAGAAATGTCATTTACGTTCATTGACGGTCTTCCTTTGGGGCACTAAATTATAACAGTGCCAGCTTTATTTCTGTGAAAGCTGTGACTATGTCTTCACCGTAGCATGTTCTCTGTAAGGAAATGGTGGTTAATGTATATTTTACATTACATAATTTTATTTATTACCAGGCTAATATGGTAGACCCTATTCCACTCAGGTGAAGAGAGCTAAAGTCTTAAGACTGACTAGTGCTTGTGTCCTGGAATAGGTGACCTTTGTCCCTGATTTCTCACCTACAAAAACAGATTTATTTCACAACCAACAGTCTACAGTTATCACTGAGACAAAGATTTCTACAGCCACATTTTCTTTCTCTGTATGAAAATGATTACCAGTGGAGCATCTGTGGGAGCCATAAGAAGCTTGAAAATAAAGTTTCTACCCTACAACCTATAGTCCTAGTCCTGACAATTATACTTTGTAAGCAGAAAGTACCAGGCCTGGTCACAAAGAGCAGAAAGAAAGAAGCATTAAGGATGGAGAATATGTAATAAACTTCAGAAAACCCACTTTTCTTTTTCTGGGAAATTGCTTTCTAGGATGTTTATGACTTTACAAAGTAGATTTTATTCTATTTCAAAGGTAAAGATTACAAGGCTGGAGAGATTATTCAATAGTTAAGACCACACACTGCTTCTGCAGAGGACCAGAGCACAATCATCCTAACACCCACGTGAAGTAGGTCACAATACCTGCAACCCCAGCTCCAGATGTCATGCCCTCTTCTGGCCTCTTCTGGGCACTGCATTCGTGCACAGAAACCATAAACAAGACAAATTAAAAACCAATCTATTTTTAAAATAAAGGTTTAGAAGAAACAGTACAAGTAGTGCTTCTGTGATTTTACTGTATAAAGGCTGTTGGTTTGACATGGTGAATTCATGGCAGAGGGCTAAGATTAGTCAGGATGTTTCTCTAGAAGGAGCAATACTTGGGCTATGGATGTTTGATTTTGAACAGCAGCCAATATATTTGTTCAAAACATTAAAGGTAATTAATTTCTCAGGTATACTTTTTGAAAAACTGTCAACATCAATCTTGTTTTGTTTCCACCATAACCTTTATGGACTAAAATATATCCTTTAAAACTAATAATCCAAGCCAGATGTGGGGGTAAACAACTTTAATCTCTAATCTCAGCACTAAAGAGGCAGTGGTGGGCAAACCCAACTTTTTACTTTTTGTAGAAAAGTTAAATATCATGTTTAAATTATCTTTTATTTAAGGGGTTTGTCTTGCCTAAAAACTTTTATAATCTTGATTTCTATAGCTTCTGTTTGTTTTTTGTTTTTTTTTTTTGTTTTGTTTCTTGGTTTTTGTTTTGTTTTTTGAGACAGGGTTTCTCTGTGTAGCCCTACTGTTCCAAAAATCACTCTGTAGACGAGGCTGACCTCGAACTCAGAAATCCTCCTGCCTCTGCCTCCCGAGCGCTGGGATTAAAGGCGTGCCCACTGCCGCCACCCAACAACTTCTACAACTCTTACCCTGAACACCAACCTTTCACTTCCTTGCTCTTTAAGAGCTTGAATATTACTTAATTACTATTTTACACTGACTCTGAAGTGGTCTGATTACCTGTTTAATTGTAAGTGGAGCACAGTGGTTGCCTGCCCTCTTACCCTTGGGTGCAGTCATGAGCCCATATGTATACCTGAAATCAAGGTTGCCTAATTATGCCAGGCTTTACTCTGTACATATAAACCAATGACGGTTACTTTATAATTAAGCAGGGAGATTAAAAACAAGTTTTAACAATATGCTTTAGTAAAACTTCCATGAATATGGTCTCTGAAATAGCTTGTTGTACTGCTGTTACTAAACTAGCCTATAGCTTTTCTTTCCAAATTATGAATTTCATCGTTTTACTTAACTTTTTAACTTCTCTTTGGCACATGTAAATTGCCATTATCACCACTTTTGTACTTACTGTATCACAAGGTCTACAATAAGGACTTAATAACCCAAAGCCTACTACCTAATGAGTGAGCAGCACACAGAGCGCCTGGACACATAAATGATTCATAGCCTAGGTAGGTACAAAACATGTTACTGAAGGCATACAGTCTCAAACTCATGAATTACTTCTAGAATTCCCACTTCATATTGACAGCAGGTAACCTAAACTGAGGAGCACAAACCTATGGAAAAAAAGAAACTATGGTAATTCTCTTAAAATCCCAGAACCTGGGCCACAATGTAGCTGAGCAGTAGAGTGTTTGCCTAGGACACACAAGCCCTGAGATTAATTCCAGAACTTTAGACTCAAGGTCAAAACAAGCAACACGAAAGTGTGGTTGGTTGCAGGTAGGTATAATCCCAGTATTCAGGAGGTAGAAGTAGGTGAGCCTAGAGTTCAAAGCTAATCTGGGGAAACACAGTCAATTCAAATCCATCCTGGACTACATAGAGACCCTGTCTCAAAAGAAAAACAAAAAGAAAAACAAAACAAAAACAAACAAAACCCCCCAAGCCCAAATCAAACAAACAAAAAACCCCTAATAACAGCAACAAAAGAAAACAACAAAACAAACAAAAAAACCAAGAGACTGTAAGAAAAAGAAATCTTTTTCCATGTTGATGATTCTCCAGATACCAGTGAGTCTTCATGGGGACCCCAGTAAATGAATCCCAAAAGTTTGCAGTTGATATAAACTAAAGAAAACCAACACTCTAGCATTAGCTATCTAGATAATGCCTGGAAGAAACACCAGCTATGATACGTAGTAAGTCACTGCTTAAAAAACTCACCCTGGATATTCTTAGTCACTTATTTTTCCTTAAACATCTTAGCCAAATAAAAATATACTTTAATGAATTCAAGATGCCTGCGTTGCAAACTGAGATCTTTCCTTGAGTAATTTGTGTTCTGTTTATTCCTAATCACAGTTTTCCACTCAAATTAAGATTTAAAAAATTAGCTGGGCAGTGGTGAAGCACGCCTTTAATCCCAGCACTCAGGAGGCAGAGGCAAGCAGATTTCTGAGATCAAGGCCAGCCTGGTCTACACAGTGAGTTCCAGGACAGCCAGGGCTATACAGAGAAACCCCGTGGGGGGTGGGGGGGGCACAACAACAACAACAAAAAGATTTAAAAAATTGTATTGACTTCCAGGTATTGTTAATCTGATAGGTCCAAATTAAAGGAAGTTTAAAACGCTGTTTTAATCAATTATATGTTATCAGCAAAAATTCAATAGTTAACACTTCCAAGAATTTCAAATTTCAGATGTCCCAGTTTATTTAACGTAAATCCTCACCATTTCGAATGACTCCAGTTTAAAGGGCCACACTGCTATCAGCAAACCCAATCTGAACAAATGATTTTTTTTTTTTTCTGTATTTTGGGCAGAGGTTTTTCTCGTTTTATGCCTCCACCTACAACAGTAAAGTTTCTGGTAAAAACTTCTATTGGTAGCTCTTATGAGAGCAATAGTTAACATTTTCTGAGTACTTCTTATGTGACATTCAATTGTCACAGCTAATCTTAGTGTGGCACAGAGGTTAAGTAACACAAGTAGAATCAAATTCAGGCATTCCTGTTATGGGGCATGCAATTCTGTAAAATAAATTGAAAACAGTCATGCTTTTTGTGTCGTTGTCCACTTAAATGGTTGTTTTTCGCCTCCAACTGTTTAGATCACTTCTAATTTTCTACAGATTTAAATATTTAGGTGACATACAGAAAACCTCTCATTATATTCACCTGTACACACATACCGCTAAGCCCACACATCTTGCAATCAAGTTCTGTCTGATTCTAAATTGCTGTCTGAGAGGAGTGTGTCCCTGTATGCCACCCCATACCTGGAGGTTTTTAGGTGAATGCCTTAAAACGTGACTTTGGGATCTTAAGAGTAATAGCCCCCATCTTTCTCCACTCAGGAAAATAAGTAGAGTAATAATAGAGACCATTGAGACCGAGACAAGCCTTTGAGTGACTTCAAGGATTAAAAAAAAAAAAAAAAAAAAAAAAAAGTCCGAAAGCAGGGGAGAAGGTTCAGAGGAAGCTTTTCTAAACATCAGACTCAGAAAGGAGGGAAGAGGCCCATCTGGGGCGAACGCTCCAGCCCTGGCCTCGGGTGCTCCATGGCGGTGGTGCGTTCTTGGGCTCCGCACCCTCTGCGGGACAGACACCTCGCCTCCTCCTGCGGCAGCCTGCTTTCTCCCGGCCGCGGGCCCCAACCCGGGTCCACAGTAAAGGAGCCGCCAGGGAGGCGGGCGAGGGCGCACGGACAGCACGCAGCGGCGTCCGGCGATGGCCGGGGGAGGGGGCCGGCGGTTGCTCCCAGCCCGGGAGGGTCAGGAGGTGACGGGAGGAGGAGGCAGGAGGAAGAAGGGAGGTTGGGAGGGAGCATCCGGTCGGTGGCCGCAGACAGCTCTGCCTGACCTCCGACTACCCCAACCCTGCCGCCGCAGTGAGCCCCACAACGCGAGAGGGGAGTCCGCCATAGCAGAAGGGAGAAAATTCAAAACGAGACTACTCAACCTCTTCTTGGCTCCGAGGCTCCGCCGTGGAGACCAGCACAATGCGCAGGCGCACCCCTCCTGGCGGCGCAGCGCAGTCCCATCAGATTGGACCCTTCTCGGCCACCGTCGCCCAGTTCCCTTCCGATTCGTTCTCTTTTCCCGAGTTTCCGCTCTGAAGCCTGAGGTAAGAACACATGGTCTCAGCTGAATCTGGCTGTTAGAACAGTGCATAGAAAAAGAACAGGTGGGACCTTTGTCACTCATAGTAAAACAGCAAGAAGTGTAATATCTGCCTGGAGAAGGGAGTTTTAAAAGCGGATATGAGAACCTAAGTGCTGTGTGGCAAATAAATAAAACCTACAACTCCCGTTGTTCTGAGGGTCTGAAACGCGCTCCCTTCTGGGGTTTGTAGTATCTGAGCGCTGAGTCGAAAGGGTCTGGGTCTAAAGATACCCTTAGAAATTAGGTACAAGTTAGTTCTTATTTTCCTAATCGATTACGGATCTAGAGAGATAGTAAGAAACATAAAAGTATTAAGGGTACTGGGTGCTTTTTAAGTCTTTGCTTTACTAATCGATGTTTCCTAAATCTCGGAATAGGTAGTTGATGTGTGTGGGCTGTGCGTCGGTGGAAATAGAACCTCGTGGTATGGTCTGTAGAAACCCGAGGAAGGTAACTGAAGCTCATCTTCTACTGCGCTTAAAGCGCAGTCTACCTTAGAGCTACTTAATTATCAACGTGTACATTTTTGTGGAGAAGCCTCGTGTGTACTTTCCGCCATGGCACAACTCCAGGCACGTTTCTACACTGAGAACAAGAAGTAAGTAAGGTTTCCAGCTTCTGTCCCTGTCTTCCCCGGAGCCGATCTCCTTTGAAGACTCCTTCGATTTGGACCTTGTAGTCCCGGGTAATTCTTGCTGTTTTGACTGGGAATGTACATTATAGAAGAAATGGACAAAGCTTTAGTAAACCAAAGCTTAAAGAACTTTAATAATTATCTGGCTGGAATGAAAAGGATTTAATGCAAATAAGATTAGCCGACTGCCGGATAGAAAAAAAAAAAAACTTCACTCATCTCCCCTTCACGTGCCCCGAACTTCTGCCCTGTCTCATTTGGAAGCGGTGGTCACGTCTTCTTCGTTTTTCTACCCACCTTCATGAGCTTTTCATAATTTGAGGTGTGTGTGTGGAGGGAACAGGGCTTCGAGTTTGCTCTCTGCATGCAGTGCACGTCATGTTAGTAATTTGAGGGCTTAACTTCTGTTCACAGTCTGTCCATTAATGGTGTCTCGTGGTTTCTAAAAGCCCAACTTCAATTTGCTTTTTTGCAAACAGTTTAGAAACTGGATATGCGGTTTGTACAAATGGTTTTCTAATTAGTGTGAAGACAACTCAATGTCCGATTTGATCAGGAGTATTTTGAGTGTGTGTCCTACTTAGGTTTCTCTTGCTGTGATAAAACACTGACAAAAGGCAACTTGGGGAGGAAAGGGCTTATTTGTCTCATAGGTTCCAGTCATCTCAGAGCAGGCCAAGGCTGGAACTCAAGGCATGAACCTGGAGGCAGGAACTGAAACAGATTTGCCTATTCAGGACATTTTTATAATGAAATTATACAAAATGTGTGGTCTTTTGTGGATGGCATCTTTGCTTACTGTGGTTTTGTTTGTTTGTTTTTTGTTTATTCTTAAGACAGAATATCATTATACTTTATTTTATGGCCAAATTGTTTGGCTCAGTTTCTCTTATCCAGGTAGACATTTCAGTATTTTAGCTATTGTGAATAGTGTCTGTGGAAGCATTAATGTACAGTTTTTACGTGAACATGTGTAGCCCTGGCTGGCCTGTTATCTCACTGTGTAGCCAAGGCTGGCCTCGGACCCATAGATCTACCTGCCTTTGCCTTCCAAATGCTGGTATTAAAGGCCCATGCCACTATGCATAGTGAACATATGTTTTCATTGTTCGTTGGTATGTACCTAAAAGTGTGGTTCTTGGGTCAAATAGTAAGTCCACATTAACTTTTAGAGGAACTGGCACACAGTTTTCCAAAGTAACTACCGTTTTACATCATCACCAGCACTGAAGAAGATTCTTCTTCTCTGTATCTTCACTAACACTTGATTTGTACCCTTATGGGTGTCAAGTGCATTGTGTTTGGTCCTGTGTCTGTTGGTCATTGCTCTTTCTTTGGAAAATTATCTATTCAAATCTCTTGCCCATGTTTTTTTGTTTTTGTTTGGGTTTTTGTTTTTTTTTGTTTGTTTGTTTGTTTGTTTTTTTTGGTTTTTCGAGACAGATGCCCATGTTTTTTTAAAAAAGACTTTTTAGTACTGAACTGTAAATGTTCTTTCTATATTGTGGATATAAGTTCCTTAATAAATGGTTTGCAAATATTTTTTTTTTCTCTTTGAGACGCCTGATTCTGGTCATATTCTTCTGATCCAGTCTGTTGAACAGCTAAAAAGATCTCACTAAACAGAATGCTGCTACTATACATTAACTTGGATTGCTACAGTGACTCCTTGTTGCCTACACAAAGAATTAAAACATAGTTTCATCTCTGGTCTGCTGTCGTTGGTTTCCCATGTTCTCCCTCCAGGCTACCCTTACCTTACCTGATCAGAGCCACTTCTTGTGGCTGTGGCTTAAGAATGATCTTTTGTGTGCGTCCTTTTAGGTCCTGAACTCCCACCCCTTTTCTCTGATTGAAGAGACTTCTCTTTAATCACCTCATCATTTAGGAAGCTGTGAACACACTCTTTTTTTTTTTTTTTTCCCCGAGACAGGGTTTCTCTGTATAGCCCTGGCTGTCCTGGAACTCACTCTGTAGACCAGTCTGGCCTCGAACTCAGAAATCCGCCTGCCTCTGCCTCCCAAGTGCTGGGACTTAAGGGGCCACCGCTGCCTGGCACTCTTTATTCTTTTAAGAATAAAGAATTGCTGAGCTGTGGTGGCACACGCCTTTGATCCCAGCATTCAGGCAGGCTGATCTTTGTGATTTCCAGGCCAGCCTGGTCTACAAAGGAAGTTATTGGACAGCCAGGGCTCTACAAAAAAAAAAAAAGCAAAGACATCTTACCTCATTTTATTTATGCCATGTAGCATGTCATACATATATAAATACCCAATAAAAAGTTATTGAATGAATAAAGACTTGCCAAAATATGTGTAGACATAATATGACATATCATTTCCTTTTATAGATACACAGTGGATGATGTTCCTTTCTCAATCCCTGCCACCTCTGAAGTTGCTGACCTTAGTAACATTATCAATAAATTGCTGGAGACCAAAAATGGTGAGTGTATATGCTCTGAGAAGTTAGGCACAGTGCCAACAGCTACACTTAAATAGTTTTTTGGTTTGGTTTGGTTTTTTAATACAGCCTGTTGCATGTGTATTTTCTCTGTGTAGCCCTGGCTGTCCTAGATCTTGCTCTGTAGGCCAGGCTGCCCTTGAATTCACAAAGATCTTCTTGTCTCTGCCTCCAGAGTGCAGGGATCAAAGATAAGCACCACCACAACCCAGCTTTAAATGCATGGGGGTTTTGTTTGTTTTTAAGATGTATTTATTTTATGTACATGAGTACACTCAGATACACACCAGGAGAGAACATCAGATCCCATTACAGATGGTTGTGAGCCACCATGTGGTTGCTGGGAATTGAACTCAGGACCTCTGGAAGAGCAGCCAGTGCTCTTAACCGCTGAGCCATCGCTCCAGCCCCACTTTTTTTTTTTAAGTTCCATTTTTGGTATTTAGTACATGACTTTACAACAAATATCAGTTATAACATTCAGATTTCTCTGGTGGAAGCTTTAAAAAAAAAAAAAAAAGCTTTTCTGAAAAAAATTCCTGTTCTGCTTTTTAAAGATTATTTGGAGGTAAGGTGTTTGTAATTTAAGAGTAGAGATTTTAGTGTATGCTAGTTATGGTAATCAAAGGATTGTGCTTGTGACAAATAAAACAAGGATCTTGAAGCTTAGGACCGTTATTGCTAAAGATGTACAAAAGCAAATAACAGTTATTTTAGCATTTATTTTATGCAATAACAAAATGTTACTATTAATACTGGTGGGTTTTGTTAAAAATTAGCCAAAAAAGGCTGGGTGTGATGGCAGCCAAGCAGGCCTTTAATCCCAGGGCTAGTCTGCTCTACAAAGTGAGTCTGGGACATCCAGTGATCCAGTGCTCTGTTACACAGAGAAAAACACTGTCTCAAAAAACAAACAAACAAAAAAACCTGAAACAAAACAGAGTTACCAAAAAATAATGGGTATAATCAAATTTCTTAAATTGAAAATGATATAAAATACCATCTTTAGGAAACAGAATTTGCTGCTGAGCCAGTGTGTCTAATGCTCTGATGCTCTTACATCTCTCCTACTTGAAGCAGTGGGTGGGTAGGAAAGGGTTAAAACTCAAGTTCTCCTTTGTCAAGTAGTCTCATAGTTTTTTCTTAAGTGTGAAATTGTGCCTTTGGTTTATGTTTGCTTCCTTTTTTTAAAACTGAGATGGGGTCTCACTTTGTGGCCCTGGCTGTCCTTGAACTCACCATGTAGACTGACTCAAACTCAGTGAAAGACCCTCCTGCTTATGCTTTCCCGAGTGCTGGGATTAAAGGCATGTACCACCATAACTGGTGAGATAATGCTTTTATACACACAGGTTTTTATTTGTGTCAAGGGATAGGTAGGATCTGCAGTCTATTTATTGCTAAAAAGCTGCATTTTTTTTTTTTCATTCAAGGATACATAGTATTTTCAAGGTGTCCTCCTCTTTACTTTCGTTTTTTATATATGTAGATATTCTGATGTATATTTACCTTATTTGTGATTTTATAGAAATAACTGATATCATTGCTCTTAAGTTGCAAATGATTAGGATTTCAAAATATCAAAACAAACCATTAGTTGATAAAAATTACTGCTAATATTTGTGGAAATATTAATAGGATCAGTTTACTAATATATATTGAATTACTAATTGCCAACTTCAATAACAGATGTAAGTAGTGATTATCAATAATTGTTACAGCCATTAAATAGATTAATAGTAGACGGGGAACATTATGATGGATGCAGTCAGACTGATCCCGAAGGTGCATTTCAGCAACTTTAAAAAATCCATGACTGAGGGCTGGGAAGATAGATCCATGAGTAAAGTGTCTGTGTGCAAGCTTGGAGACTAGCATTTAGATCTCCAGCCTCCACATACAGGATAGGTTGGTGTGGTAACCTGCCTTTGATCTCAGCAGGGAAGCAGAGATGGGGATCTCAGAGCAAGTTGGCCAGCCAGACTAGTGAAACACCAAGCTATGGGTTCAATAAGATCTTGCCTGAATATTAAGGTGGCAAGTGAGCTAGGAAGACATCCACCTCAGCCTTGAACTTCCACACTCATGCACCCAGGTGTGCTCACACACACATATGAAAATACTAGTTAATGGATCCGTGTTGATGTGGACAGTAGGAGATATTCAGTACTCCCTACGAAAACTTTCCAAGTGTACAAGATGTGACGTACAGGGTATGGTAGGGGACAGACGAACATATTAAAAGATACTTTGTAGTGCTCTGACATAGGTCAGATAGCCAAAGGTTCTCATTGTCCAGTGTTACAAGCCTGATGACTTAAGTGTAATCCTCACAACCCAAGTAAAAGTGAAGAGAGTCAAAGTTGTCTTCTGACCTCCACTTAAAAAGTAAAAAGACACTTTGGAGATAGAATTAACCGAGCCCCAGAATGTAAGAAATGAAAGACAATAGGCCCACTTTCCTCAGTGAAGAAATGACAAGAAGAAAGAGGAGGGGACTTCTAAAGATTAAAAGACGCACAATCAGTTGGATGCTGGATTTTAAAAGGGCCTCCTAAATATGAGTGGTGGCTGCATATAGTGGCACACACCTGCAATTCTACCTCTATAGGCTCAGGCAATGAGATGGCACGTTCAAGGCTAGCCTGGGCTGTGTAGTGAGTTTGAAGCCAGTGTGGGCTACACAGTCAGACCCAGTTTCAAAATATAAGTTAGTAAAAACTACATGAGGAGTGACTATTTGATAGTAATGTAGTTAATATTTCACAATAAGTTTTTATTTATTTTTTCTTTTTCTTTTTCTTTTTCTTTTTTTTTGGTGGGTTTTTTTGTTGTTGTTGTTTTTTTTTTTTTTTTTTTTTTGGTTTTTGAGACAGGGTTTCTCTGTGTAGCCGTGGCTGTCCTGGAACTCACTCTGTAGCCCAGGCTGGCCTCAAATTCAGAAATCGCCTGCCTCTGCTTCCCAAGTGCTGGGATTAAAGGCATGCACCACCACTGCCTGGCTAAGTTTTTATATTTTAGAAATGTATAATGAAGCCATTTACAAACAAACTGGTAATTTCTGGGGTTTGCTTTGCTGTAAAAGAGGCCAATAGGACAATACAGAGCTGGTTGTTCAGGAGCTGATTGGTATTGGAATAGGATATGGATGGTCACTGTTATTTTACTTTTGTACATATTATAAATTTTTTTTAAAACAAGTTTTTTTTAAAAAATAGGTAATGGTTGGGTTGTGGTGGCGCACACCTTTAATTCCAGCACTCAGGAAGCAGAGGCAGGCGGATCTCTGTGAGTTCTTGGCCAGCTTCTCTACAGATTAAGTTCCAGGACAGCCAAGGCTATACAGTAAAACCCTGTCTTGAAAAACCAAAAAGAATAACTAAAATAATAAAAATCAGGTGACGGGCTGCAGGTGGTTCTTCAGCTGCTGTCTAGCCTGTTGCCTTCTTGTGATGTGCTTAATAAGCCTGTCATCTAAAACAAAAAGAAATGTGATTAGTAGGGTGTAGTTCAGTGTAGAACATGTGCTTAGCATGCATACAGCCTATATTTAGCCCCCTAACTAATTACAACAACCGTAAAACCTAGAATAAGCTAACAGAACAAAGTATATTGGTTCTTTAAAATTCATGTAGTGGAGTGGCATAGTGCATACACCTTTGATCCCAGAAGTCAGGAGACAGGGTCAGGTGGTCAAGTGGACATCTCTGAGTTCAAGACAGAGTCCCTGGCTCAAAAACAAACAAAAAGCATGCAATATGCTAGAATATAACATCTGTCTGATGTCCCATGAGAAGTTGTGGAGTAACTGAGGCCACAATGAGTGCTGTGAACTTGATTGCTTTGGGGTTCTCATGCATATGGCACTGACATGCCATACTGTTTTTCAGAACTCCACAAACATGTCGAGTTTGATTTCCTTATCAAGGGCCAGTTTCTTCGAATGCCCTTGGTCAAACACATGGAACTGGAGAACATTTCATTGGTAAGTACGAGCACTGCTTCTATTTGATTTAAAGTATTACAAAATATAATGAGTGAATCCTTATAGAATCATTTTAAATTGTTTTTCAACATCCAAGAGACTTAGAAAACATTTTACAATTGTATTTACTTATTTATTGTATGGTATGTGTAGTTGCCACAGCCTGCATGTGAAGGTAAGGAGACAGTTAGTGGGAAAAGTTCTCTGTTGTGGGTTCCAGGGATTGAACTCAGGACCTCAGGCTTCCTAGCAAGCACCTTTGCCCACTCACCAGAAATTTGAATTTATGTTTCTATATAGTCATCTAGTAGACCCCTCTAAGAGTATTTTATTCAAAAAATGCAAATGAGTTGATTAGTCTTTAAGTTAGTGAAAGCATGAGTAAGAAAAGAGTGAGTATTTGTATACTACTGAGCAGGAGTGCAGCATAATTGCACACATCTTAGAAAATGTGGGTTAGGTTATAGTGCTTGTGATGCCACTCCGTGTAATTTTTTGGCTTTCCTTGATGTTTTTATAATTAAGAATATCAGGGGCTATAGAGATGGATAAGCAGTTATAAGGGCACTGACTGCTCTTCCAGAGGTCCTGAGTTCAATTTCCAGCAACCACATGGTGGCTCACCGCCATCTGTGATGGGATCTGATAACCTCTTCTGTGGGTCTGAGGACAGCTACAGTGTACTCATATAAATAATAAGAAAAATAAATCTTTAAAAAAATATATCAGTAGGAGCTGAACAGATGGCTCAGTGGCTAAGAGCACTGGCTGCTCTTGCAGAGGTTCTATGTTCGATTCCCAGCACCCACATCGGAGCTAACAGTTTTCAGTAACAGTCTCGGGGGATCTGACTCTTCTGGCTTTCTTGGATACTGTATACACATGGTAGACATACATGCACACCAAACACCTATACACACAAAATAAATAAAATCCAAACCAAAAAGAATACAGCCACGAGTAATGGCTGTATTCCCAGCACTCAGGAGGCAGAAGTAGGCAAGTCTCTGTAAGCTCATTGCCAGCCTAGTTTATATTACAAGTTCTGGACCAACCAGGTGATATAGTCAGACTCTGTTTGGGGAAAAAAAGGGAATATTTGGAGCCAGCAAGATGGCTCACTGAGTAAAGTCACTACAAAGCCTGATGACCTGAGTTTATCTCTAGGACCCACATGGTAGAAGGAGAGAACCAACTCCTACAGGTTGTCCTCTGACCTCCACTGTGGAATGCATGGATGCTTGCAAACACACAAAATAGATAAATGTCATAAAATTGTGCAGAATATAATTTGTAGTGTCTATAAAATTTTGTGATTTTAAAATATTATAGAGTATATATAAGAACAAACAACATTTTAGCCATTCTTTTTTTTTGGAGGGTGGGAGGGATTCAAGACTAGCCATTCTGTAACTTGCTCTGTGGACCAAACTGGCCTTGAACTCAGAAATTAGCCTGCCTTTATCTCCTGAGTGCTGGGACTAAGGGTGTATTCCACCCAGCTGTAATGTAAGTTTTCTTTTTTCAAGATTTATTATATGTGAGTACACTGTTGCTGTCTTCAGGCACCAGAAGAGGGCATCAGATCTCACTACAGATTTGGTTGTGAGCCACCATGTGGTTGCTGGGAATTGAACTCAGGACCTCTGGAAGAGCAGTCAGTGCTCTTAATCTCTGAGCCATCTCTCCAGCCCCAAGTTTTCTAAGGCCACTAACTTTTATATTCTTAGCTTAATAAGAGACCTAAGGAAAAATTTTTGGTGTTTTGAGACAGGATTTCTCTGTGTATCCCTGGCTGTCCTGAGATTCACTCTATGGACCAGGCTGACTTTGAACTCAGAAATCCACCTGCCTCTGCCTCCCAAGTGCTAAAGGGCACATATCACTACACTAAGCTGAAATCTTAACTTTTAAATGGCTCCCAAATTTTCTGTCTTCGAGGTAATATTTAAAACTGTCCCTGATTTATTTTCTGTCCTTTCTGTGACTAGGAAGAGGTTGTGGAACTAGAATATGTGGAAAAATACACCGCACCCCAGCCAGAGCAATGCATGTTCCATGATGACTGGATCAGCTCAATCAAAGGAGCAGAAGAGTGGTATGTCATGGGAGTGTGCTTTTGTCTTCTGTACCTCCTTCAGGCTTCGCCATCCACCATGTGACTAGTTCTCTCTGACTCCTTTCTCTTCAGACAAATAAATTTGTGGCCACGCCAAATAGACTTTTTGCAGTCAGTGTATTCAAGAAAACACGTGTTTGTTTATTTATTAGTAGGTTTCCTTGTTTCAAAATGTCATGGCATGACATTTATATTCTATATAAGTCAGCAGTCATATTATCATGGAGGAGAAAAATTAATTTTGGTGGCTGTCCCTGCCTGCTACCATAAAGATGCAGACATACTACTGTAGAGCTAACATGGGCATCCTGGGGTCAAAAAGGTATGAATGCAAGTCTTAGGTCAGCAGTAGTGCTGATGATCATCCTAACTGGTAGCTTACTTCTGTCCTTCCTTTTATTCATTATTAGGCATTGCTTTGTGTAGCATGTGTATCAGTCATGCTTGTGCCATTGTGCACGTGTGTAAAACTTGTGGCAGTCAGAAAACAGCTCTTATCAAGTTGGGTCTCACCCTCCATCTGGGTTCTGGGCACTGAACTCATGTCATTGGGTTTTGCAGCAATTGCTTTACTGCTTAGCCATCTTGGAACTCCCTATGTAGACCAGGCTGACGTTGAACTCAGAGAACTCCTCCTGCTTCCTTCAGTCTTCCAAGTGTTGGGATTAAAGGTGTACCACCATGCCTGCCTTGTCTTGTTCATGATTTTTTGTTTTTTTGTTTTGTTTTGTTTTGTTTGTGTGTGTGTGTGTGTGTGTGTGTGTGTTGTTTTGTCTGTTTGTGTGATGCTGGACATCAAACCCAGAGGCTTCTGCTTGCTGGGCAAGTATTCCACCACTGAGCTACATCCCCATCCGTGTTTTTCTCTTTAATAGTTTTCAGTGATTAATTAAGGGTTGTTAGGCTTTATAAGCAGTTTGTATTGCATTGGTGAAACTTACAGTATTTACAGCAACAAAGGTGAAATATCATATTTTTAATGTAAAAATAGTATATATAACATCTGACCTATTGCTTTGCTTTGAAGTCTTGTTCTTCATAAAAAGAAAAGTTTACTGTCCAAAGTTTACTTTGTCATTGCCATAAAAAGGATTGGTTTTCAGGGCTTCAGAGGTCGGGGTTTTGGTTTTTGTTTTGTTGTTGTTGTTTGTGTTTTATAGCATCTTTCCCTCATTGTAGGATCCTGTCTGGTTCTTATGATAAGACTTCTCGGATCTGGTCCTTGGAAGGAAAGTCAATAATGACAATTGTGGGACATACAGATGTTGTGAAAGATGTGGCTTGGGTGAAAAAAGGTAGGATTCTACTTAAGAGTTTAAAACCGAACTAATTTTAGTGTAGCAAAGAGTGATTAGGTGAGAGATGCTTCAGGCCTCAGTTGCTATGAGGTCTTTCAGAAATATGTTATCCAACAAGGAAAGGATTATATATTTTAAGATTTACTTATTTAATTCTGTGTGTGTGAGTGTTTGCTGTATGCACACATATGAGTATCATGTGCATGCCTGATGTCACAAATCCCCTAGAACTGGAGTCACGGGTAGTTGTGAGCACCATGCATGTGCTGGGAATTGAACCTGGGTCCTTTAGAGAAGCAGCCAGTGCTCTTAACCATTGAGCCATTTCTCCAGCCCCAATAATTGTATTTTTAAAATCCATAGATTGCTGTTTGTTTTCCCCATGGTTCTGGAGGTTGAACCCAGGGTTTTGTGCATGCTGGGCATTTGCCACCGAGCCACATAATAGCTCCAAATCAATAAGTTTATTGACCAAAACTATCAGTGTACATTTTCAAGTTACTAAGTATATTGAACACATTTTTCCTGTTTTAAAGCATCTTCTCCCTTTTTTGGAGGGGTGGAGTGGTAATAGGTTCTCACTGTATAGCCTAGGCTGGCCCAGGACTTGCTTTACAGCCCAGGCAGGCCTAAAACCCATCACCCTTCTGCCTCAGCCTCCTGAGGGCCGGGATTACACACACACTACTAAGCCCGACTTAAGAATTTTCCCTTTTGACCATGTCCACTCTCTTTTAAAAGCAGTCCATCTGATTACTATTAAGACATTCACAAAAATGCTGAATGATAAATAATAAGATGCAGTTGAGATTCTGTACTAAGTTGTTTTCTTTTTGTTTTAGACAGTTTGTCCTGCTTACTACTGACGGCCTCCATGGACCAGACTATTCTCTTATGGGAGTGGAATGTAGAGGGGGGCAAAGTGAGAGCTCTGCACTGCTGCCGAGGGCATGCTGGGAGTGTGGACGCCATAGCAGTCAACAGCTCGGGGACTAAGGTAAGCGGCCGCTGTACTGGCACGATTGTATGTATCTGTATTCATCCTAGTGCAGTCTAACTTGCATAACAATCAGAAGCTAAAAAATATTAAGATTTTAGACCCAAAGTAAACAGCCATAGACTAAGATAGATAGATTTACTTTAGTTGTTCGGTCAGTGTATATAAGTTTTATTTTAAAAATTGAATTAAAAGAAAAAGTAATCAAGTAAATTAGTCCCTTAGTTTAGTTTTTTTTTTTTGAGCCAGGTTATCACCCGGTCCTAGGTTGTCCTGGAATTCTCTCTGTGTAGTACAGTCTGGCCTTATGTCCCTGTTGATTGTCCTGCTTCAGCCTTCTGAGCACTGGGATTATAGGCATGAGCCACCATGCCCAGCCTACCCTACTCCTTATGATCAAAATGGTAATGGTTAGTCATACAAACCAGAGGGTGACAACTGCATTGACTTATGAAGGGCTGCAAACCCTCTTAGCATTTGAAAGTTCCCTATGCTGCATTAGAGAATTCCAGACTTAAGAGTGTTCTGCAACTCAGAGTGACAATGTTTGATGCACTCAGAGATAAAGATTTATGAGTTATTTTGAGTTTGTTGTTGAATCCAAATTTAAATGAATTTATCTTTCTTATGTTTTGGCTAGGAATTTAGGAGACCTTATTTTTGCTTATATATAGGCAGAAACTTATCTTCAACTTTTTTTTTTTTATGGTTTTTCGAGACAGGGTTTCTCTGTGTAGCCCTGGCTGTCCTGGAACTCACTCTGTACACCAGGCTGGCCTTGAACTTAGAAATCCACCTGCCTCTGCCTCCCGAGTGCTGGGATTAAAGGCATGCACCACCACTGCCCGGCTATCTTCAACTTCTTAAAGCTCAAAAGAAAATTTGATTGTAATAGCCGAAGAAAGAACTGACAAACCAGAACATGGAGATGATGATGCATTTGGGCCTCAAATTATCTGGGACAGAGGCCAAATATGGCTGACATACTCCAACCTTCTTTCTCTGTGTTCCCAGGTCACTTTTGTTCATTTTGAACTTTAAACTGGTTTTCTCTACATGGAAATACATCATAGTTTTTAGATACTATAACATTTGTCCCTTGGGGGAGAAAAATCATTGTTTCCTGTAAAGAAAGTCTAACTTCATTTCTCATGATGAATTCGTTCTATAAGCAAAATAGACCTATTAATGTACTGTACATTAGTTGCCCACTTTGATCTAAGCAGCTGTGCAGAACTCAGGTCCACATAAGAATGTTGCCATGAGATTGAGGCTACAGCTTCCACAAGAGTAGGAGGCCATGTGTATGATTATCCAAGAAAGATTTCAGAACCTGTGTGCAGAGAGATGAAGCAAGCAAAACAAAACTTTGAAAGTAAAAGTGGAGGCAGGGAGATAACTGCTCACGTATGCTTTCTCCTTCTTATGTATCCATTTAGTTTTGCAGTGGCTCCTGGGATAAGATGCTAAAGATCTGGGCTACAGGTATAATTGCATTTTTTATAATTTGACTTATTAATGATGTTTCTAGAATTTCAGTGAGGAACTTTAATAGTTCGTATGTGCTGTAAAAATAGACCATTGTGTTTTAGTATATACAAAAAGAAGTGGGATATAAATTTCTGTTTTAAGTTTTTTGTTTGTTTTTTTTAAACCCTGCCACCTTTTTATTTGACAGTCAATGAAAAATTGCTACATATATGACAAATGTATCTTAGATCTCAGAAAGCACTTACTAAAAATCTGTACATTGTTTTTTGAATATTAGCTCATACTAATTTATCTTAAAATGATTTTTGAGTAGCTAGAGTGATGACTCACTGATTTAAGTACTTGTTGCTCATGCAGAAAACCAGATTTAGTTCATGCACTTGCATGACAGCCCTCAGCCATTATCAACTCCAGTTTCAGGGGATCTGACACGCTCTTCTGGCTCCTGGGCACCAAGCACTCATACATATAGGCAAAACATGCATACACATAAAAATCCTTTTAAAAGAGACAAAAAATTTAAAGCAAGGTCTTTTATATGTGCCTCACTATCCTGGAACCTGGCACTTGCTGTAGAGACCAGCCTAACCTCAAATGTGATCCTCCTGCCTCTGCATCCCAAATTCAGGGGTTACAGTCATGTACCACTTTTGAAAATAAAGATTAAAACCACAGTTAGAGAAGAAAAGATTCTTGAAAGAACTTAGGAAATGCTAATGGAAGCAAAAGAAAGAGGGAGACTCATCCGTTAAGAACACTGACTGCTCTTCCGAAGGTCCTGAGTTCAAATCCCAGCAACCACATGGTGGCTCACAACCATCTGTACATCTAGAGTGTACTCATACACATAAAATAAATTAAAAAAATAAATATTTTTTTGAGAAAGAAAATAGTTTGGTTTAAATTGTTTTCTTTTTGTGAAACGTGATTCTTTAATCGTATCAGGTAAATGAGATACTGTTTGGTACCAGCTATTACCATTTTTATATGTGTATCTTTTTATTTTAATTTTTTTGTTTGTTGAGACACGGTTTCTCTGTGTAGCCCTGGCTATCTTCAACTCACTCTGTAGACCAGGCCAACCTCAAACTCGGAGATCTACCTGCCTCTGCCTCCCAAGTGCTGGGATTACGGTGTGCACCGCTACCTGGCTACCTTTTTTTTATTTTAGAACATCTCTGTCATATACATCATTTAGCCAGGTAACACACTGAGACTGAAAAACTATAAATTTTAATATTTTATAACTTTTGTGAGTATTGATCAAGGACCTGGGGGTGTAACTCACTGATAAAGCACTTGCCTGGCTCCAGCTTTGGTCTCTAGCACTAAAAAACAGCACATTTCTTTTTTAAAAAAGGGAATAGTCAGTGAGAGTATACATGGCTGAAGTACATCTTCCAACCCGTGTTTACCTCATTTCCTGCATGGATAAATATAATATGGTCATAACTTATTCTGAATTGAGTGGGAAACAGTTTTTCCTAGTTATGACAAAATGGTACATATTCATAACAGTGGCCATAAAGATAGCATAAGATTTCAAACTGGCTAATTTTGAGTTTTTTAATATGCTTTTAAAAAAGAAAAGTATGTGTCCATGTTTGATTGCCAAGCCAGGTAAAAGTTTTGCTTTTGCTGATACTAAGGACCTCATGCATTCTCGTCAGGTGCTTTAGCACTGAGCTACAATCCCCCAGTGATCAGATAGTATTTTTATATACCTTTTTGTGTTAACCAAAATAATAAGGAATATATATTGCCTAATAAATGAAAAAAGAAAAGAAAGCTGTATAAATAAGAAAATAAGACATTCTTCCAGTCTGCCATTAATATTGACTAAATATTTCAATAGTAAACATTATTCACTATTATGCAGCCCCTACAGATGAAGAAGATGAAATGGAAGAACCCACAAATCGACCAAGAAAGAAGCAAAAAACAGAACAGTTGGGACTAACAAGAGTAAGTTTTGATTTGTTTGTTTTGGGAGGGATTGTTCATTTTCCAAGACAGGGTTTCTCTATGTAACCCTGGCTGTTCTCAAACTCACAGATAGCCACCTACCTCACCCTCTCCAGGATTAGGGCATGTGGTTTTTTTGTTTTGGTTTGTTTTAATTAAAACAATATAAATGATATAATCACATCATTTTCTCCCTTTCCAATACACATAAAAGTTCATGACATGGTAAACCCAAGTTCTACAGCAAACAGGAATGAACTTATTTTGACCTTGTAATAAGATGGCTTCTAATCTGAAGATGGAGTCAGGCTGGTCCATTAGGACATTAGGTCACCTGGGCCAGAGTTACACGTGATTGTGAGCGCCTGGCTTGGGTGTGGGAACCAAACCTGGGTCTTCTAGAAGAACAGCAACTGCTCTTAACCGCTGAGCCATTCCTCCAGCCCTAAACCAATGATTTTTATTTTTTGCTTTTACATTTATTTAGGGTGGGGGTTTGACTGAGCCAAGGTGCATGTATGGAATGCAAAGGACAACTTGTGGGAATCAGTTCTTTCCTTCCATAATGTGGGTTTTGGAGACTGAACTTAGGTCATCAAGCTTGGGGCAAGAACCTTTGCCCTATCAACCATCCTCTGGCCTCCTGACTTTTTAATTTTTAAAAGCATTTTCTTACTTATGTGTGTCTTGTGGTCAGAGGACAGCTTTTGGGGGTTGTTTCTCCTTCCACCATGTAGGTCCCTGGGTTAAACTCAGGCCATCAGCCTTGGCACCATTATCTACTGAGTCATATTTTCTGACCCCTTCATATGTAAAATAAAGACACAAATAGCTCTGTTGGAGGGTAACTATTAAAGTAAGCCACAGGCAGAAGAATCTGTCATATGTACTTTGGACATTAACATCTACTCTTATTTTGGCAGCGTATCATTATGGCCTTGGCTTGCCTGGAACTCAAGAGTTCCGCCTACCTCTGCCTCCTGAGTGCTGATGTTCACCACCATGCCTGACCCTAAAATCTACTCTTGTTTCAGTTATTCTTTGGTGAAATGTTTTTTTACCCCTTTTGGGGACTTTTCATTTCTAGACACCCTTGGTGACCCTCTCTGGCCACACAGAAGCAATTTCCTCAGTCCTTTGGTCAGATGCTGAAGAAATCTGCAGTGCATCTTGGGATCACACAATTAGAGTGTGGGATGTTGAGTCTGGCAGTCTTAAGTCGACTCTGGTAAGACTTAATTTTGGTGTTCCTCTAATTAGGGATCTTTTTGGTAACAAATTTCTAAAAGTGGGTACTTTTAGCCAACTGTGGTTAAATGTTCCTTCTCTTTATTTTCAGACGGGAAATAAAGTGTTTAATTGTATTTCCTATTCTCCCCTTTGTAAACGTTTGGCATCTGGAAGCACAGACAGGCATATTAGACTGTGGGATCCCCGAACTAAAGGTATGTTGTATCCAGTGGGGAATGTTGAAAAAATTAAAAAGATAAGTTTCTACAAATATTCTTTAGGTATGTCCTAAAATTCATTGCATTTTCTTTTTCTTGGTTCAGATGGTTCTTTGGTGTCGCTGTCCCTCTCCTCACATACAGGCTGGGTAACGTCAGTGAAGTGGTCTCCTACCCACGAGCAGCAGCTGGTCTCAGGCTCTTTAGATAACATTGTGAAGCTGTGGGATACAAGAAGGTAAATGCTGGGACTGGAAGCATGGTTTAGTAGTTAAGAGCACTTGCTGCTCTTGCAGAGGACCCGGCTTAGTTTCTGGCACACATCTGGCAGCTTACAACCACCTGTAACTCCAGCTCCTGGGGAAGCTGATGCCTCTGGCCTTCTGGGGCAAATGCACTCATGTACATACTCCCATACAGATACATAAATACTCATAAATCTTTAAAAAAAAGTAAAACCTGATCTGCAAAACAAATATATCAATTACCATTACATACAGAGAATGAAATAATTATTCAAATGTAGAAGACTATACTACTTGATAAGACAAATACTAATACTCAGAAAGTTCAGAATTGGTCTGGAGGGACAGCTCAGTAAAATGTTTGCCTTGCACACACATGAGGGCCCTGGAACCCAAATGAGAAACAAACTGTGGTGGGTGTGTTTGTAATCATAGCACTGGGGAGACAAAATGGGAATCCCTGTGGACTGCTACCTAGCCAGCCTAGCCTACTTGGTGTGTCTCAGGCTAGTGAGAGAACTTGTCTCTAACACTTGAGGACTAGTACCCAGGCTTGTCCTCTTACATACATGTGTGCCTGTACTTGCATGTGCACACAAGTATACATACAAAGCCCAGGAACAAACAACTTTTATTCATGTTTTTGTTGCTTATTTTTATCCCTCTTTTTTAAAAAAGCCACACAACTTACAAACCCATTTTTCTGACCTTTTAATAAAGCAGGAGAAAGGGTTTTGATTACCCAGATGTTAAAAAAAAAAAACATATCTTCAAAGATAATTAAATGCTAAAGAACTCTCTTATAAACATAAGCTAGTGCTGTGTGATAATAGTGTATATAGAATGTCCAAGTTAAAGCATGCCCATAACTTAATAGTCGGAAGAGGTAACATTACCTGTGTACCCATTTAGGTATGTTATTAAAAATCTGCCATCTAACATCTTATGATACCTTAGAAGGCTTAGATGTTTTAATTGACATTTTATATGATAATTAACAGTTCCTGGTAATAGCAGTAAGTATTACCAACAAAGCAAAACAGAGTAAAGCTGCACTTTGGCAAGAGTTTCTCTTGGAAGATATTTCAGTAGCAAACTGCATATTTTGAAGGTATGTGTATGTATTATGTAGGCAGAGAACACAACAGATAAGGTGGGAAGAATCATGGCGTATTGATAAATTAGCAAACAAACCAGTGTTGATGAAATAAAGGAGGGGAGTGGCAGAGCATGAGGCAGGTAACAATTATATCAAGCAGGATTTGGCAAGGCTTTCAGGGTTCGAGCAAGGGACCAAGAATAGAAGCTGAAAGACCTTTGTTATTCAAGAGACAGATCGTGGGATCGTGGGATCATAGTGTGGTAGTAGCTTAGAAATAAGTGATTTTGTTCTAGCTATATTTTGAATTTAGGTCTTTGGCAAGATTTTTTTTATAGATTAAATGTGGAGATAGGAATTAAAAATACTGCCCACATTTTTTGCATGAGTGAGTGGTTGTGGTAACATTACTTACTGTGATAAGAAGTGGGAAAGGTGTGCATGAGAGTGACTCAGTGTTAAGAGCACCAGCTGCTACTGCAGAAGGCCTGGGTTCAGCTCCCAGCACCCACATAGTGGCTCATACCATCCAGTTCTAAGGGATCCAAATCTGTAACTCTGGCCTCTGCAGGCACTGCGTGAATATATGGTGCACAGACATACATGCAGGCAAAACACCCATATACAAACTAAAATAGTTACTCAAAAATAATAAAATATAAAAATAGTCAACATCCAAATATAAAAATAAGTAATTATTTTTATTTTTTTAGAGACATTGGTTTATCAGGGAAATTGGAGAGTTGATTTGGTGTGTTTATTGTCTATCCAACAATAAATAAATATATGTGTGTGTGTATACACATACACACATCAAGCTCAAGGAAAGGGCTTGACTTAGGAACATACATGTAGGAGTTATTATACAAATGGCTAGACAAAGGATATATATAAAGCCATGATTTGTAATAAAATTAAAGTGCAGAGGTGTGAAAATGGGCCTTATTGTGAATAAATTTCTGTAGTGGATAGCATTTTTCTTGAGTGTTTGTTGTAATAAATCTGGAGAAAATCCAGTAAAGTTTTGAGAAAAGTATTAGTGATTATTCATATGTTTGTATTAAAACGGTGAATACATAGAACATGTTTGTCTTCACTTTTAGTTGTAAGGCTCCTCTCTACGATCTAGCTGCTCATGAAGACAAAGTTCTAAGTGTGGACTGGACAGACACAGGGGTAAGAATTTAGAAATTACTTGTAAAGAAAAAAGATAAACCTGATGTTTAAGGTTAGCAGGGATTTTTGTTTGGTTTGTTTTGCTTGCTTCAAAACAGGGTCTCAGTATGTAGCTCTGGCTGTCCTGGAACTTGATGTATAAATCCGGCTGGCCCAGAACTCAGAGATCTGCCTGCCTGTTTCCCATCACCACTGCCCAACTTAAAAGTTAGCAGTTTTATATTTCTGATTTTTTTTTTACATCCCATACCAAAAAAAGTTTTGCTTTTTAATAACTTAAAGAGTATTAAAAATTTTAAAAAAAATGGGTATTTTTTTCCTTCATGATTATCATTGTTCTAGGCAAGTGTTCTACCAACTATACAGCCTTTATTTTTTGGTTTTTCGAGAAAAATGGTAGCCCTGG
Source organism: Rhynchomys soricoides (assembly GCA_019843965.1). Classification (NCBI taxonomy): domain Eukaryota; kingdom Metazoa; phylum Chordata; class Mammalia; order Rodentia; family Muridae; genus Rhynchomys; species Rhynchomys soricoides. The sequence continues at coordinate 7,691,266 of JADRCH010000006.1, read as the reverse complement.
CTGTCCCAGAACTCACCCTGTAGACCAGGCTGGCCTTAAACTCAGAAATCCGCCTGCCTCTGCCTCCCAAGTGCTGGGATTAAAGGCAGTGCACTACCACTGCCCGGCTCCTTTCCTTTTTTTTTTTTTGTTTTTTTGTTTTTGTTTGGTTTTTTTGTTTTTGTTTTGTTTGTTTGTTTAATAACAGGGTCTCATGGAGCCAGGCTGTCTTTGAATTTACTGAATAGCTGAGGATGACCTTGAACTGATTCTCCTATCTGCATCTCCAATGCTGGGGTTATGGGCATGCAGTAGTACACTCGTCCTCTTTTTCTTATTTTGAGATAGGATGTTACCAAGTTGACCAGGATAGCTTGAAATTTACTCTTAACACAGGCCAACCTTAAACTTGTGATCCTCTCAGCTTTAGTGGCTGGTATTACAGGCCTGTGTTGGCCCAGGTACCTCATGAATATATTGATAAGACATTATTTACAAATCCCATTAGGTCCATAAATTCACTACTTCAGACTAATGGTATCATAGGTTTTGGTTTATGGTTGTTTTGGGGGGGACTGGAGGGGGTGGTGTGGTTTTGGCATGTAGCCCTGGCTGGCCTCAAGGTCACAGCAGCCTCCACTCTCAGCCTAAGTGCTGGGATTGCAGGTGTATGCTATTATGCCCAGCTAGGTATATTTTACATAATAAATGTGGATTATAATTTATAATCATTTTTATGTGCATATATAAGCTCTTGTCCAAGAATTCATTCCAGATGTAGGTCCTAGAGCTACTGGACAATTTGCATATAGTTTTATTTATTTGCCTGCAAATAATATACTATCTTTTAAAGACTTGATTATTTCTGGGTGTGGAAGCTCACACCTGTAACCCCAGTTCTAGGAAGGCTGAATCAGGAAAATTGCTGCAAATTTGAGGCTAGCTTACACTATAATGCAAATGAATACTTGTCTTTACAAAACATCCCTTAGCTGAAATGCTTTGGACTGGAAGCATTTCAGATTTTGGAATATTTGCACATTTATGAGCTATTTTAGAATGGATCCAGAGTCTAAATGTAAACTTCCTTTTTGCTTCTTTTGTATCTTATGCACATTGTCTGAAGGTGATCTTATAAAAGACTCTGAGCATGCCTGTCTTTTGACTGATCAGGTTAGGTGAGAGGTTATATACTTGTAGCATTATATCAACACTCAAAAAACTTAAGATTCTAGCACTTTGGAACTTTTTCTGGTTGGGGGTTTTGCTTTTGCTGTTGGCTATCGGCCAAGAGCCTCACACGTGCTTAGCATGTAAGCTACAGCTCACTTGTGCTCAGCTCTACCTGTGAGCTACATTTCCAACCTACACTGAATTTTGGACTGAGGATGCTCTACTGATAGTAGAGAAGTTTGTTCTAACTGTCCCCTTAAATACTGTTTCAAGCTGGGCCGTTTTACATAAAATCATTTATATGTATATATGACATGAAAGGAGAAGCAAGACTGTTGAGAAGGGAGGGAAAGAAGCAAGAGTGGGTCTGGTTGGAAAGTATGGTCAAAGTATAGGGTATATATACATACTCCTGAAGAGTGCCTTGACAGGTGTGGTTGCGCATGCCTTTAATCCTAGCCCTAGGGAAGCAGAGGATGACAGATCTCAGAGCTTGAAGCCAGCCTGGTCTACAGAGTGAGTTCCAGAACAGTCAAGGCTACAAAGTCAAAAACAAAAACAAAACAAAAATCAGTCATATTTAATTGTGTCTGGCTACTGTATATTTATATTTACGTTTTTCTCTTTCTTTTTATACAGCTACTTCTGAGTGGAGGAGCAGACAATAAATTGTATTCCTACAGATACTCCCCTACCACTTCCCATGTGGGGGCTTGAAAATGAATGGCTAATAAGAGACTTTCTTGTTGGGTTTTGTTTTAATTCTTAGTGTCTCACTGTTATGTCATAAACTGTGAATGAAATTGGAGAGAGGGTTTGAAATACAGCTCAGCTAGTAGAGTGCTTTCCTAAAATGTGCAAAGCCCTGCGTACAATCTCCAGAACTTCAAAAAAAATGGGCATGGTAGTGCATTCTTGTAATCCCAGGTCCTGAGAGGTTGGAGGCAAGAGAATCAGAAGTTCAAGGTCACCCTCAGCTGTATAGTGAGCTTATAGGCAGCAAGCCATGATTACTTGAGGTTCTGTCTCAGTAAAAAAATCAATGGATAATCCTCTGATACCACTATCAATGCAGAGACAGGAAGCAGCCTTTTAAAATTTGGTTATCAGTTCATCTTTCAAAAAAAGCTACATTTTTACTTACTATCTTTGTCTTTCATGTTTACAAAATACAATAAATATGTGGCCTGAATTCTCCACCTTATGCAGATTCCTAAAACTTGAATTTTAAAGAATACTTTTTAAAAGGATATATTACAAATATAGTAACTTTTTTTTTTTTAATTTCTTGGCGTTTTAGTTAGCTATTTGAAGAAAAACATCTAGCAAAGGCTAGTAATGCTATAGGAGCCAGGCATCATCGCACACACTTATAACCCTAGCCTTTAAGAAGTAGAAGCAAGAGGCTTAGGACTTGAGTTAGGATTGGCTTCATAACTAGTTCAAATCAGGATCAGGATGAGACTCGGTCTCAAAAAAATAAAAAAATGAAAATGTATAGGAGGGTCATCAAGATAGCTCAGTGGGTAAAGACGCTTGCTGCCCATTCTGATAACCAGAGTTCAGTTGTCAGGTCTGGAAGAATCAACTCCTGCTAAGTGTCCTTTTGCCTCGACACACATGCTGCGGCATGCACACAATTGTAAATAAATTTTGGGGGAAAAAATGTTTATAAAAGTACAGGAAAAGCAGTCACCTAACATGAAAAAGAAAATAGTAAAAAAAAAAAAAAATTACACACTAAAAAGTAGTATATATGACTACTTATTTTAAGACTTTGTTGAGTGTTCAGGGCATTAAAACAATGGGGATGTTAATTTGTTCGTTCATTGAACAGCAAGGCATTTGTGGGGCTCACCTAGCACTTGGGAAGCAGAGGTAGGTGGATCTTTGTGAGTTCAAGGATATCCTGGTGAGTTCCAGTACAGCCAAGGGTATACAGAGACCCTGTCTCAAAAGCTGTTTTTTAAAAAGTCTTTCCTGACTTAATTTTCTGGGCTATGCAGTATGCATACCCTAAATAAGTAAGATGAAGGTGAAAAGGCCAGGCTGGAGAGGCAGCTCAGCAGTAAGAGCACTCACTGCTCCTGCATGCATATGGCAGCTCACACTATCTGTCTCCAACTCCTAGGATTCAGATATTTGGCCTCCTGGGCACCAGACACAAATGGTATGCATTCAGGCATTCTGAAGAACAAAGGTGAGGAGGCCCACAGGTCAGACAAATGAAAGGAAATATGTGGCATCTCAAACTGGCCCTTTGCCTAGTCTTAGTCTCAGTCTTGATTCCACAGCAACCTTATTTCTCTGTTCAGGCCATCTCAACAGGGATGCGTGCAAAGCCAGAGGCAGGTGTCTCATAGGAATGGAGTCTGTAACGCACACAAATTTAGGCTGAATATACCTAATTAAGTCAATTAAAGGGAAAAAACTGAATTATTAAACTCCAGAATGTTCTTAGCGATAGGAAAGGGAAAAGGCACAAAGTGTAAGAGGCAGAAATTAGAAGTTAGCCAAACTAGTGTCCCAAGTGCAGAGAAAGAAGAGGTAGTAAAAGGTATAAAAATAGCAATGGGAAGTAAAATAGCTGTCGATAATCTCAGGTTGAGTGGCAGGTGAGCCACATCTGGACAGGTAAAAGAGGCTGCAGGTTGTTTCTAACTGAGGGAGAGGCACAGAAAAAAACTAAATAGCAGCTTAAATACCATTAGAAAGGGAGTGTACATAATACTTCAAACACCAGGAAATTTTACTTCCTCTGAAGCCACCTTTAGATTCCTAGAATGAATGATATTTTAGCGTGGGAAATACCAAAAGAAAACCTTGCTTTACCTGGAAAAGGCCCAGTGGAAGCAAGGCATTTAAAATTTATATTTTATGAAGGGATGTTGAATTTTGTCAAATGCTTTTTCAGCATCTAATGAAATGACCATGTATTTTTTTTTCTTTGAGTTTGTTATGTAGTGGATTATATTGATGGATTTCTGGGTATTGAACATACCTGGGATGAAGCCTACTTGATTGTGGTGAATGATCGTTTTGATGTGTTCTTGGATTTGGTTTGCAAGAATTTTATTGAGTATTTTTACATTGATATTCATAAGGGAAATTGGTCTGAAGTTTTCTTTTATTGTTGGGTCTTTGTGAGGTTTTGGTATCAGTGTAACTGTGGCCTCATAGAATGAATTGGGTAGTGTTCCTTCTGTTTCTATTTTGTGGAATAGATTGAAGAGTATTGGTATTAGGTCTTCTTTGAAGGTCTGATAGAATTCTGCACTAAACCCATCTGGTCCTGGGCTTTTTTTGGTTGGGAGACTTTTAATGACTGCTTCTATTTCTTTAGGGGTTATGGGACTGTTTAGATGGTTTATCTGATCCTGACTTAACTTTGGTATTTGGTATCTGTTTAGAAACTTGTCCATTTCATCCAGATTTTCCAATTTTGTTGAGTATAGGCTTTTGTAGTAGGATCTGATGATTTTTTTAATTTCCTCAGAATCTGTTATATCTCCCTTTTCACTTCTGATTTTGTTGATTTGGATACTGTCTCTGTGCCCTTTGGTTAGTCTGGCTAAGGGAAAGATCAGGAATTCAAGGCCCATACCTAAAAATAGTAAAAGCAATATACAGCAAACCAGTAGCCAACATCAAACTAAATGGAGGGAAAGTTGAAGCATTCCCACTAAAATCAGGGACTAGACAAGGCTGTCCACACTCTCCTTATCTATTCTGTATAGTACTTGAAGTTCTAGCTAGAGCAATTAAACAACAAAAGAAGTCAAAAGGATACAAATTGGAAAGGAAGAAATCAAAATATCACTATTTGCAGATGATATGAATGTATACTTAAGTGACCCGAAAAACACCAGAGAACTGCTACAGCTGATAAACAACTTCAGCAAAGTGGCCAGATATAAGATTAACTCAAACAAATCAGTAGCCTTCCTATACAGGATAAACAGGCTGAGAAAGAAATTAGGGAAATGACACCCTTCACAATAATCACAAACAATATAAAGTATCTTGGTGTGACGCTAACCAAACAAGTGAAAGATCTGTATGACAAGAACTTCAAGTCTTTGAAGAAAGAAATGGAAGAAGACCTCAGAAGATGGAAAGATCTCCCATGCTCATGGATTGGCAGGATTAATATAGTTAAAATGGCCATCCTGCCGAAAGCAATCTACAGATTCAATGCAATCCCCATCAAAATTCTAACTCAATTCTTCATAGACTTAGAAAGAGAAATTCTCAATTTTATTTGAAATAACCAAAAACCCAGGATAGCAAAAACTATTCTCAACAATAAAAGAACTTCTGGGGGAATCAGCATCCCTGACCTCAAGCTATACTACAGAGCAATAGTGATAAAAATTGCATGGTATTGGTACAGTGACGGGTAGGTAAATCAATGGAATAGAATTGACCCAGAAATGAACCCACACACTTACGGTCACTTGATCTTTAACAAAGGAGCTAAGACCATCCAGTGGAAAAAAGACAGCATTTTCAACAAATGGTACTGCCTTAACTGGTGGTCAACATGTAGAAGTATGCAAATTGATCCATTCCTATCTTCCTGTGCAAAGCTCAAGTCCAAGTGGATCAAGGACCTCCACATAAAACCAGATACACTGAATCTAATAGAAGAGAAAGTGGGGAAAACTCTCGAACACATGGACACAGGGGAAAATAGTGTTCTTGAATAGAACACCAATGACTTATGTTCTAAGATCAAGAATCAACAAATGGGACCTCATGAAATTACAAAGCTTCTGTAAGGCAAAGGACAGTCAATAGGACAAAATGGCAACCAACAGATTGGGAAAAGATCTTTACCAGTCCTATGTCTAATAGAGGGCTAATATCCAATATATACAAAGAACTCAAGAAGTTAGACTTCAGAGAACCAAATAACCCTATCAAAAAATGAACAGAGCTAAACAGAGAATTCTCAACTTAGGAAACTTGAAGGGCCGAGAAGCATCTAAAGAAATGTTCAACATCCCTAGTCATCAGAGAAATGCAAATCAAAACAACCCTGAGATTCCACCTCACACCAGTCAGAATGGCTAAGATCAAAAACTCAGGTGACAGCAGATGCTGGCAAGAATGTGGAGAAAGAGGAACACTCCTCCATCGCTGGTGGGATTGCAAGCTGGTACAACCACTCTGGAAATCAGTTTGGTGGACTCTCAGAAAAATGGACATAATACTACATGAGGATCCAGCTATATCACTCCTGGGCATATACCCAGAAGATGCTCCAACATGTAATAAGGACATATGCTCCACTATGTTCATAGCAGCCATATTTATAATAGCCAGAAGCTGGAAAAAACCCAGATGTCCCTCAACAGAGGAATGGATACAGAAAAGCTGGCAGCTGTCTACAAGCCAGGAACCCCCAAGACGTTCCACCAGTTCCAGGTTGGAGACCCAGTCTATGTGCAGAGACATCATACCCAGGCACTCAAACCCTGCTGGAAAGGATCCCTAATAATCTTAGTATTACTTTTAACCTTTGGACCTTGCATCCTAAATCGCTTACTGGCTTTCATTAGGGAGTGCATAAGCACGGTGCAGATTATGATGCTACGGCAACAGTACCTAGGGTTAGATGAAATGAGTTATCATTTCATGATTGAAATACTACCAAGAAAAAAAGGGGGGAATGAAAGAAATGCTTTTCCTCCCCTCCTCCCCTCTCCGGAGATAAGGCCACCTAGCTAGCAGATGTCTCCCCCCAAACACACGGGAGAAACAGGTTAGAAAGCACGTAGGCTGGGAGGGAGGGGCTGATTAAGCCCCTGCTACCTCATTCCCTAAAGACCAATCAGTTTAAAAGTCACACTGTTCTGCTAATCACAATGTACCTAATGGCGGCTGCTCTAAAATCCTATATAAGGTCCCTGAATGGGCTCCACAGGGTCGCCTCTGCCTCATGTGCAGGACGACCCCAATGCATTGGAAATAATAAACCTCTTGCTGATTGAAAAAAAGAAAATGTGGTTCATTTACACAATGGAATAGTACTCAGCTATTAAAAACAATTACTTCATGAAATTCGCAAGCAAATGGATGGAACTTGAAAATACCATCCTGAGTGAGGTAACTCAGTCACAAAAGAACGAACACAACATGGTATGTACTCACTAATAAGTGGATAGTAACCCAAAAGTTTGGAATACCCAAGATTCAATTCACAGCAACCATTGGACTGAGCGTGGGGTCCCAGATGGAAGAGTTGGAGAAGGAACTGAAGGAGCTGAGGGAGTTTGCAGCCCCATGGAGGAGCAACAGTGTCAACTGGCCTGACCCCTCGATGCTCCCAGAGACTGGATCACCAACCAAAGAATACACATGGAGTGACCCATGGTGCTGGCCACATATGTGGCAGAGGAGGGCCTTGTTGGCCATCAGTGGGAAGAGAGACCCTTGGGCCTGAGGGTGTTAGATGCCCCATTATAGGGAAATGCCAGGGAGAAAAGATGGGCGGGGGGGGGGGGAAGACCCTCATAGAGGCAGGGGGTGGGGTGATGGGATAGGGGGTTTCCAAAGGGGAAACCTGGAAAGGGGAAAACACTTGAAATGTAAAGAAGTGTGGTCTTTTGGGAGGATGTATACAACAGGAGGTGGACTTTGAGAATTAAAAGACCCCTGTGCCATTTCTCGTTCCTGCTTTCTGTTTCAGGGTCAAAGTGTGAAGGCCTAGTTTGTTCAGTATGCACCATGATTGCTTGATGCCATGATTTCTTACCATGACAGACTCTTATTCTGCTGCAACTATAGTCCTAATAAACCCTTCTTCCTATCAAAAAAAAAAACTTATATTTTATGTAGAATACAGAAAATACCCTCTTCCTTTGAAGTTAGGATTCCATTTGGAACGTATCAACTAGGCATAGCCATATATCTGTGCCTTCCAGGTCCTAGGGAAAGGATGAATGTTTACTTTGATGTGTTTAATTATACAATTAACCCTGTGTCTAGGTGGGTCTTTTGTTTTTGTGTTATGAAAATATCCTATGACCAAAGCAACTTATGAAATATTTGAGACTCAGAATCAGTAACTGCTGTTCCAGGTGCTCTGGTGACAATTTCTGATCTGAGGCATATACATAAACAAAGGCAAAATAATCATTTAAAACAGCTCTTTTAAAATGGAAAGATCATGCTGGGCATGGTGTTCAGGGCCTTTCATCCAGTACTCAGGAGGCCAAGGCAGATAAATCTCTGAGCTTAGGGGCCACCCTGGTCTACATAATCTTTGAGTCAAGATTACCTAGTGAGACCTTGTCTTAAATTAAGGGAAAAACAAAAAACCCTACTACCAGTTTGGATCTCATTTGTAGAGCCCCACATCCCAAGTCGTCTTTCTTTTTGGTTGTAAGAATCTATGATAAGGAAAACATTTTTAATAGTATAAAGTTTTATGTTCATGGAGAAGTGGCAATTGTATATACTTAATTCAATCTTCTCACATAAACAGTTTAAGAGTGTTAAATCCTTTATTTTCTAAAAAAAGTATTTGGGGTTTTTCTTAACCATGCTGCCTTACTTTTTGGTTGTTTTTTTGTTGTTTTGTTTTGGGTTTTTTCAGACTGTTGTGTTTCTCTCCGTACCCCTTGCTGTCCAGACCCAGCTGACCTTGAACTCACAGATCTCTGCCTACTTCTGCCTCTTGAGTGCTGGGATCAAAGGCATGCACCACCATGCTCAACTCTGCCTTACTCATTTCTTAAGGCACTAGTATAAGCCACTTAAACACTTTGATCAACTCTACCAGTTGAAGACTGTTAATTCATTTTACAAATAGGAATATCCTGAAGAAATCCTGATTATTGCTCAGAAGTGTCATCAGTAGTTCAGCATGGTTTGCCATGAGATATTTATACACGTGTGCCACTGCCTCCTAGTGATTTGTGACACAAGTACTATAGGACTTGAAAACATTGTGCCTCTTCGTGGAACATGCCCTGATTTAGTGAGAAACCCACAAGGACTGCTGACTTCCTGCTGTGTTCTTTGGCAGGCCTGTTTCTGGTAGAGCTGGAACAGATAGCTTGTCCTCCTGAATTCAGTTCTGTCGGAGGAAGTTCTACTTAAAATAGCCCAAGAAACAAACATACCACTGACATAGTAACATCTTACAAGTTGTTTCGCTTACTGTATTGGAGTCATTTGTCTAATTCTGTTTAGGTATTATATGTCAGCTGACCATTAGTCCTTTTTGTTTCAGTCATTGATAGAATAGACATTGATTAGGGACCTAAGTTTGCATTAGGCACAGTGCTAGGAGACAAGGCTGCAGAAATACATAAGAATGGAACAGCAAAGCATCTAATGGAAAAAAGGAACTGGTAGGTTAAAAGGCTGCTAGTGTTCTGTGTGATTTCCTAGGGAGATGTTAAACGTTCACTATAGACAAGGCACTGACAGTGGATCATAGAGTCCACTAGCTTAGCAAAGCAGTGAGTTTTGCAGGTACCTTTCTGGAAGCATAGGTGAGGGTAACTTATAGGAGCATGAATGACACAAAGACAGTTAAGTCACCAAAAAGTCACCAAAAAGTCAGCATGGTGACAACTCCCAAAAGCTACATCCCTAGAGCTCCCTGCTCACCTGCTGGCAGCCACACTCAACAGTCTCTTCTCAGAAACACTGGTTGCTGCTTTCCTCACCTTGGATCTTGGATCTTTCATAAGCCTCTTGAGTCTTGTGAGACTATTTTCTAGAAAGGAATGTTTGAATTCTGAGGAAACAGCTATACAAGGTGTCAGGAGAACAGACAGGCTGGTTAGGAGGTACCCCAGACAATACTGAGACAGTTTTCTGACATGTTCTTGCCTTGCACCTCCCCGAGAATGGAGTGGACATACACCTAAGGCAAAGATATGGGAACTTAACTGCCATGTGGGCATAACAATTCAAACAGTAAAGTAGGAATTAAGACTCTCGGTGGCAGAATGTCGGGAGGCTGGGAGGCTGCAGATGTTAGGACTTTGCTCTTACCACACCTGAGAGAACAGTGTTCCAGGTGGAACACTCTGGGAAAGCTTTGGAGTGCCAACCATGAGTTTGAGTCTGCAGACAGGCAGAGGCTGGAATCTATCTCTGGTCAGATCTTGGAGGTTGGAGACAGCTGCAGGAATAATTTCCATCTGCAGCCTGCACATGGAATCCCGAGGCTCAGACAGGAAGCTGCAGGTGAAGTCCAGGAGACTGGAGCATTGTGAACCTCCCAAGGACTGATCCTCTTGCAGACAGTATTCTCTCTCCAGGAACATCTAGAGTTGGCTGAGCTAGCCTGAGTCTAGTTCTCTTCTTCTGAAGAGCAGTCTGCCAAAAATGGAAGCCCTTGCCAGCTCTGCTAGGTAGAGCCAGATGGGCCCTGACTGGCTGAATCTGTGTGCATACAAATAAGCCTGGCTGTAAGAGGCAGGTGGATCTAAGATCGAGACTGGTCTGCATGGTGAGTTCCAGCATAGCCAGAGCTAGGTAGTGAGACCTTGTCTCAGGAAAAACAAAACAAAACAAAACAAAAAACCCCAAATTTTAAAAATAGGATCAATCAGGGAAGATCTGTTAAAACCTGCAGCTGGAGGGGACTAGTACTGAGCCATCTAACACATTCTCAACCAGGTCTGTGGGTTACTTTCTAACTCTGTCGGGTAGGGTAGTAGGTTCTGAACTGGTTATAGGGCACCTAGAGGTTTCTGTCAGTTTCCAGCTGTTGTGGAGGGAGGAGGGAGGGATATTCCAGTCGTCCTACAAGAGCTGCTGCAGCTATCTGTCAGGAGCTTTCCAGGTTCGATCCCAGTAGCCGGATCTTTCAAGGGCAACAGTTCAGACTGCAGCTTGCTCTTGCCTTGGTTGCACTAGGGGTCTCCACATCAGTTTTTGCCCAGTTTTAATGTTTTTCATTTTGCTCACCTGTTGCTTCGCTTGACAGCTAGACTCATTCAATAGATTGCTGTGACTGCCATTAACTCCTTGCCCTGGATTCTTGGCTGTTTAAAAGCTCTCTGGAGCCTTAGAAAAAGCTGGGGCCTCACCTACCCATCTCAGTATGACCTAGGAAAGATCTGGAGAACTGCAGTTGACCAATCATATCTGCTTCCTGCTAATTCATATTCTTTCAAGGATTTGGACTTTGAGGAGCAAGAGAAGATATTGACACTTTCCTAGAGGGGAAAAAAGTCCCAAAATTGCATATAATTCCAAGTATTTGCCCATTATTTGAAATCCAAAATAGCTGTGTAAGAATGTAAATTTATCTTTAAAATTATAGTTCAAATCAGCCCTTTATAGAAGTATCTCTTTTTCTAGTCTAAAACTTAAAAACTTTACAGACTATTTTGTAACTGATATTCAGTCTGGACCCTTACCTCATGTAGTTCTCCATGTTCCCTCAGATAGTTATCCCAAGAGTTAATCGGTTTTCTTTTTTTCATTGCCAGCCTATATATGTCATATATACAATGAATTCGTATGTTGTAAACCTTTAGGAAACTTGAACTTGGACGTCAACTTACCAGTAATAATTTTTCCATTCGCCTCATTTCCATTTTTTTCTGAGGTTTTAAGGCTCAGAATTCGCTTTTTACTCTTGAAAACTGGTTTATCATTCATTCTCACACTCTGAACTATAGTTCTGTATATGGCATTTGAAGTCAGTTATTAACAGTTGTTTCTCTTTAAACCTTTAAAAGTGAGAGTGTGAAGCCCCGCGTGAACACTTGCCTCGCGCTGAGCCCTAGCACTACTAAGTGGCGACCAGGCGCAGAGGCAGCTTGGGGAAAGTGGGAGCTGGGAGGCAAGGCCGAGCCGGTCTTCCACGCACCTTCCTTGGCTGCCTCAGCTCAGCGAGGGTCCGGGGCTCAGCGCCAGGCCCCCGTCACTTCTCACCGGCAAGCGACACCCAGGGCCCGCGCCCTCAGCCGGCGGAGACAAGTACGCCGGGGCTCGCAGAGCGGAGCGGTGCGGCCGCGCGCAGGGCCGCGGGGTTTAAATCTCCCGCCGCGGAGTCCCGCACCTCGGCGCACCGGCGCGGCGGGCGCGGGCTCGCGGGCGGCGGCTGGGCCGGTGGGCGGACGAGCTCGGCGCGGCCCGAGCGGCGAGGAGCGGCGCGGCTCCGGCGACGCGGTGAGCGTCCGGGGTCTGGCCAGAGCGGCGGGCCGTGGTGGCCAAACCTAGTTCCCATGACGACGGCGGGCGGGGGCGTGGGCCGCACGCTCTCCGTGGGCCGGCCTCAGGCGGCGGCCTCGGAGGGCCTGGCCCCTCCGCGGCGGGGGCGTCTCCCGCGCTCCCTCCAGGGGAAGCCGCGGCCTGAGGCCGGCCTGGGCGCTCCGGATGGGGGGAGATGCTCACAGCCCGGCGTGCTTTCCTGCTGGCCGCCTTTGTACGTCGCGCTTAATTTTTTTTTTTTTTTTTTTTATTGTCCTGTTACGGGATGTCTTCCTGACAGACCAATTGTGGGATCGACGTGGTGAAAACAGAACCTAAGCAAAGCTGCGGGTTGTAGTGATGTGCGGAATGCATCGCCTCGCGGGGGTGTCGGTGCACAAAGCCTCCTCTCCCAGGTGGGGACGCCAGCATCACCGCACGGATTCGGCCGCGAAAAAGCAGGCCAGGTGTCTCTGACCACTGACCTCACCTGGGGGACGATGCCGGCGGCTGATACCTGATGCTCTAAGAAAAATAGAGAAGGGAAAAACAATCCTGCTTGGCATCCTACCCGTGAGCTGTGGGCTTGCCAGCGGGGGGTGGGGTGGGAGGGCGGGTCATGTAATATATGATCTTCATGCACAAAACGTACAACCTGTTAGCATCTGTGGGTCACTGAAATAGTTTGTGGGGAGACGATGTTTCCCTGTGGTTTGGGCTCTAAGTATTTAAGTATTGATTTATTTGATTCTGACTTAAGCGATGTATTGTAAAGTGATATTACTTTAATCGTCTTCACATCAATATTTAGCAGCTACAGGTACCTCATTCTTTAGTGGAAATTAATTGTATGTTACAATTATACATTTACTGGCCAAGTAAACATCTCCTAATGGTGGATATAGAGAGAGACCAAAGTTTAAAATCATGTTATTAATTATCAGTTCATAACATTACCAGTGTTTTGAAACTTTTTGTACTTATTTTAATAATGCAAAATGGGTCGTACATGTAGCTATTAGAAACAGCAAAGCACTGTCTAATTACCAGCAATCCTAATTGCTAGAGAAATCATTATAATCTTAGAGTTAGAGGGCTGCTGAGATCCCTGTTTAAAAGGCAAAACTGTAAACATGAGACTGATGGGAAAAGCAGGAGTGACTAAAGTAAGACCAAATATCAACATGTGAAACATAATATACTACATTGTTTTATAGAACAAACTCTGGTTTTCTATAATACATACACTGAGGAAAATCTTATTTTTTACTTACTCGACACTGTGTCTTCTTTAAATTTTTATCATTTTTATATTCTTTAGCAACAGAAGGGATGTGTAAAGGACTTTGAGACATGTCTGAAACTGGAGGTTCTCCTAATGTGAAGTGACTTTTATTACATACCCCTTGACCATTGGTCATTTGGTCTTTTTCATTTATCATTTACATTTTGCCTTTTTTTTTTGTTTTTGTTTTCCGAGACAGGGTTTCTCTTTGTAGCTCTGGCTGTCCTGGAACTCACTCTGTAGGCCAGCCTGGCCTCGAACTCAGAAATCCACCTGCCTCTGCCTCCCAATGCTCGGATTAAAGGTGTGCGTCACCACTGCCACAATGGGTTTGTTGTTTTTTTTAAAATCAGCTTACATTAAGTTTTACCTTTTTTTCTGTAGTAAAATGTTCAGATTTCTGTTTAGATCCAGTGTTTATAATCAAAAATCAGTTACCATCTATATACATTTTATTATTTTACCATCGTTGGCCCATTTGTAGAACACTAAGAAAAAAAGCTTAAAAGGTAGCAAAAACGAAGACTACTGTAACATTTACAAAAGCCAACATTAGCAAGAACTAACATTTTGTTATATTTCTTTTTGGTATTTTATTTTATTTTTAAAATCTTATTTGTGGTGCTGGGAACCGAAGACTGGGCCCTGAGCATACCCAGCCCAAGTATGTTTTTTCTATTATCATTTCCAGATTTGTACCTTGGGGATTGTGATATTTCCAGATTTTGGCATTCTAGCTGATGGTGTTTGGAATTGTATTTCGATATTATGGCCCCAACTTAACTTTGGCCAGGCATAAGATGGATATATTGTCGATTCTGTACCAAGCCACCACAATAAAGAAGCTATATAATTCTTGTAGTATAGCAGGTAAAAACTTTGTTTTGTTGTTGTTTTCAAGACAGGAACTCCTGATTCTCCTGCCTTTGCCTCCTAGATGGCAGGTTTATGGGTGTGTGTCCTGTATGTGTGCACAAACACACACACCAAGCCCACCTCAACGTTGTATTAAGTGTCCAATAGAGTAAGTCTGAGAAGTTGCAGATTTTTATTTAAGAATACATTATTAATAGCTAAAAGGGCTACCACCCAAGCCTTCATCCAGTGTGGCTGGTTTGGTAAGAGAAATCTTGCCTCCATGGCCACTGACTGATTCTGTGGTAGTTGCTGAAGTTTAGAGTGGCTGTAACAATTTTGTTTTCTTGTGTGTGTGTTTTTTGTTTGTTTGTTTGTTTTTAACATCAGTGAAGTTTGCTATGTCAATTAACTCTTTCTTGTAGGAATGATTTGTCTGTGGCTTGCAATACTAATACAGCTTGGTAGCATAGCATTTTTTCGGTACCGGGCTGGTCCCTTCAAACCCTGCATCTACCTTACCATCTAAGCTTATGTGATATCCTAAGTCTTTTGTTATTTCATCAGTGTCCTCTGTATCTCAAGAAGCCATTCCTTAGCCACTGTTTTCTCATGAGATTGCAGTAATTCGGCTACAGCCGAAGGCTCCACAACCAATTCTAGTTCTCTTGCTAAGTTCGTCACATCTACAGTTACTTCTCTTGAGCCCCTCAAAGTCATTTGAGAGTTCAGATAACTCTTCCAGACACTGGTTAATGTTGATATTTGATCTTGTCTCATAAGTCCTAGATCAGAGCATCTGAGATGCTGACTTTTTTTGAAAAGGTCATTATGTAATTTCCTGGGTCTGTCATAGGAATGGATGCTACAGATCTGTAAAGGGCATTTCTTTAACAGTAAGATTTAAAAGTTGAAATGACTCCTTGGGTGGAGAATGGATGCTATGTTAGCAAATGTAAAATCAGCATGAATTTCATTGTAAATCCCCATCAGAGCTCCTGATGACTAGGTGTGTTGCCAATGACCACTTAAAAAGTTCTATTTTTGTTTTTTAATACAAATATAAGATGGTATATCACTATGCTGCTCACAATCAAGCAATCCTCCTGCCTCAGCAGCTGGGACAATGGGAACATACTACTGTGCCCAGCTTAACAGCAGTATTTTAAAAAGACCCTTCTTTCCTGAACAGTGGCTTCAGCAGTAGGATTAAAACAGTTGACAAACAGGGCTGTGAACAGAGGCCCTGTCACCCAGGCTTAGTCCCTTTAGACAGCACAGTCACAGCAAATGTACTTTGACTCTGTGTGTGTGTGTGTGTGTGTGTGTGTGTGTGTGTGAGAATATCTTCAGGGATTTTTGACTATAAATGTATATGCTATATAGATGATATATTCATGTCTAGGTCAACAATTTGCCTTTAAGCAATTTTAAGTTTGGAGCATTAACTACATCTACATGTTGTGGACACATATATGACAATTGTCTTGGTTTGGTTTTTCCTGTGTAGCCCTGGCTGTCCTAGAACTAGCTCTGTAGACCAGGCTAATCTCAAACTCGGAGATCTGCCTGCCTCTGTCTCCTGAGCGCTGGGATTAAAGGCATGTGCCACCACTGCCTGGCAATTTAACTGTGACCATTGTGAATTCCAAGAACATTAGTTCTTCCCTGTCCATCTCTAAGTGATGCTGAGAGTCTCTTGGCATCTTTGTAACCTTTTTCCTAAACTGGTGTTGGTAGTTCTGGTGTACAGTTCTTGTACCTCCTTGTTACAGTTGTTTCTGCTTTATCTTTCTTTTCATTGTCATACATGGCAATTTCAACACTCCTTTTTGGATTCTACCTGCTGGTGCCCAGAAATGCAGCCAATTTTATTGTGAGTTCTTTTGTATGGTGTATTAGAATTTTGTGTAGTGTATTTTGTTCATATTAACTCTCTTCCCCCAACTCCTCCCAGGTCACCCTTCCATTCCCACTTTGTGCCACCCTCACAAAAAAAGACCATCAAGCCGGGCAGTGGAGGCAGAGGCAGACGGATTTCTGAGTTCGAGGCCAGCCTGGTCTACAGAGTGAATTCCAGGACAGCCAGGTCTATACAGAAAAACCCTGTCTCGAAAAACAAAACAAAACAAAACAAAAAAAACCATCAAGTTCAATTTGTGCTGCCTATTTGTTCTTGGTGCATACCTATCCACTGGAGCATGGTAGATCTATGTTGTGTGAGGGCACACCCTTAAAGCTGACTGCCTTTCCTGGTAGTTATTTATTACCAGTTGCTCCACAGCTGGTGGGGTTTAGGGGCACTTTGTGCCCACCTCTCCTCTCAATGCTGGAACTTTGTTATGCTTGAGCTTATGCAGGAGTTGCACATGCTGTCACAACCTCTGAGGTCATGTGTGCCATGCCCTGCTGTGTATGGGAAAACACTTTTTCCTTCCAGTTACCCGCCACTTCATCTCTGGGATCATTGCAGAAGAGAATGTGGAGAGATTGGAAGAGTCGGAGTGGTAGATGATTACTCTGATTCTCAAATGGCCTAGAATTTTCAGAATGATAAATGAGCACTGGCTTCAGCTTAGTCATCAGCCCCATTAGCCCCTAACAAGAGTCATTCTATCCTTTGAAGTCAGTATTGACTTTTCTAGCTGTGAAAGTTCTAGATGGGTCTTCTTCAAACAGAAGGCTTTTTAAAATCTCCCTTAAAATCTGTTGCTTAGTGTATGGACACCCCCATCTCAATCATCTTAGCTGGATCTTCTGGGTAACTTGCTGCAGGTTCTGTACCAGCACTGACTGTTTCACATTGCCCTTCATCTCTGTTCTGGTTTTCTTCCTGTTGCTATGATGTCATTGTAAGTGTTGCTTTTATTTCCTCAGATGAAGTGATAAGATGAGAGCCTTATAAGCTGTGTGAATACACTGGGCCAAACCCAGAGCATTTCCTTCTCTGTTCTAACTATCCCTAGGCCTAGGCCTGGAAGTTTCTAGCCTCCGTACAATCTGATCTTCCAAGCTGACTGATTTAATCTGGCTTCTCTTGGCTTTAAACTGAATTGCTCTGCTTGGTCTCATACTGGCTTTGGTAATCTGTTCTAATTTTCTGGATCCTTCTCATTCTCTGGCTCATTCTGTTCTCCCCTGTGTCTAGCTTGGTCTCTCTGCAACCTGTCTCTGTAAAACTGACACACACACACACACACACACACACACCACCTCTCTCTCTCTCTCTTTCCCTCTCTCTCTCATAGCATCTCTTTCTTGTGCGTTCCTGAGAGTTGAGCATATCCTATCGTCCTATCTCTGACTTACTCTGTCAAATCTTTCTCTGATTTGTCACTTTGGTTGCCCCTCAATTAGACATCACTTTCAAACATGGTTTCTTCCTCCTCCAAACTAACCTTACCTTCATTGTTAGGTATTAAAGGTGTGTGCTAAGGTTGTGTCTGCATTCTGACCAGGTCTTTGGCAGATTCTTTGCCAGAGCATCCATGTTGCTGGATTAAAATTCCTCTACACACTATGACCAGAGGCACGTTAGAGGAGGAAAGGGTTTACTTGGCTTCCGCTTTCAGGTCACAGTCCATCAGTGAAGGAAGTCAGGGCAGGAATACAAATAAAACCTAAAGTGGAAGCCATGGAGGGACATTTCTTATTGGCTCACTCACCATTCATAATCAGACACAGCAACTGGCCAATCTGATGGCAGCAAATTTTTTTTTGAGACAGGGTTTCTCTGTGTAGCCCTGAAATCAGCCTGCCTCTGCCAGGATTAAAGGCGTGAAACACAATGTCCAGCTGATGGAGGCAATTCAAAACTCAAGGTTCCCCTTTTTCCTCTGACTCTAGGTTGTGTCAAGTTGACAATTGAAACTAACCAAGACCATGTTACAGAGATGGCATCTTTCCTTACCCTCCTAAATCAGAGTTGAATGTGTCAGCACTTGACTGCCTTCCCAGCACTCGGTAGACTGAGGCAAGAGAATTCAAGCCAGCCTAATGGAGAAAGCAATCCCATGTCTCAAAAACGAAGCAAAAACAAACAAAAAGCTCCACAAACAAATCAAACAGTCTTGCAAACCAGACTGTTAATTACAAACTCTTTTCCCCCCGCAGCTTCCTCACCTCTCTATAACTTTATCAAATTGAAGAGAGGTGAGGCTTCTTCTGGATTAGGCTTTGGCTAAGAGATATTTAGCTGGTATGGTCTGTCCAAACCACTAGACCTTTTTCTGTAATCCTGGTTTCTCTCTCATTATTTGTGTGTCCACTGGGGTGGCACTTGGAGTTTATTCCAAGAGTGTTTGCTTTCATTCACAGGCTAGCTGTTGAGTGTAGGGGCCAGCTCTCAGCTTGTAGCTTCCAACCTAGTTCTCTCATTTTCATTTCTAGCATTTTATTTACAGTGAGATATACCACTTGAACTTCATTGAAGGTTCGGAGGCCACCCAATTCCAATACTATTTTGCCCCAGGGAAAGAGAGTGAGCTAGGGGACAGCTGATGGTGAGGGCAGTCAGAACATAGCCATTGACTTAGCTGAGTGTGTGTGGCTGAGGTTCACTGTACCTAAGCTACTTGTAATTGTAGTGAAAGACCCCCGAATTGGGGAGACCCTCACTCAAGCCTCGGGAAGACACGACCCCCCCCCCCATGACTCATGAGAAACTGAACTTGCGCAAGCGCACGAGGTTTATTTGGGGAAGCAGTGCACTGGGCCGAGCTCATAACCCACACAGGGGCAGAGGAGATCGACCCCGAGCAGCTGAAGTTAGGGTATTTATAGGGAAAACCACAAAGCAAAAGGGGGAGCAGGGGGAACATGCGTCATGGGAAAGAGCAGAGGGGCTCAGAACAGAGGTCATTGTGACAGTTTTGGTTGATCAACAGGATAGGAGCCAAGTCAAAACAACTACTTTCCCAAAACAATTTTCAGAACAGAGTTCATCATGACATTTCATGGTGGGCCTGTTTTTGGAACAAGGTAAAAACAACCATTCTCAGGACTCTCTAAGGGGGGTGAGTTAAGCCCATCTCAGGCCCCTGGGTGGCCTAGGGCTCTAGTGCTGAGTCTACGGGCAATTTTCTTCCAGGGCCTTTCAGTAGGCACAGCTCACCATATGTTGTGTGACTCCTTCTGGGGAGACCTCTAGTCACCCTAGATGGGTCACTCATGGCAGAAACAAAGAAGAGATTCAGCCCAAGTCTAGCTCAGGGACCCAGAGTTTAACTAAGGTTATTTACAGGTACTACTCCACCAGACAGGAGATTCCCCCACTCAGAATTGACTGCTTTTGTATCTTGGGGAAAAGAAGGGTTCATGAGTCCTGTGTGTTGCCTTGTGAGCCCCTCATGTTCATCTCTGTGTGCCTCATGAGCCCTTTGAATACCCCTAGTCCTCCATAAGAGAACATTAGCAGAACTAATCTTATGAGGATTTCTTGAGAGTGGTCTTAGTTGCTCTGATGGTGATGGGGAATGACAGCATCCCATAATATCATAACATATAACAATAATGATAAATTTAAATACTGAAAGGTTTAGCAAAACGTGACACAAACACAGCATAAGCACATGCTGCTGGGGAAATGATGCTGGCTATTGGTACAGTGTGAAAGACAGGGTAGCAAAACCTTAACATCTTAAGATACATTTATGCCTTCTTGCTTCTTTGGATAAACCTATCAAATAGATATGCTTGTATATATTTTAAATATTCTTTGCATTGTGGTTTGAGATAATGCCAAGTCTGAAGACAATGTATACCCATCAACAATAAACTAGTACCAGCCATATAAGAGTGTTACATAGCCATTACTATTATCGTCTAGTGAGGAGACAATTCCATATGGTAGTCTTTGCTGCTCAGCACCTGACCGCACTTGATTTTCCTCCATGCAGAACTAGGTCTCCAGCTCGGGGCCTTACAACATCCCAGGAAATTCCTCTCAGAGTTACCCCTTACCCCTCACTTTTACCACCGTTGTTAAGAGTGGGTGTCTGAGTCATCATAAATTACTTAAATTTCTGCCCAGGTGCCAACAGCATTCTTTGTTTTCTTTGAAGTTGAAGAATATTCACTAGACACCCCAGTCTGGATCATTATTAGTTTCACTGTAACGCCTTTCTTTCATCTTTAGCGTTCTACCCCTCTTACTTTGGTTATTCCAAGTATCTGTATCTCTCTGTCCAGAGCTGTTACTTCTGTTAGATCTGTCATCCTGTACTAACCATGCTGTTCAAATCAAGCCATGCTTACCACGGCCTTTGTGTTTTTAAACCTCCCCAGCTTGGCTCTCCACTCAGCTCTTCTGACTGTAGTTTGTTACATCCGTCAAATCCAATACGTCTTTCTCTTTGCTTTTCTGGTTTTTCTGGTTGTTTTTGAGACAGGGTCTCTCTGTAGCCCTGGCTGTCTTGGAACTCTGCTCTGTAGACCAGGCTGGCCTTGTAGTTGGAGATCTCCCGTCCTCAGTGCTGGGATTAAAGATGTGCATCACCATAGTCAGCTGCTTTTTCTTGTCTCTTTGTCTCTCTCAGCTGTCATGAACAGTTGTGTGGAATTATCTTGTATTTATCTGCATCTAGCTCTTCAAACTTCTGTTCTATGGAATTAATTTTCAAGAGATTTTTAAATGTTACTGTTATGGCAGTTTCTCCCTTTTCTTTCACATAGTGCTGCTTTTTCTTGTTATGTGTTTTGTACGTTATTGTTGAGTGGAGCCATTCCATTTTGGCTTGATCTTTCCTGAGAGTGGTATGAGCAGAGCCGCTGTAAGCCTTCCCGTTCACCTGGCGTTTGGAAGAGGCTGGGCACTGGGTGCTGATGATGGGTCTCTGCTGTGGCTGGCTTCTGGGTGCTGAGGTTCCCAATGGTTCTGGAGGCTGGCAAAGCTGACTGACAGTGGGTTCATTTTGGTTTGATGTGCTTCCTGTCTCTGTTTTCTACATAACGATGCCTTGCCTCTGGACAAAAATTATTTTTAAATGTTCCATAAGCTGCCCTGAATTTTAGGGTGCCCATGTGCCCTCTACTGCTTGCCTTTTTAATATTGAGGTTAAAACTAAAGCATTTGGACTCATGGATTTTTTTTTTTTAAATCAGCTCTTATCGAGAGAGCTGTTGGGAAAGAAAGTGGTCCTGAGCGCTGTCTCTCAGGCAGACCTTGGAGTGTGGTTCTGCAAATGAACCTGAGACTTTCATCCTTGTAGACAGTAAGTGGTGGTGGTAGACTAAAAAGGCTGAGAACTGAATTCACCAGCCTTAAGTCTCGTTGAATTAGTTCTACCCAACTGAAGAATGTGGGCCATTTATAAATTCTTCAGGTTCTCACAGAGGAAAGTTGTAAAGAAGTATTCCCACCATAAATAGGCCCAGTTTTCAGTTGTCTATTCTGCTATCTTGTGATTGGCTGCTGTAACTTCAAGGTTCATATTTCAAATTAGTGGTGAGAACTTACACAAGTTACTGAAAATGGATCTTTATGACATTAGAGGACATTTGTATCAGATTTGGGTGTCTCCTTAAATTTGATGTATATTTTTATTATGTCTGACTTTTATTTATTGACATCAGAGCTTTAAAATATGGACATTTTGCATGTGGGATATTTTAAATTTAGATAAAAGAGTTATGTAATATACCTTCTCTTTTATTCTATTCTCTTCTCTTCTCTCTCTCTCTCTCTCTCTCTCTCTCTCTTTCCAGGATTGAGCCTGGCAGTGCTGGCGCACTCCTTTAATCCCAGCACTTGAGAGGCAGAGGCAGGCAGATTTCTGAGTTCGAGGCCAGCCTGGTCTACAGAGTGAGTTCCAGGACAGCCAGGGCTACACAGAGAAACCCTGTCTCGAAGGGTGGAAAAAAAACCAAAAAAACAAAAAGAGAGAGAGACAAAGAGAGAGAGAGAGAGGCTTGAACTATATATCTTTGGCTGGCCTGGGGTGCTCTCTGCCTGGTTATTTGTATTTCTTTAGCTATTGGTGGGATATACTTCTGTGAATTCAGTGAACTTTTAAAGTTCTTTTGTGAATTGCCTATTGTCTTGTGCTATGTATGTGTGAGAGAGACACAGAGAGTTATTCACATGTGTTTACCTGCCTGTATGTCCATATGCGGAGGCCAGAGGTCAAAGTTCACTGCCTTCCTCTACCACCTTCTGCCTTTCTAAAGACAGGGTGTCTCGCTGAATCTGGTGCTTGCCATTTGACTAGAGTAGTTGGTCATTAAACCATTGGGATTAGCCTGCCCTATCCCAATCGTGGATCTGGGGTTACAGGTGCAAGCCAGTATTCCCAGCATGTATGTGGGTTCTGTCATAAACAACCATATGAAGAGGTCATGTGACAAGGAACCAAAGACAAGCAAAGCATATGAGATAAGGCCTGGTATGCATCAGAAGGGCTCCTACATGTATGTACCACATGCATTCCAGAAGGGGCTGGAGAGGACTGTTGTAGAGACATTTAACCCCGACCAGGGGTTTCTATACTACCTTAGACCATTTAGTTCCCAGATTTAAAAAAAACAACCCATACACAACCTTTATATTTACAATAATCCTTAAACAGTACAAGAGCTGGGCAGCGGCCTACCTTCTATGTGGTTAGAACCTACTTTCCTATCTGTAGCCCCGAGTTATTACTTACTGTGTTTCATCTGGGCTGCTCCTAACTCCTGTTGGCCAGCCCTCAGGGCCACGTTCTCTTGACTCCTAACCCACGGCAGCGGCCTCTCCTTCCTCTTCTTGCATCATCTTACCCAAAGCTCTCAAAACCTAAACCCCACCTACGTCTCTTCTGCCCAACTGTTAGTGTTGGCATCTTTATTCACCCGTCAGAAGTAACTTGGGAATACTCAGCATCTACATGAGGACTCTCTGTCTCTAAGCATCAGTAGTCCACTACTAACTGCCAAAAATATAAATAATAAACTTTGTACTTAAAATTGACAGAATTAATACATCTGCCTCCCATTTTCCTTCCTAGTCACTGGGATGATACTGAGGCAAGCACATCATCAAAGCAAAACAAACAACGCTGTGTGCCCAAGGCAGCAATGCCAGAGGCACCCTGAGAACATGAGAGATTTTAGTATTCCTGGAAGACAAAATGACAATAAAATTTTTTGACCGGAAGCAGACTAGAGAAACAGTAGAATATTCATAGGACAAGCTGCTACGAACAAGGTAGTCTGTTTTCCCAGGAGAGCTATGGGCTGACGACAATAGATAATTAGTCATCTCCTGTACACCCAATAGCTAGCCAAAAGACTAGCTGAGTTTTCCCTTGGGCAAGGGAAAAATGGTTTTTCTCCAAATTACTTAATAGTCATCTGGGGCCAGCAAGGTGGCTCAGCAGGTAAGGGCTCCACCTCAAGCAAAACAACCTAATTTGCATCCTGGGAAAAACAGGAGAGGAAAACCAGCTCCTACAGGTTGTCCTCTGACCTCCATGTATACCAGGGCACAGCACACACACACTGCACAACAAATAGCCTAGCCATATGTTAGTTAGCATTTCTGAAAGTACCTTAACCATTCATTCTGAATTTTATATTTTAAAATGTCTTCATTTTTCTTTGTATCTTTGCTTTTATTTTTATTATAAGACCTTGTCTCAGCCGGGCAGTTGTGGCGTGCGCCTTTAATCCCAGCACTCGGGAGGCAGAGGCAGGCAGATTTCTGAGTTCGAGGCCAGCCTGGTCTACAGAGTGAGTTCCAGGACAGCCAGGGCTACACAGAGAAACCCTGTCTAGAAAAAAAAAAAAAAAAAAAAAAAAAAGACCTTGTTTATGTGTAGCCCAGGACAGCGTCAACCTCTTAGTCTTTTTATTTCAGGTGTGCATTCCACAATGGCTCATTTTTAGCAGACAGTTTCATAAATGTAGAATTATGGGTTAATATGGTTTGGTTGGTTGGTTTTCTTTCCAGTATCTTTAAGTATAGATTTTCTCCCCCTTCTGAGACAGGGTTTCTCTGTATAGCTCTGGCTGTTCTGGAGCTTGCTCTGTAGACCAGGCTGGCCTTTAGAGATCTGTCTCACAAGTGCCTGGATTAAAGGTGTGCACCACTACCACCAGGCTTTCTATTTTACTTAACTTTGCTATTTTATTGAAAATCCACTTCTTATCTGTATTTTTGTTTCATTGTGTTTTTATTTTCTCCCCACACCCCCAGGACAGGGTTTCTCTGTAGCCCTAGCTGTCCTGGAACTCACTCTGTAGAGCTCACAGAGATCCTCCTGTTTCTGCCTCCTGAGTGCTGGAATTAAAGCTGTGTTTCACCACTGTCAAGTTTCATTGTTTTTTAATATAAGTTTTCTTATTCAGGACTGGTGGTTCCTGTCTGTTATCTCAACACTCAAGATGTTGAGACAGGAGCATCACCATGAGTTCAAAGCCAACTTGATCCACATAGTGAGTTAGTGAGTTCCAGATTAGCCTGAGCTACAGAGTGAAATATCTTTTTAAAAAAAAAAAATAATAATGCTTTTTTTTCCTGTTTTCACAGTATTTTCTTTGCTATCTTTTTTTTTTCCTGTCTTTGGATTTAAACAGTTTGTCTATGATGTACCTATTATAATTTTATTTGTATTATCCTACCTAGGTTTATCTATCTCATTGTATTTATACATCATGACTGGCACTCACGAGTTTGAGGGCTATTGTGTTTCTTTCTACCTCTTTTTTTTTTAAAGATTTATTTATTTTATATATGTGAGTACACTGTAGCTGTCTTCAGACACACCAGAAGAGGGCATCAGATCCCTTTACAGATGGTTGTGAGCCACCATGTGGTTGCTAGGAATTGAACTCAGGACCTTTGGAAGAACAGTCAGTGCTCTTAACCACTGAGCTATCTCTCCAGCCCCTGCTGTTTCCTGAGTGTTTCTATCCCACCCTGTCTTGCCTTTTTCTTGTAGCCTTTATTTTTCCCACCTTCTTCTTGTGTCTCTCTTCCTGTTTGTGGATCATTTTGATTTTACGTCTGTTGTCTTCACTTTGCTAAGCCATTTCAGACAGTTTTATTTATTTATTTATTTTTTTAGGCAGAGTCTCACTATATGTCCCAGGCTACATTGACCATGAGATCCTCCTGTCTCCCAAGTACTGGAATTATATCACACTGGCTAGCTAGTCATCTTTTTTATTTATTTATTTATTTTATGTGTAGATGTTTTGCCTTCATGTAATTATGTACACCAAATGCATCTGCATGTTTTTATGTGTATCATGTGCATTCCTGGTGCCAGCAGAGACCAGAAGAGGACATTGAATTTTCTGGTACTGGAGTTACATATAGTTGCGAGCTGACATGTGGTTGCTGGGAATTGAGCCCTGGTCTTCTAGCAGAGCAGCCAAGGCTCTTAACCGCGGAGCCATCTCTCCAGCCCCATCTAGTTGGTTTTTAATCTACTTGAACTTTGCAACTGGGGTCTCTGACTCATTTCAGTATCTTGTATATATGATTGCTGTGTACCACATGTTCAATCTTGGTATATATTGGTATATATTGGTAAGATCTTATTTTTATTCCTTTGTGTCTTTTTGTTTTAGGTGATGTCACATCGTATGTGGTTGGGTTGGATTGTGGCTTTTAGCTTTTCAGTACTTTATTTTTTAATTGAGTTTGATTTTTAGATTAGTGGGGATTGAACCCAGGGCCTCATACATGCCAGGCAAACACTCTGACACCGAGCATGGGCTTTCTTGTGGCTCTGGCTACTTTGTGTTTAAAAACAGTCATACTCTAGCATTGGTGTTGCTGTGTGTCAGTCCTCAGCACTCTCCTCTTCATCTAGCTTGTGAATCTTGCTGGGTTTCTTGCTCTTGTTTGGCCCTGGAAATTTAGAAATTAACTTAATTAGTGCTTCAAAATAAAAGGGAAATGAACCTGGGTTTTTGGAGGGTGTTTGTTTGTTTTGCCAGCAAGGAAAATACAATGAGTCACCTACTACCTCTCTGTTCTGTTCTCCCAGTTCACAGGAATAAGTTGGGCTTTAGTACCAAACGATTATTATTTTTTCTTTTTTTAGCATCTTTACAAAATGCTTTCCATATTTCATTTCCTTATATGTAACTATGTCAGCTCTGTTAAAGCAGTCACTTAAACATCAGCTTTATGGTGACGGCTTTCAGCATTGTCTCTTTCATAGCAGGTCTCCTTCATTTTTATTTATGTATTTTACTTTTGTTTGTTTGTTTGAGACAGGGTTTCTCTGTATATCTCTGGCTGTCCTGGAACTTGCTCTGTAGACCAAGCTGGTCTCAAACTCAGAGATCTGCCTGCCTCTGCCTCTGAGGTGTTGGGATGAAAGGCATGAACCACCGCTGGGTTCATTTTTATTGTTTTATTGGTTATTAAAGTACTTCTTTACTATTTAAAGAAGTGTGTGTATCCAAATCTTTCCATATAACAATAGGTACAGAACAGCTTTGTAAAGATGTGATAGTAATAGGAAATATGTGTGTATAAGTTTCTTCATTTTTCAATATACTGCAAAATAAAAAAATTAGGGATTAATAAAATAAGATATGCTTACCAGTACATATTGATCACATAGAATTATTTCTAGCCATAGCTATGGAATCATAACAGTTATATCACCTTTGCTTCATAGCCAAAATATAGTACTATTAATCTCTTACCTTTCTCTAGACGTAACTATAAAATAAGCCTAGATCATATAAAGCAAGCACTATGCTTACATTTAATATCACTTTGGTTTGTCAATAAAATACATACTAGTTAGATATTTATTATGTTTTTTAATACAATATATTTTTTAATCTTCTGGTAAGTTTTTAAAAGAAGCCTGACTTTAGTCTGTTTTAGTTACTCCCTGGATTCCTTTAAGCGGCTCAGACCAGAAGATAACGAGTCAGTAGTGAGCAGAATGCAGAAGAAGTACTGGAAAACTAAACAGGTCTTTATCAAAGCAACAGGAAAAAAGGAGGATGAGCATGTGGTTGCATCTGATGCAGAACTGGACGCTAAACTTGAGGTAAATGTGAAGACTCTGGGTTGCATGGAACTGGTTATTGTTTGGGACTCCAAGCAGGGACTGCAACAGACTTTTACACCAGGAAGTTTGGGATGTCTTAGTTAGGGTTACTATTGCTGTGGTCAAACACTAGGACCAAAAATAAGCTGGGGAGGAAAGGATTTACTTGTCTAACACTTCCACATCTGTAGTCCATCATTGAAGGAAGTCAGGATAGGAACCCAAATGGGGTGGGATCCTCAGGCAGGAGCTGATGCAGAGGCCATGGGAAGTGCTGTTTACTGGCTTGCTCGGCCTGCTTTCTTATAGAATTTGGGACTACCAGCCCAGGGATCACTCTACACACAATGTGCTGGGCCCTAACCTCTTAGTCAATAATTTAAGAAAAATACCCCTACACACTTTCCTACAGCTGGATCTTATGAAGATATTTTCTCAACTGAGGCTCCCTTCTCAGAAGGCTCTAGCTGGGGTCAAGTTGGCATAAACTAGCAGCACAGGGGTAAAGGCAGCTTTGCTACAGATGCTTAGCTGTGACTGTCATTCAGAGGCACCTATTAAAGATCACAGCTATTGTGACTAGAACATGTGCAGAACTTGTGATAAAACTAGGAAATGAGCAATTACCTGACATACTTGTTGTAGTCTCAAGTTGAATATTAATTAATTAAAATCCCAGTTGAGATAGCAAATTCATTATAGGTAGTGTCATAATATTTCATATCCCTCTAATATTGTCTATATCTCACTGAAATAAATTAGTTGGTACCAAATAGCAAATGATAATAGAGTTTTTGTTTTTATTATTTACTTGGTGCTTTTTATTTATGTTTTGTGGTACTGGAAATTAACCCAGGGCCTTGCCTTTTCTCTACTCCTCCTCTCCCTCCTCTTCCTCTTCTTCCTCCTCTCTCTCTCTCTCTCTCTTTAAGATTTTATTTAAGTATATGGGTACACTGTCATGCCTTCATATAGACCAGAAGAGGGTCTCAGATCCCATCAGAGATGGTTGTGAGCCACCATGTGGTTGCTGGGAATTGAACTCAGGACCTCGGAAAGAGAAGCCGGGGCTCTTAACCACTGAGCCATCCCTCCAGCCCTTCCTTCTCCTCTTATTCCTCCTCCCCCTCCTTTTTATTTATTTATTTATTTTTGAGTCAGGGTCTTACTGTGTAGCCTTATCTGGCCTGAACTCACTCTGTAGACCAGGTTTTCAACAGAGATCTGCCTGCCTCTGTCTCCTAAGTACTGGAATTAAAGGTATGTACTACCACAACCCTCCTGAACCCATGGTCTTGTGCACGTAAAGCAAACATTCTCACTCTCCTACTGAGCTGTCTCTAGATACACTGTAGACGCCACTTTTTTTTTTTTAAAGACATCTTGCTATTTATGTATGTTCAGGCTGACCACATGGAAGTTCACAACTGTCTCTAACTCCAGTTCTAGGGGATTTGACACCCTCACACATGCAGGCAAAAATATCAGTGCACACAAAATAAAAATAAATAAATTTTTAAACAAACAAGCAAACCAGGTGTTTATCCCAAGATGGCCTCAAACTCATCAATTCTGTCTCTGCTTTGTAAGACGAGATTGTAGGTCTGCGCTGCCATGCCTGGCTTGTTTCTATGAATAGACAAAGTTATTGGAACATTTTCTAATAACTTGCTTAAACTCCCTTTTACTTTTAAGTAAAAGGAACCATTGTCCTGAAGTAAATTTAAAGCTTGTGTTTAAAATGAGAAGGGTATGCCGGGTGTGGTGGTACACACCCTTAGTCCTAGTACTCTGGAGGAAGAGACAAAGAGATGGTCGTGAGTTCAAAGGCAGTCTGGTCTGTAGAGTGAGTTCCAGCACAGTCAGGGGAGGCACAGAGAGCACTTACCATTCGTGTTGGAAAGTAGTCCTTATGATTCAGTCATGTGTGGAGACGAGAAGACTGTGTTAGCTCTAACCTATGTTTCAGCACCAGGAGAACTTGCCACTGCCTCCACATGCCTTCTCACAGAAGGGAATGTGTCCGTGTGGCCTTATATGGTCAGGTAATCTATAACAGCTTATTGTAAAATTGTCCATTACACAAACATTTGGAATCAGCCGTGTATTTTTATTTTATGTACATTGGTATTTTCCCTGCATGTATGCTTGTGCAAGGTTATCAGATCCCTCGGAACTGGAGTTGCAGACAGTTGTGAGCTGCCATGAAGTGCTAGGAATTAAACCTGGGTGCTCCGGAAGAGCAGCCGGTGCTCTTAACTGCTGAGCCATCTCTCCAGCCCCATACTATTTTTCGTAAGGATTGAAAAGAAATGCAGGCTGGAGATGGCTCAGCGGTTAAGAGCACTAGCTGTTTTTCCAGAGGTCCTGAGTTCAATTCCCAGCAGCCACATGGTGGCTCACAACCATCTGAAATGAGATCTGATGCCCTCTTCTGGTGTGTTTGAAGACAGCTACAGTATACTCATATACATAAAATAAATAAATCTTAAAAAAAAAATTCTAAAAAAACCCCAAATGCTAGGCTTGATGGTCATATATAAATCCTAACACTTGAGAGATGAAGGCAGGAGGATGAGGAGCTTAAGGTCATCCTTGGCTACCTAGTTAACTTAAGGCTATCCTGGGCTACATAAGATGCCCATCTCAAAAAAAAAAAAAAAAAAAAGTAAAAGTAAAGTTCATTGTAAAGATGAGATGCAATAGTAGTAAATCCGGTAGAACCTATGGGAGAGACAAGACATAATCACTGCATGGGGCTGTCTTTTGTGTTGCTTTGTAATCTTCCACACGCATTGGAAATTGATGTTTATTCTAGTTATTTTAGATGTAGAAATGTTTTGCTTTCATGTATGTTTTTGCACTACACGTGTGCCATGCCTGAAGAAGCCAGAAAAGGGCATCAGATCCCCTGGTGCTGGGAATTGTACCCAGGTCCTCCAGAAGTGCAATCTGTGTGGGTTTTTTCTTTTTTTAAACTGCCAGGCCATCTCTCCAGCACCTGAAAATTGAGTTTTAAATGACCATAACCAGATACCAGATACAGCCCAAGCATATCTGAACTCACCTGGAAAATTGATCATTATTACTCCTCTGCCACGTTTTTGGTGCTTATTATAAATATTCCATAGATTTGAATAAACATCAAAATTAAAGCTTCTTGACGATGTTAAGAACTTAATAATCAGAAGGCCAGGCCTCAATATAAAAATATCAGTGTCATTTGAGTGTATCATACAGTTTCTTCAGCATAAGACTTTGTAAAAGGAGGTCACTTTGAAATCCATATGGAAAAGTTTAAATTTATATATGAAGAGTTCTGACAGGTATACATTTTCACCTTAGGTGCCTAGCTTTTAAATAAGAGTACACTGGGTATTTTCTTAATTTTCTGTTGCTGATTAATCATAGTAGTAATAAAGAAAGGAAACAACGCAAAAACAAGTTTTGCTATTTTAATTATTTATTTTCAAATAATCATCTTTTCTGTTTCCTTTAGGCAGTTCTGGATTGAAACCATGCCCTTCCCCGTGCCCTCCCCCATGCCCTCCCCCATGCCTTCCCCATGCCCTTCCCCGTGCCCTCCCCGTACCCTCCCTAATGCCCTCCCTGTGTCTTCCCCATGCCCCCTGCCCCATGCTATGGGTGTGCTCACCCACTAAGCACATCTCTAGCTGTCTCTCAAAAGCAGTTTATATTTGATGTTATAATATATTCTTTTCAATCTTAACTTATTTTTAACTGATATGTAAAAACATAAAAATTGCACACATTAATGGAATAGAGGTCTGAAGAGGTGGCTCAGCAATTAAAAGTCTTGTTTGCTCTTCCAGAGGACCAAGGTACCATCCCCAGATCTCACAGGGCAGCTCACAACCCTCTGTAGCTCCAGTCTCGGGGTCAGACGCCCTCTTCTGGTCTCCTGTAGCACAAGGCGTGCACATGGTACAGAGACACACCTACAGGCAAAACACATA
Organism: Rhynchomys soricoides; assembly: GCA_019843965.1. Taxonomy (NCBI): domain Eukaryota; kingdom Metazoa; phylum Chordata; class Mammalia; order Rodentia; family Muridae; genus Rhynchomys; species Rhynchomys soricoides. Next base: position 7,659,830 of record JADRCH010000006.1, on the reverse strand, counting down.
AAAACAAGGATAAGTAACTCTTTTTTAGAAATGGAGTGCTATGAAATATGTATAATATTTAATATATATTATATATAATGTTTAGGTTAAGCACACCTTAATTAATTAATTAATTAGATTTTTTTCAAGGCAGGGTTTTTCTGTATAGCTCTGGCTTGTCTGGAACTCACCCTGTAAGCCATGCTGACCTCCAACTCAGAGATCCACCTGCCTCTGCCTCCCAAATGCTGGGACTAAAGGTTTTTTGTTTTTTGTTTTTTGTTTTGTGGTAGGAGTAGCAGGTGACTTTAAGACAGGGTTTCTCTGTGTAGCCCTGGCTGTCCTGGCCTCATTTTGTAGACGAGGCTGGCCTTAAATTCACAGAGATCCACCTTTCTCTGCCTCCTGAGTGCCGGGATTAAAGGTGTATACCACTACACCTGGCCAGAACATTATTTTTTATAGTAAACTTATGGGGCTGTTTTGATTTGACTAATATTAGTAAAAGCCATATTGAGCATCAACTATTTCTAAAGTATTCTCTTGTCATATGTCACTGGCAATATTTGATGCAGTTTATAATGGATATAACTTTATAGTGTTCAGATAACTTGGGAGCCGAGGAGAACAGGTTCTGGAGATAGACTCCACACATTCATGCTTTTTTCTCCAACATTCACAGGGAACTCTAAATGTACTTTCTATATCAATAATATAACAGTCTGAAGTACATCCCAGTCAAGGAAAATAGGCATAATTAATGTTTAAGCCGTACATCACCGCTATGTAAAATGGACATAACATAGGAAATTTACCAAACAGATACTTTTATAGTAATGCTCTGCTTCTGAAGTGATAAAAGTTGTATTTGTTTATTGTTCTTTAAACTGTCCTAATAAAATTTATTTTTCAAGGTTTTTCACTCCATCCAGGAGACATGCAATGAACTTGTGAAGATAGTTGAGAAGTACCAGCTAAGACTCAATGGTATGACATCCTAGATATCTGATTGTTCCCATTTAAAATAAGTATTGGTCTGCATTTTTAAAAATCATTTAATGAAGCCGGGCAGTGGTGGTGCACGCCTTTAATCCCAGCACTTGGGAGGCAGAGACAGGCAGATTTCTGAGTTCGAAGCCAGCCTGGTCTACAGAGTTCCAGGACAGCCAAGGCTATACAGAGAAATGCTGTCTCCAAAAAACAAAAACAAAAACAAAAACAAAAAAATCATTTAATGAGAAAGTAGTGGTTTATCAAACCATTTCATATGATTTTATTGCAAACTATGAATATTGATAGTGACATGTTCCCAAAATCCCCAGTGTATCTTTTCCTTCTGTGGTTCATTAAATCATTGTCACATATGAAAGTAGTCAAATTAGTCAAAGTCTCTTTGTTTTTCCTCAATTTCTTCTCAATATCTGGCAGCACCCCTGGACCATCTCTTCATGGTCTATGCTAGTCTCGGTGCACCACACACAGTTTTTATGGTTTGACTCATTTGTGGGTTTATCTGTTAACAGTCAGTTTTGCAGAAGAAAGTTCTGCTGACTCAGCATCTAAAGCCCCCAGAGCTCAACAGTGAGTTCCAGACTGTCAAAGTCAGCCTCTCCACAGCAGGCGGGAGACTCATATATGAGAACTTTCCTTCCCCTTATGATGCTTTATTTAAAAATTTAAATTGCATTTGAGTGTGTGTGTGTGTGTGTGTGTGTGTGTGTGTGTCTGTCTGTCTGTGAACATGTGTGGAGGTCAGAAGACAACTTGTAAGGCTCACTTCTCTCCTTCCACATGTGGGTTCCAAGGATTGAACTCAGGCTGTCAGGCTTGGTGGTGCATACCTTCACCTGTAGAGTCATGTCTGCCTGTTACGTTTTAAGCAAATGGTGAAATGAAAGAATTAACTAAATTTTAATTCTTTTCCCTAGTTATATCAGAGGAAGAAAATGAACTAGGGCTCTTTTTAAAGTTTCAAGCAGCGCGGGACGCAACTCAAGCGGGCAAAATGATGGATGCCGCCGGCAAGGCCCTCTGTTCTTCTGCCAAGCAAAGGTCCACCACAGCTTGCTTCACCCTTTGACCTGTGGTCATATGAACCTTCTGACACGTGTTAAGTTCAAAAAGAAGGGCCACTGCCTATTCTAATTGAAATGTGTTTCAAGAGAAATGTGTTTAGGGATATATTTTTTATTCTAATTAGCCATTCAATTATTCATTTTTAAATTATTTATTTGCATTCAAAGGAATTACTTCAAAGTTGGTGCTTTTGCCGGGCAGTGGTAGTGCACTCCTTTAATCCCAGCACTCGGGAGACAGAGATAGGCAGATTTCTGAGTTTGAGGCCAGTCTGGTCTACAGAGTGAGTTCCAGGACAGCCAGGGCCACACAGAAAAACCCTGTCTCGAAAAACCAAAAATAAATAAATAAATAAATAAATAAATGGTGCTCTTGAATACCTAATTCCTAAAAATAGCATTTTGGGTTATATTTCTGTTGCTCAAATGGTTTACTATAATAGAATTACAGAATGACTAATATTTCAAATATGTGTTTGTATATTTTTTTTTTGTGCCCGTGTTTTCTTCAGTGATGCTGAACAGACAAGCCCAGGCCTCATGTGTCTTAGCAGGTGCCCTGCCTTTGAGCTGCGTCTTCTCCAGTCACTCACTTTTTTTGACACTATAGTATCTTTAATTAAATGGAAATTTTTCTCTTTAAATAGAGTTTTTATATTTTTAGAAAGGTTACTATGTAGCCCAAGCTAACCTTGAACTCATAGATATTCACCTGCCTCTGCCTACCCATGTGCTGGGATTAAAGATGTGCACCACCATACCCAGCCTGACTTTCTTCTTTCTTACCACTTATTATTTCACAGTGCTTAGCATAAAGATATGTGTTATGAAGAATATATATATATACACACACACACACACACACCAATTTTATATATATATATAATCGGTGTATATATACAGTAAATGTAGCTCGAATCCTTGTATTACAGACAAAATCAGAAAACCGATCTTATCAGGTCCTGCACTGTGATGTCTGGCCCAGTGGCTTCATGCCATATTAGTGCAGAAATCCTCATTAAGGAGTTGAGCCAGATGGTCCAGGGCCCTCCCATGTATCAAAAGCAGCCTTAACCCAGCTGGGTTTGAGTTGTGCTCCTTAAATATCTAGATTTTGTTCTTATCTCAGCTGCTAAGAACTGCATCCCCATTGGTTTTCCTACCATTTTTATTGGATCTTTTGAACTCAAGTTTTCTCTACACTTGCCAACTGAACGATCTTTGTAAATTACATTGTGTTTTGGAGCACAGAACCTGTGTTGTTTTGGAATTCTTGTCTCAGGGTAGATGTGCCTAGTGGGTTATTTATATCTGGACCAACAAAATTGTGTTTCCTAAAGTTAAAAGGACAACCTGTAGAAACATGTCCCCCAGTAACTCAGGGTCTGCTTTCTAAATCTTCAAAGCATGTCAAGAATTTCCTATTTATGACTCAGCTCCATGATGAATACATGTTGCAGTGTGTCCAGAATTTTGTTTATGGATGTACAATCCTCTGAATTTTACCTCTGTGCTATTAGATTGGCCTTGTGTACTCCCCTGTCTCGTCTTAAGCAAGAAGTGGCAACATTCAGTCAGAGGGCTATTTCTGACACCTTGGTGACCATTAACCGCATGGAGCGGGCACGCACAGAATACAGAGGAGCCCTGCTGTGGATGAAAGATGCGTCACAGGAACTCGACCCAGACACCTTCAAACAAATGGAAAAGTTTAGAAAAGTAAGAAATGCATCCCTTCCTTCCTTTCTTTAGGTTGGTTTATGTCTTTTATTTATATGAGTACTTTGCCTGCTTGTATGTCTGTACTCCAGAAGAGGGCACTGGATGGAATTATAGATGGTTGTGAGCTGCCATGTCCTTGTTGGGAATTGAGTTCAGGACCTCTGGAAGAGTTGAACAGCCAGTGCTTTTACTGCTAAGTCATATAAGAGGGGATCTTACTGTATAGCCCAGGCTGGGCAGGAGCACACATTCCTGCCTGGCTTCCTAAGAGCTTGGGTTATAGGTGCATGCTGCTGCAGCTGCACCAGCTTTAGACTCTTGAACTGCAGTCAGTGCTCTTAACCACTGAGCCGTGGTTTTAATATCACTTCTAGGTGGCTTGGATATTTCGGCAGACGCACTCTGAATGGCACCTCACTCCCAGTGTTATCTTTTTTATCTCTTTCACAAAAGCTCTAATTGTGTTTTAAATATTGTTTATCTAGAATTTTGGAATTTATGTACAGATAGAAAATAGTTTATTACTAGTGAAAAAATGTATAATTGATGAAGTAAAAATCATGTGAAATGATTCTTAGTTCTAATGAAAAGTGGAGTTTCTTAAATTTTTTATTCTGCTACAGTAACATACTTATAAATATATTTTTTAAATAAATTCATTATAAATTATATCCCCTATAGATGAAGATGTAGCTCATTGGTAGAGTCCTTACATATATATATTTTTTTTAAATTCACTATATGTAGATATTAAAATTCATTCAGCAATTCATTTCCTATATAAACCTATAATAAAGTCACAATGTTTAATGCTGATGGAGCCTCCCCTGTACTAGATACTGTGAGTGGTTTGCCTTGTGTCTCAGTTACTTTGTTGCTGTGATAGAACACCATTACCAAAAGCAGCTTAGGGAGGAAAGGGTATTTTTAGCTTACAGTTCCATTGAACAGTCATCTCCAGAGGTAGCTGGATGGGACCTCAAGCAGAGAAGGACTGTGGAGGCAGGAGCTAAGCAGAAGCCACAGGGGAATGCTGCCTGCCCGTCTATTCTTTGTAGCTTCTTAGTCTGCTTTCTTACAGCACTTGAGACCATTAGCCCAGGTACTACAACAGTGAGCTGTACCTTCCCACATCCATCAAGAAAATGCCCCACAGGTTCCCACCCCCCTACCCTGGCCATCTGGGTGGGGTGGGGGGCATTTTTCTCAATCGAAGTTCCTTCTTCCAAAATGGTTCTAGGTGTGTCAAGGTGACATAACACTATTGAGCACAAATTCATTGATTACTCCCAGCAGCCCTGTCAAATAGGTGAGTACTTGACCTGAGGCCTGTCCTAACCCCATTATAGTCTTGATAATAACATTTAGTCCATGAGAGTGGTTGGATACCACCATGAAGCACCAGTGTCACCAACGCCTGGGTTTCTAAATGGTTGAGTGCATATCACGTGAGTTTCACTTCAATGAAAACAAAACAAAAATGCAGATTCCTGTCTGGCTGTGGTGGCCACATCTTCCCAGCACTCAAGAGCCAGAGGCAGGTGAGTTTGAAGCCAGCCTGGTCTACAGAGTGAGTTCCAGGACAGCCAGGGCTACACAGAGAAACCCTGTCTAGAAGTGGAAAAAAAAACCAAAACCAACCAGATTTATATCCGGTCTGTTTCAGGGTCCTGCCAGTTC
>JADRCH010000006.1:7545907-7654364 GCA_019843965.1 Rhynchomys soricoides | reverse complement strand
AACCCACCAGATTTATATCCGGTCTGTTTCAGGGTCCTGCCAGTTCTGAAACCAACCAGATTTATATCCGGTCTGTTTCAGGATCCTGCCAGTTCTGGCCCCTCATCTCCACACAGCCTTCTTGGTGTTTCTTGTGCTCCAGGAATCTGCTCTACCTGTCTCTTCCTCAGGAGCCTTTCCTGGTTGTGGACTGCTTACCCCAAGAGTCTTGATGTAGCCTGTCTATCACCTTGCTGTCCAGCTCAAACGGCCAGCTTGCCCAGGGCCTTCCTGGATAGTCACTCAGTTCCCTTCACTTGTCGTACGTTTCCAAGCAGCGTACCTTCTGTAATTATGTACTTTTCCTACCCCTCTCTACCTGACAATGATGGCATGAACATTTTTCTTTGCCATAGTGTCTCAGTTCCTAGAATAGTGTTTCATAAAGTAGACAACTTATAAATATTAGTTAAGTCAATGCATGAATAAACATCTTCCAAAGTCAGTATTTATATTATCCAATGACATTTAAGAAATAATTTAAATATATAAATACCTCAATGATTTAGAAATATTAATGTCTTCCAACATTTTACTATGGCTTTTATTTATTCTTCTAAAATGTTTATTTTTATTACATTAAAAATTTATTTTAAATATTTTTGTTTGTTTGGTTGGTTGGTTGGTTTTGGAGACAGGGTTTCTCTGTATAGCCCTGGCCATCCTAGAACTTACATGTAGACCAGGCTATCCTCAAACTCAAAGAGATCCCCCAGCCTTCTGAGTGCTGGGATTAGAAGCGTTCGTCACTACTGCCTGGCTAAACTTTGTATTAATTTGTTCATTTTGTGTGTATGAGCACATGCCATAGAATACATGTGATTGACAGATGACAACTTCTGGGCATTGGTTCTCTCCTTTCACCATGCGGGTCCTAAGGATCAAACTCAGGTCACCAGGCCTGGTGGCAGGGACCTTTGCCACTGAGCATTCTCCTCAGCCCTTCCATTTCTTTGCTTCTTTTAACTAAATGCTGTATCTAAATGATCCTAAGCATTTCAGATAGTTGTTTTTATCTGGGATACTTTTTTCTTCTCAACTATGATTTTCATTTTTATCTCAGATTTTCTCACCTACAGGACAGCTATTGGAGTGGCAGTAGCTGGCTCAGAGGGCAGGGGCACTCACCACCAAGCCCAATGACTTGAATTTCATCTTCAGAATTCACATGGTGAAAGGAGAGAACCTCCTCCCATAGGTTGTTTTCTGACCTACACACACACCCTCCCCCACCCCTGCCACATAAATAACTAAATGTTTTAAAAAGAGATAGATATGAGAAAGACTCTCCTACAGTTATCAACAGTAGCAAAAATCTCCATCATTAACCATGGGATGGTAATGATGAAGAGAAGAGGGACTGTCACGATTCCATGGGTCTGAGAAAAGTTTATCTCAGACCCGTTAGATCTCCGTCTTTGGTGTGGAAAATACCTGACATTTTTGTGATTGCAGGTACAGATCCAAGTGAGAAACAGCAAAGATTCTTTTGACAAGTTAAAGATGGACGTCTGTCAGAAAGTGGACTTGCTGGGAGCTAGTCGCTGCAATATGTTATCTCACTCACTCACTACCTACCAGGTACCCCCTCCATGGTCAGCATGTCCTTGCGGTAAAGACGAGTGGTGAGATTCCTTTTGAAAAGTTGTCTAATGGATGCAAGAAAATTCATATCATTGCTCAGCTTCCTTTGACTGTTGCAGTTCTGACAGAGATCTGAAAAGCTGACTGAAGAAACCCTTGGAAACGGTCTTGTGATCTCACACTTCTCTTTTGAGTCCTAGCACAGTGAAAGACTTAGGGACTTTCTGAGGTTGAAAGCTGGGTGTGGTGGCACATATCTTTAATTCCAGCACTCAGGAGGCAGAGGCAGGCAGATCTCTGTGAGTTTGAGGTCAGCCTGGTCTACAAAGTGAGTTCCAGGACACTTAAGGCTATACAGCAAAGCCCTGCCTCAAAAAAACAAAAACCAAAAAACCAGACCAAAACAAAACAAAAGAGAAAAAAGAAAAAGAAACAAAGGCAGGGAAAGGTGAGGGAGTAACACCAAGACTCATTAATTCTGGTTACATATACTCTGACTTGAAGCAGTAATACTGGGCCCAGCCATGTATGGGGGCTTATGCAGGTAACCCCAGAACTGCAGAGGCAGGAGGATTGAGAGTTCAAGACTAGACTCTGTCCCAAAATTAGACAGAAAAGCAAAAAGAATACCATGGTCCAAAAAGTTTGAAAACTTTTGTGTCAAGCAATGACTAAAGGTAATGAAGCCAATGACAATTAAGTCAATGGTAATTTTGGCTTCAAACGTCAAGTTTAGCAAAGCTCGGCTGTAGATGCCTCTCACCCACCACGCTGCCGTCTGTGCCACACAGTTCTAACCTAAGTCCCAGCAGCACACGCTGCCCTCAAGTCACATGTGAAAAGTGTTGGAGTGGCAGCTGCTTACCTGCAGTGGCTGCCAGCAGAAAGCAGCCTTTGAGCAAGGAAAGAGGTGGTGATTGGAGGTGGTCACTCACTGCTGTCTTAAAGCAGGGTCCTTGACTCAGGTTGGTGCTATGCAACTCGAGTCTCAAGGAAAGATTCAACAGGAAGATCACAAATTACCTCAGTTAGCTGAATAACACTTAAAAAAAAAAAAAAGACCTTATTTATTTTATATTTACATGTGAGTACACTGCTGTTGTCATCAGACACACCATAAGAGGGCATCAGATCCCATTACAGATGGTGGTGAGCCACCATGTGGTTGCTGGGAATTGAACTCAGGACCTCTGGAAGAGCAGTCAGTGCTCTTAACCTCTGAGCCATCTCTCCAGCCCTAAATAACACATTTTTAGGGCCAAGTCGTTGTTGAATCCTTAACAAAAGGGCAAATTTAGTAGTAGTTTCTCAAGTGAATAGATATTTATGGGCCAAGCAGAGTGGCACACACCTTTAATCCAGGCACTGCAGAGGCAGGTGGATTTCTCTGTGCTTGTGGACATCCTGGTGTGCATAGCAAGTTCCAGGCCAGCCAAGGCCACATAGTAAGACCCTGCCTCACAAAGCAAAACAAAGCATAAAGATTCTTCTGGGCCAGTAAGATCTTCAGCATGTAATGGTTCTTGCCCGCAACCCTGATGACCTGAATCTGACCCCTGGGACCCACATGGTAGCTTGAGAGACCCAATTCCCAAGAATTGTTCTCGGTTTTCTGTAGGCACCATGTGACACATGCATACATGCAAAGACACACATCCACATACTCACCCATGCAAGCATGTGCACGCAATACTTACATATGCTAACATAAAAATTACATGTGTCCCTTCTGCAGAGATTGGTGTTTTTATGACTCTGATGCTCATGACTTTAGATTTCGAGGTATTTGGACCCAGTGGTTTTCTTTCTCTTATATAAGCTATAGTCATTCTGTAGGTACATTCCCGTGCTGTGTACATAAAGGCACGTGCACATACAGACTCAGTGCTCACTTTAATGAAGAACTGTTCTTTCTGGTTCCTGGTCTCAGACAGTAGGATCAATTCCTGAGTAGCACAACAGTGAGGAAACATCCCCCAAACAGGCCTTGGATGGGCAGAATTCTAGTGTTGTCTTTTCTATTTCCTTCTTTTTCTTCTTCTGTTTTTAGTATAGAATAGAGTTTTTCAGGGCATGGGGAGGGGAGTTAGGAGGGTAGTAGAGGCAGAGAGAGGCAGAGGGGGGAGGGAGGGGGAAGAGAGAGGGGAGGGAGGAGGGGAGAGAGAGAAGGGGGGGAAGGGGAAGGGGAAGAAGGGGAAGGGAGAAGAGAAGTAGGGGAGTAGAGGCCGGCCATGAGCATGTGGGGGTTGGGGGGAAGGGGCGAGAGGACAGAGCGAGAGCAAGAGAGCAAGAGAGCAAGAGAGCAAGAGCTTCTTTTCTGTTTCTGCAGAGAACATTGCTTGTGTTCTGGGAGAAAACAGCTCAAATGATGTCCCAAATCCAAGAGGCCTATGCTGGCTTTCATCCGTATGACTTCATGGCTCTCAAGGTATGCCTCCCATGTCCTCCAGCTTAGCTTAACTACTTGAGTTAGGTGATAATGTTAAAACTGTCTTTCACTGGGCTTAGTTTCAAACTCATGAAACACTGGGAAACATATTCCCCACTACTAAGGAGCTGTCCTGCCTAGGTTCTAGTAACTTCCAGGAGCACTAAAATGCACAGGCCTCTTGTGGGCTGAGGAGCTAGTATGACAGGCAAGTGGGAAGATGTGGAGCTGGGGACAGTGGCCCAGAATGTAAGAGGACCCAAGGTTGTTCTCCACACCTATGCTGAGTGACTCACAGCACCCATAACTCCAGCTCTAGGACCTGACAGCACACTTTTCTGGGCTCTGTGGGCACCTGTACACACAATTAAAAGTACATCCTTTAAAAAATGATTTCTAGAAAGTGAAGTTTAGTAATAAACAATTTAAAGTACAGATGTGGTTCATGATGCCCAGGTCACACGGCATGGCCCTGACATGGGTGCCACCGAAGCTATAGAGAGGAACATAAGAGGTGCTTGTTCCACAGTGTGTACTCATTTGATTACAGTTTCTCAGTGTTTGTACAGCACCAGGCACATCTTTACATATGGCATACTCCACATGGTCACACTGTGATAGCTGCTTCTGCAGTTCTGATGGGCTGGCTTTAAGCACATTTTAGCTTACCATTCTTAACCTCAGCTGGATGAAGAGCTGGTGATGGATTTTTAAAGTCATCTTTAAAAACAATTGAAGGGTGTGTGTGTGGCACACTCTTGCCCAGGTACCTGCAGAGGTCAGAAGTATCTGATCTCTCTGGAGCTGGAGTTACAGGTGGTTGTGAGCTGCCTCATGTGGGTACTGGGAATTGAACTTAGCTTCCCTGAGAACAGTACATATTCTTAACTGCTGAGTTATCTCTTCAGTCTCCTCTTAAGTCTTTTCCTTTTTGAGACTATGGCCCTATATGGCCTGGAACACTCTGAAGACCAGGCTGGCTTTGAACTCACATAGTGCTCAGAAAGGGATTAAAGGCACAAGCCTGCCTACCTCGCCAATCCTTTAAGTCATTTTGTGAGATAACATCTTTCAGCCCCAAAGCTGCCCTTGTTTAAAGTTGTTTTTTTTTTTTCTATAAGAAATGCTTCAGTAAATAGTGTATTATGTATTAGGCAAACTCTGTGCCTAATTTCTACTGAGAATCTAGACTGAACATCTTTGGCTCTATGATGAGGATTGCGGTACAGGTGGGCAATGCAGCGTGTTTTCTTTGGACCTATCACAACTTGCTGAGCTTTCTCTAAGGCATGGCACAATGTGTGTGTGGTTCCACAGGTGGCCAGGATGAAGAATTGTGTACCTGGGGCTCAGGACAAAGGACACATCCCACATTCCCACGGCTCTTGCTCTCAACTCAGAACGAGTTCTATTTTATAGTGTCTGAAATTTTTATTCTCCTTTTGATTATAAAAATAAATATTTTTTAAAGGTTTATTTATTTATTTACTTTCAATGAATACACTGTAGCTGTTTTCAGACACACCGGAAAAGGGCATCAGATCCCATTACAGATGGGTGTGAGCCACCATGTGGTTGCTGGAAATTGAACTCAGGACCTCTGGAAGAGCAGTCAGTGCTCTTAACCACTGAGCCATCTCTCCAACACCCCCCGCCCAATAATTTTTTTTTAAATCTACTTAACTTTTAATTTTGTATCCTTAGCGACTACAAGACACTCCAGGCAACCTCACTGCAGATTACAAAGAAGAGCAAACAGAAGGCAGCTGTCTTACTACAAACCTCAATAAGTAAGTAGGCAAAGCTACCTCTGATGCTATGGAAGTCCTGGATGCAATCCTATAACACACATGGAGATAGTCATTGGCTTTCTCCTCTCCGGCTCAGTGAATGTTTATTCTACGTCATTTTCCCAAACAACACAAACGTCGGTCCCTGCTATTAACATGGCAGGCAAAAGAGATGCCAAAAGTACCAGTCGATGACTCCAGATTCTGTCATGGGGAAGAATGTGCATTGCATTAGGAGCTGAGTACTGTAGGGATGCCTTGAAGGGAGGGCAGGGAGGCAGGAGAGCAGGGGGGCAGACAGGCAGGGGGGCAGCAGGCAGTAGGCAGGGGATGGAGGGAGGGGAAGGAGGTAGGAGGTGGGAGGGGGTGCTGGGGGAGGGGAAGGGGAGCAGGGGGAAGGAGGGCAGGGAGGCAGGAGAGTAGGCAGGCAGCGGGCAGGGGGCAGGAGGGCAGGAGGGCAAGCAGGCATGGGGGCAAGGGGAAGGAGAGCAGGAAAGCAGGCAGGTCCAGGTGCAACAGCTGTTAGAAATCAATCTCAGAATGACCCAGCTGAGACTGGGCCCTACCCACACAGGCCTGCCCCTCCCTGAACAGGCCGGCTCCCTGATGCTTCACTCCTGTCTTAAGCAAACTGCCTAAGACAGCAACAACTCTGAAGGCCCAGTAGTGAGAGGGATAGAAGGTGAACCCAAGTTTATTCTCTATGGGAAATCCAAACTAAATGTTTGTATGTATGAAATTGTATGTATAAACTAAACTTACTTCAGCTTTATGTTGACGTTAAAATCATGAATGTAGCTAAGTTGTTTTTAAATGTCATTTATGGGGAGGAGAGAGCTGGAGAGCACTGGCAGCTCTTCCAGAGGTCCTGAGTTCAATTCCCAGCAGCCACATGATGGCTCACAACCATCTGTGATGGGATCTGGTGCCCTCTTCTGGTGTCTGAAGACAGCGACAGTGTATTCATAAGTTTGTGTTGTTTTTTTGTTTTTTTTTTTCCTTCGGTTTTTCGAGACAGGGCTTCTCTGTGTAGCCCTGGCTGTCCTGGAACTCACTCTGTAGACCAGGCTGGCCTCGAACTCAGAAATCCACCTGCTTCTGCCTCCTGAGTGCTGGGATTAAAGGCGTGTGCCACCACTGCCCGGCCATAAATAAATTTAAAAAATATTTTTAAAATCATATATGCATGTCATTGGACATTTCATTCCAATCCTAAGTCTCTTTATTTGTAGTTATTTTTTAAAATGATACTGTATTGGTCTTTATGTGTCTTTAAAAAATATTAAAATAGTCTTTAATACTGACAATTATGAAGTCATACCCAGGAATAACGGTTCAATCACTGTTCAGTTTCTGTGCCCCACTCTTTATTGTATGGGTGTTCTAAATCACCATATTAGATGGATACTATAAATGTCTACAATTACCATTAGCTGTGTACTGGCTGGTTTTGTGTGTCAACTTGACACAAGCTGGAGTTATCTCAGAGAAAGGAGCTTCAGTTGAGAAAATGCCTCCATGAGATCCAGGTGTAAGGCATTTTCTCAATTAGTGATCAAGGCAGGAGGACCCCTTCTGGGTGGTACCATCTGTGAGCTGGTAGTCTTCGGCTCTATAAGAAAGCCAGTAAGAAACATCCCCCGTGGCCTCTGCATCAGCTCCTGCTTCCTGACCTGCTTGAGTTCCAGTCCTGACTTCCTTTGGTGATGAACAGCAATGTGGAAGTGTAAGCTCAATAAACCCTTTCCTCCCCAACTTGCTTCTTGGTCGTGATGTTTGTGTAGGGATAGAAACCCTGACTAAGACAGCTGGGAACATTATAGACCAGTCTGTCTTGCCTTCTTTGGCAAATATCACCTATACCACATTTTGTGTGGGATGTTCATCTCTTTCAGTTCTTATGTGTTAAGTAAGTGCCACGCCTACCCTGCAGTGTATGAAAATGAATGCCAAACTCTATGGCCTAAGTTACAGGCCCAGGAGCACTCATTCATGTTTGTATAGTGGTCCAGTTTATAGACTTTAAAAAAGAATTTTGGTATATTTGCATAAACATAATGAGATATCTTAGGGATGAATCCAAGACTAAATATGAAATTAATTTCTGTTTTCTTCTATATTTTTAACCGATTAGGATAATTTTAATAAAATTTTTAAAAAGTCCCAAAGTCTTTGGGCAATTCTCTAAACCATAGTAAAAGACAGCAAGAGTACTAGAGTATTAGTTACACAGCTGAGAGCACAGACTCCAGACATTTCCCATAATTCTACACTGTGTCCTCCTCCTTTTAGAAGTCCTTGCTGAAAGGAAGACATAGACACAGAAGAAAGGTACCAGTGTGAGTCTGGTGTGTCTTATGTTTGTGCCCTATGGAGATATTACTTTAAATATTGTGTATATAAAAACAAGTCCTACTATAATAAAGAAATTTTGAATTTCAGATTTCCAGATTAGGAATATTCAACCGTGTATTTGGCCCGGTGCCTACAACCCTGACATGGTCTCTGAATTAGTGTTTACAGAAATAAGGAGTCAAAACCAAGAATAAGGGGCCGGGCAGTGGTGGCGCACGCCTTTAGTCCCAGCACTCAGCGGCAGAGGCAGGTGTGTCTTTCTATGAGTTCAAGGCCAGCCTGGTCTACAGAGTGAGTTCCGGAACAGCCAGCACAGAGAACCTTATCTCCAAAACAAAGCAAAACCAACAACAACAAAAAGAAAATAAAAATAAGGGTTTTTATAGTTTGTGCAAATCGATAGAAATGACACTCTGTTACAGATTTGGTCTACCAGATAAGTATTTTATGTTCCTCCTGAATTAAAATTTCAATTATATGAAGCTGGGGGCTGTGAACCTTGAATGTGCTTTTATCCAAATCTCTTTACTGTTTGGTTTTTACTTTAGGGTAGCTTTGTCTGAAGAGGAAGAGAAATTTGAGAGAGAACCAGGTAAGATGGTAGATGCATTAAATTGAAATGGCCACATTTTTAATGTCAAAATGGTTTATCTCAGTCATTCAGATATTTAAATGTTTAGAAAGATTGACTTAAATTGAATTTAAAATGTCACTTTTTAATTCCACTTTGTACACCTCAGGTATGTTCCTCCTTAATAGGATCGAAGCCAAACCAAGTTTCTTTTAAGCCACACATAATTGGGACTTTTAAAAAATACATTCAGTCCCCAGTCACTGACTCTTCATGGAAGAATTTAATCCATTTACACTTGTTGATTATTGCTAGCTGGGGTCTTGCTGTGGCTCATCCCTCCCACATTTTGAGACAGGTCTCTGTGTATATCTAACTGGCCTGGGATTTGCTGTGTAGACCAGGCTAGCCTCACACTCATTGGTCAGCTGTCTGTTCCTCCTGAGTGCTGGGATTAAAGGTGGGCCAGCTTGACCTCCCTTGCTGATGCTGCTTTAATACCAACTTTATAGTTCTTCTCCTTTTACAGTTCTTCTCTGTGCCTGGGTGGCTTTTCTTCAGTGTGCTTTCAGTCCTTTTCATTTCTGGTGTGTCAACTATAGACGTTTGCTTTGTGGATTACCAAGACTCACCAAGAAATTCTGCTTATGAGATACTTTTTTGTAATCATAACAATTTAACACTGGTCACAAAGAATGAAAACAAAATGTGAAATTACTAGTTTTGAAAACTCTCTAGGAGCTGGAGAGATGGCTCAGCAGTTAAAGAGCAGTTTATTGCTCTTGCAGAGGACCTGGGTTTGGTTCCCAGCATCTAACATGGCAGCTCACAATTTGATGTAACTCCAGCTCCAGGGACCAGACACATTCACACACACATGTATATACATACATATACACATATGTATATATACATATACGAATGCTTTGCATACATTATATATACATATATCTATATGTGTATATATGTGTGTGTATATATAATTTGCACATATAAAATTTCACACTTTATTTTCTTTGTGATCATTAAAGAGTTATAATTACAAAATAGCATCTTATAACAAGGCTTTTTTATACATATATGTATATATAATATAGGCAGTATATATACATATGTGTATGTATGTATATATGTGTGTGTATGCATATATAATGTAGGCAAAACATTCATACATATAGATTAAAATAAAAATTTTAAAACCCTCTACATTTGCAGGGTCTTTTGTAGTCTAAGCTAGCCTCAAACTGGCTCTACAATCAAAGATGCCGCTGAACTTAAGACCCTTCTTCCACTACCTCTAGAGAGCTGAGATTATAGACATGTACTGTCATGCCTATCTCATGTGGTACTGGGGACTGAACCCATGGTCTTGCTCATGCTCAGAAAGATATTACCAACTCAGTTACACCCAGGCCCATTGTGAAATTTTGATGTCTCAAATTTTATCTTTTTTTTTTTTTTTTTTTTTTTTTTTGAGATAAGGTCTCTCTGTGTAGATCAGGTTGGCCTACAACTCACAGGGATCTACCAGCCTCTGCTTCCCAAGTTCTGGAATCAAAGGTATGTGCCTTTGTAGCCTTTGGGGTTTTGTTGATTTTGTTTTGTTGTTGTTTATTTGTGACAGAGTCTCACTATTACATAGCTCTGGCTGTCCTGAAACTCACTCTGTAGACAGGCTAACCTTGAACTCCCAGAGATCCATCTGCTTCTGCCTCTCTGGTGCTGGTATTAAAGCTACATCCTATCACACCTGGCTTTAGCCTTCATTTTCACTTTTTAAGAATTTACATTTCTTTGTGTGGGAGTCTCTGTATGTGGGTGGATGCATACAACAGTCCACATGCGGAGGTCAGAGGACAATCGGTTCCCTCCTCTACCATGTGTCCTTGGTATCAAATTCAGGTTGTCACATTGGTGGCAAGTGTGGTGACCTGCTGAGCCACCTTGCTGGACTCACTTTACACCTTTCTCCATTGCCTTTCTCCCAACAGAGTTACTGTTATGTAGTTACTGTGGCTTTTACTTACGTTGTTATTTAGGCCATTACTAAAGACGTAAATAGTTAATGTATCATGTTTACATTAGAGAATTCTAATATTACTCATGAGTTTTACCCCTTCTGGGTTAGGTGTGTACAGGTTTTTCCTCTCTAGGATCTCGTCTCTCTGTCTCTGCCCTGAAAGGCAGGGTTTTTCTTTGTAGCTCTGGCTGTTCTAGAACTCATTCCATAGACTAGGATGGCTTCAAACTCAGACCTGCCATTGCCCCCTGAGTGCTGGGATTAAAGATATACACCACCATCCAGCCTTGGCATCTCTTTCCATTTGAAGAACTTTTAGCCTTTCTTGTAGGACAGGCCTGATAGAGAGAAATTCCCCCAACTTTGTCTTGTCTTCTTCATTTTTTTTAAAAAGACAGCTTTTCAGGGTGTAGTTTTCTTGGCTAGCAGTTTCCTTGGTACTATGAATACCTCATGCCGCAGTCTCTTGACCTGTAAATGTTCTGTGGCATAGTCTGCCCCAGGCAGAATTGGACGGCTTTATGTACACTTGCTTTAGTGCTGGAGAGCTTACTGTGTATCTTCTTCTTTTCTGAGAGTGGCTGGCATCCTTGACTTTTCTGCACCCCAATAGCCTCCTCTAGGTTGGGGAGTCCTCAGTGACTTGAACTTCTCAAGACCCCCTTGTGCTGTAATGACTAGGTGATTACTCTTTAATATTGTATCACATTTCTTGGTTTTTACAGTTCTCATATTTTCTCCTCCAGTTGCCTGTCTCTGAGATGTTTTTCCTTCTTATCTATAGACTGTGTTTTAACTTTGAAGGCCGTTGTTTGTGGCTGCCCGTCCAGACGTCCGCTTGTAATCTCTGAGCCTGTGGACATTTCCACTAGTTTAGCACTAGATGGCTCCCTACATCCAAGTTTGCCATAGTTTTCCTGTAAGATTGTCCTCTGAACTCAAGTACCCCATGATGGACATGGTGACTTACACCTGAAATTTCAGCACTTAAAAGGCTGAGACAGTAGGATTGCCCCTAGTTTGAGGCTGTCCTGAGCTCAGTATTAGACCTTGTCTCAATAAATAGTTTTGTTTCGTTTTTTTTTTTTAAAAAAAATGGATGCTTTCCCCAGCCCTTATTTGTTCAATCTGTAGTTGATGATGTCAGTTAGGACTTGTTGATTTTTGTAAGCCTACCGGTGCCTGGATGGGCCCAGACATCCACTCTCACTGGCCCGCAGTCAGACAGTATTCCCTCTTTCCAGGGTTGTCTCATGGAAGCACGAACCCCAGGCTCTCAGGCAGAAAATGGGCATCGACTTTCCTTGTTTCCCCTGAGCAGACAGTTACCTTCTATGTTGTGATGGCTGGCATTGGGGGAGAAATGGTGTAAGTAGCCCTGTTGTAACCAGTGTTGCAATACAGGGCCTACAGTTGGATCCTACAGCCTAAGACCAGCACAGTGGGGAAGGGCAGGATAGGACCAAAATGACTGTCATCTGCTAGTGGTGAACT
Organism: Rhynchomys soricoides; assembly: GCA_019843965.1. Lineage (NCBI taxonomy): Eukaryota > Metazoa > Chordata > Mammalia > Rodentia > Muridae > Rhynchomys > Rhynchomys soricoides. The sequence continues at coordinate 7,642,083 of JADRCH010000006.1, read as the reverse complement.
CACGGTGCAAGACTATAACTTGTTAATGCCAGGTAGAATCTAAGTCTACTCACCATGAGCCTGGGCCTAGGGACAGGGACCATTAGGACTACCCCAGCCAGTGACCAAATTCCAAACAGTTTTGCTTCTTATTTGCCTGAAGTTGGGAACCTTGGTAGAACTAGTCATTCGGCCCGAATGTCACTAAGCTAGGTTTCACATTTGTGGTCTCACAGCCACAGAGACCTGTGTAATGTTGAGTCTGTTCGGCACATACGTAATGTTTACAGCAAAGTAGTCCTCCGGAGTGGGGTCTTCACCTGATGATGCCTTGCATATCAGGAAGCTCTAAGGATAGGTCCTCAGGTCTGCCCATTGCTGGGTCTCACCAAGTGGGTCCTATACTGAGCTCTAACGTCAATTCTGTGATTACTTCCCTGCTGTGACCCACAGTATTTATGTCTGGGTGGGAGGGGCCATCTGGCTAAGGGCTAGAGCATCCTTTGGTGGTGTGAGAGCTAGGAGCTGTGGGTCCCTGTCTGGATTCCACCTAGAGAGCCTAGTACTAGATTTCAGGCTAAGGCTTGGACTTAATTTATTCCCCCTACAGGGCAGGTGTCTCCCTCCCCACGGTGTTGCCTTCCTGCCTTTTTCAGTGTGTGGTTACTATTCCATCACTAGGCCCTGCAGCCTCACCCTGGCTTCCTTGGCTCTTGGGAAGCTAGAGTCGCAAACCAGCGTCTGTGGGAAGGACAGCCCCTCATCCCATCCTTAGCTCCCCAGGTGCTCTTGGTCCCCTCCTGTTTCTCTTATCCTGGATTTCTTTAGTTCTCCTGAGACTAAGTGACTGAGAGTCTTGTCCTACAACATTTGCTGAACACCAGATATTGTAAATGTGTCTTAGTAACTTTGGGTGCTGATCCCACTTATTATTTGCTTGATTTTCAGATGGGAATTATTTTAACGGGGCTATTCTTCATCTTTCCCTCTCCTCACCTCAGGGTAGGATGCCTTAGAGGGTTCAGACACCCTGTGGTGGCAGCTTTGTCAGAGCTTTGAAATCTTTCTCTGACCACAAGCTGCTGGTCAGCTCCACTCATTTCCAGCTGATAGCTCCACTGACTTCAGTAACGCTACAGTACAAATTGTTCCTCAGACCAAACAAATCAAACTTGGGCTCTATTGGAGGAATACTCTCCAAAGTCAGTAAGTTCTGATCCCAGCCAGCCCCACCCCTCCGCATTCTCTCAGGCAAAGAAGTAGCTGGCCATAGTTAAGCCTATAGATACAGCAAAACTGCCTTTTCCTGGGGTTCATACCACAACCTTCACCTCTGAGAAAACTTTCAGGCGTCAGTTTGCTGCACTTGTTTGAGGATGATGTTAGTTCCTCTGGAAAGGTTACAAGTTCTCTCTTCTGTGGTCTGCTGGTCCCCTCTTAAGGAAACTCGTGTCAGAGACAGAGCTGGAGCGGAGTGGGGGTGGGGAGTGGGGACGGTGGCATCAGTGGCACCCTTGCCTTAGAAGCTGAGCCTTGGCTTGAAACTACCACTTTATCTGCAGGGCCAAGGACCAGGTCAGTGATGAGGGGACAGAAGCACAATTCTAATGCCACCTTCAGCAGGCTGAGGAGACAAACCCCAAAATGTTTTAGGGGCCTCAATTCAGGAAAACCCCAGATTTATGGCTTCAGAAAAGAATTCTAGAACTAGCCAATATGAAGCAGAATTGGAGTCTTATTTAGAATATTAAGACAGGTGCTCAAAAGATGGCTCAGTGATTAAGAGCACTGGTTTCTCTTCCAGAGGTCCTGAGTTCAATTCCCAGCAACCACCTGGTGGCTCACAACCATCTGTAATTCCGGTTCCTGGGAATCTGATTCCGACTTCTGACCTCCATGGACACAAATCATGCTCATAGTACCTGTACATGCATGTAGGCACCTATACACATAAAATAATAGTTAAAAACAAGACAGGGATGGGGGTGGCTCATCACTATAATTGCACAAGCATGAATACTTCAACACCCATGTAAAAAGCTGGATTTGAGAATCGGTGGGATGGCTGGCTCAGCTGGTGGGGGCACTTGCCATCCAGTGTGATGGACCTGAGTTTATTCCCTAGGAGCCACATGGTGTAAGGAGGAAACCTACTCCCTGAAGTTGTCCTAAGATCTTTATAAGCATCACACACACACACACACACACACACACACACACACACCAATAAATACACTCAGTTTAAAAAAAAAAATCTAGGAAGCTGGCAAAGTGGTGCACACTTTAATCCCAGCACTTGAGAGACAGAGGCAGGCAGATCTCTGTGAGTTCCATCTACAGAGCAAGTTCTAGGACAGCCAGGGCTACACAGAGAAATTCTGTCTCAAAAAAACAAAAATAAAAACAAAACAACAACACAAAACAAAAATAAGAAGGAAAGAAAGAAACCTGTTTTCAACAAGTGTGGTTACAGGGAGGCTCTGCCCTGGGCTGAACTGTGACCCGTGAAGCCTGCAGCTAGTGTTACACTAGGGTTTTCTGCTTCTTGCTCAGGAGCAGCTCCCCTCCTCATGTCTCCATAATTCCTTCTCTGTCCTGGCCCACCTCAACTGGGTGGGCTCAGTGTTCATCTAGCAAGTAGGGTCTGGCTGGACAATGGGAACCTCTGCTTGACTATAGTCATGGGATGTAGCCTTAAGTATAGGGGCAGACTGTGATGATGGCCTCCTGACTCCTGGGAAGGTGGCCCTCCCAAATGAGACTGGGTGTTCCAGGCTAGAATGGTTATGGAGGAGAGGGCTGTTCTTAGTACATACCTCAGTTCCTCCTGAATTCTGGAGCTCTTAAGTAAATGGGTTTTTTTGTTTGTTTGTTTTTTCTTCATATCCTGAATAGTCTTGGGGCTTTTACTAGCTACACTGGAGGTCAGATCCTGTGAAGATTCTGTTACTTTTATTGATAAAATAGTTAAAGTAGTTGTTGAAGTCTGGGAATTGCCACACAAACATTCACTCAGTCACTGATCTTAAACAGGGCTGGTTTATCGACTGCACACCCCAAGACCAATTGATAAGGGATGTAGTCTAGACTTGGAAGCTAGACTGTGATCCGGATCCAGAATCCTACAGAGTTTTCCCACCAATCAGGATTCAGGGATAGGGGACTTCCTTAGGAACATGTCTTTGTTATAAATTTAACCTGTTCCCATTGGTCCAGTTATTCAACTGTGGTGGGGTGACTTGCCTGGCCTAGTATTGATGTCCCAACTTGCCAACTAGGATGTCAGTGACCCACATACATGTCTCTTTCTGCCAAGTAGGAAGTCAGTTCCCAGGGAGGTTGCAGGTCCAAGCTTATTGTGGTTTTCTATACAAAGCAGTCCTAACTGACCTTTGTTGTGATTGGTTTCTAAGAACACCAAAGCATAGAACATGACAGAATTTGGGTTAATGGTTAGCTCAGGCATGAAGAAGTTCCTAGTAACGGCACATGAAACAGTTTCCTTGTATGTCCTAACAGCATATGAGAAAGTATCCTTGTGACAGCTGAAACCGGCTAGCTAGACAGGTGACAGTTGCCCAGGCCTTCCTTCACAGTAGTGTGTTTGGGCCACCACCACTTCATGCTTGGCATTTAATTATCCTATGGATTATGAAATATTTTTATTAAAATCTTTCAGGAAGTCTGTTCTCCTTTCACACAAATTTAAAATTTATTAGTAAAAGAACCTTGTTGTTTTCTTTGGGGGGGGGGTAGTGTGGTTTCTCTGTGTAGCCCTGGCTGTTCTGGAACTTACTCTGTAGACCAAGTTGGCCTCAAACTCACAGAGATCCACCTGCCTCCATCTCCTGAGTGCTGGGATTAAAGGCGTGTGCCACCTCTACCTGGGTTTTGCTTTCTTTTAAATCTGTTTTTTACACTGTAAACAGAGCACATTGATTCATGAACTCTCTGCACTTTTATGTGTATGAGTATCAGTTTCTATGATGTCCTGTGCACACGGGAAGACAGTGCCAGTGCTAGTGCATCGCCCTGCTGCTTGTGCAGGGCATCTTCTGTCCTTGTCTGCTTGTCTGCTCCTTTCTGCACTGGCTTGTGTCTTTCTCTGGGTCTCTGGGTCTTTGTCTGCATAAGCAGTGCTTTATTAGCAATTCATATTCATAACTATTAGTTTAGATGCTATGTAGCCACTTTGACCTGAATCCTGTCTTATTAGAAATAATTATAGACTTTTAATCAATATAGCTGTTTTAGAATTATGTTAATTCCATAAAAGAAAAAATCGTTCTCCTATGTCCTGCTCTCATTTCCTCAAAAGGAAATAACCCCTCGCTGTTTGTGTTCTCAACCAGCAGTTGCAAGAGCTCTGCCTAGAGACTCACTAGAAGGAGATGATTTTGAGAAGGAATTCTCATTTCTGAACAGCCTCCTAAGCCCCACTTCTTCAAGTGCCAGTGAATTTGCACAGGAACGCCAGCCTGCCTGTGGGAGCCCCAGCACTGGCCTCACATCCCAGGAGCCTTCCATAGGACCTGGGCCTCTCACTTCCTCTTCCCAGTTCTTTCCTTCACAGCTCTTTGACCTTGGCCTTCATGCAGATGGAGCTTTCAGCAGTAAGTGTTGAGACATTTTGATGTGTGCTTTGTGTTTGCTAAGCAAAACTACTGTGGCTATTGACACTAGAATCAAGAAAAATAGACTTTAGTGTCAATACTACTAGATAAGATCTACAGTCACAACAATCAACTGGAAAAATATCAAACTGATCCACATTAGGGTTTTCAGCATGTCTGAAACAAGAGGTGTGTCCTCAATACCTCATCAAACCCATGTGTTCCCCACTGACTGTTCCAGGGTCTGGCGTACAACATTTGATCCACTGAATCATTCCTGGTCGCCACCACTGCTGCAGGCAAAATTTGTTGTATTTTTTTCCTGCAGGTACAGAATTAGCAAGAAGAGAAAAGAAGGCAGGAATGGAAGACACTGGAGCAAACAGGGGATGGGGTTGGAGGGCCAGAGGGTTGTCCTAGAGAAAGGTGACCAGCAACCCCACAATCCTGTGTCCAGGGTGCATGCTGGGAATCATTTTGCTCCTGTGTCTGTGCTGGTTATCAAATGGAGCCCATCTGTTCCCCACCACTCTCCACTTAGAGCTTCATTTAGTTCCCTGCGTCCAGTAGGTCCTCAGCCTCAGCTCCTCCACGCTTCTCTAGGTGTTTTTCTAACAGAACCCGCTGTCAGCAGTCTGCTTACTTTTTTTCTGGTAGTGGTTTAAGACGGGTTTCTCTTTGTAGCCCTGGCTGTCCTAGAACTCACTCTGTAGACCAGGCTGGCCTGGAACTCACAGAGATCCTCCTGCCTCTGCTTCAGGTGCTGGGATTAAAGGTATGCACCACCACTCCCAGATACCATTGCTTCTTCAGCAGTTTTCATGAGCTCAGACATAAGTCTGAGTCATGGACTCCTAATCCAATCCGTCAACTTTCTCTTTTGCACATGGATGTGGTGTCTTGTCTTCCAGGACTCCAGTGCTGTGTTTTGTTTTCCTATCTACAGTAGTAGTGTCGCTTTACTTATATCTCTGTATCTCATCCCCCAGACACTGTTTTCTGACAAACTCTCATGGCACCCAGCTTCAGTCAATGCATTGTGTTGTAGTAAAACCCTTTTGTTCATACTGTACTAAAGGCACGTGCGAAGTCATTAAATAACCATTAAGGATTTGTTGACGATCCTAAAAGTAAGAATGGACAGTATTAGTCCAACATGCCTAGCACAGTAAACCAGTAAACCTTCATAACAAATAGGGTAAGGAAGGAAAGACAGCAATCTGACAAACCAGGAAACCTTGATTATAGAAATTTACAGACCCTTCTCAATATCCTTAAATGTAAATGGTCTTCACTCTCCAAATAAAAGATACAGAATAGGGAGATAGCCTGGTCATTCCAAGTGCTTACTCTCACGAACACAGGAAAAATACAGCTTTTTACTCTTTCTTGTTTCTCTGTCTTTCCTCCCCTCTCCAAGGCTGGGCTTCCCAAGAGGGATCAGAACACTCAGATACCTTGCCAGTACCTTCACAGCACCCAAAGAAATTAAAATGTAAGTCACTTTTCCCCATTGCATCAATAATCAGTGAGATTCAGGAACTTGGGAAAGGACCATTTTGTCTCCTGGTGTGGAGAAGAAATCCAGGCCTCATTTGTGGTAGATGTGCTCCATCACTGAACTACCCCCAGCTCAGAAGATGCTCAAGTTGCACGACTCCAGAGACCTAGGACGTAATCTTAAATTTCTGTGGCATTACAAGTGTATACAGACACTGCCAGCTGACATCCAGCTTCCCCTGTGCAGGTCATTGCTTCAGACACTCTATATCTTTGGTTTTGTTGATGGGGCACTTCATTTTGCATAATGACCTCAGAGGCCATTCATTCTGCGCGAGTGCCAACTTTTGCCTTGTAAGGAGAGAGAGTCCTCCTGAAGAGAGGGAAGCATGTCTGGTTCACACCAGTCTAAGCAGGCTTGTTTCTTCCCCATTAGTCATCTAACTACTATCCATTTAAATTCTTATTTTTCTGTGGTTTATAATCATCAATATACTTAATCATTTTGTGCTAAAATTTCTTGAGTGTTTGCTCGAGGAAGTCTTTTAGGCAGACTTCCAAATTTTTATGATACTAATACTTTAAAAGTTTTCAGTAAATTCATTATAGAAAAAGTAAAAAATATAAACTATCCCCATGTGTTCTTTGAGCAGGTTTTGCAAAATATTGTCACATTTGGTAAGCATAATTCCTGCAAACCATACCTTGCTCTGTATTCTGTGTGTTCTGAACTGAAATACTTTAAATGGCAGACAGGACTCTCACTGTGTAGCCCTGAAATCTTGCTTTTCCAGCCTCAGCTTCCTGAGAGCTAAGATTATAGATGAAGTCATGTCTTGATCATTAGTAGTTCTTACATAATTTCTATTTCTATTATTTATTATTATAGTTGTTGCTGAATTGTAATTTTTCTCCTTTTCCCTCTTCCTTCTTTCCTGTCTTCCTCCTTCCTTCTGTGGCTCTGGGGGTGGAACCCAGGGCCTCCACATGTTGGATACCCTGCTAGCTACACCGTCAGCCTGGATGGTGATCTTCTTTTTCCTTCTTCCTATACGTTTGCTAGTTAGCATCCTAGTGCATTCCGGCTCATGGTTTTAGAGTTTTGGTCCATGGTCAGTTGGTCACTGCTTCTGCACACATGGCCCCACAGTACATCATGGCATTGACATATTTACCTCATAGAATCCAAGAACTAAAAAGAAAGCAAAGTCCCAGTGGCCCCCAGTGATACATATAACTTCCTCAGCTATAGGTTGTGTGTGCAGTGCTGGCCTAAACATGCTAGGTGAGTGCCCTACTGGGCTACACCCTGGTCCTCAGCCAGCTCTAAAGGTTCTACCACCTCCCAGTGTGGAACGGCTGAGGGACCACACATAGCACATGGACTTCTGGCAGATAGTCACGGTTCACAGAACACAGAAAATAAAGGTACTGCCGGGCATGGTGGTTCAGGCCTTTAATCCAGCTTGGGAGGGAGAGGCAGGTGGTCTCAAACAAAACTAACAAGAAACAAGCAGAGGTCCTGAGAAAGACTGATGTACCTGTAGTCTGAGGCTGATTTGCTTTGTCAGGGAAAGAAGAGCAGGAAAACAGCAGCTGTCAGCTCCGGCCATAAAGTAATCCTGGAAAATTTGATATGTTAGAAATTAAATCATTAAGTGTGCCACTTTATTAATCATTAAATGTAAATTGAAACTAATTCAGGACCAGGATGTATCTCAGAAGTAGACCGCTTAGCTAGTATGCACAAGGTGTGGGTTCCCCCCATAAAATAGAACTGACAGAAAAGCCAGACACAATGACACATTGTTCTAATCCTCAGTCGCCAGGATTCAAAGATTAGAGCAGGATGAGCAGGAGACCAATCTAAGCTATGTAGCAAGACTATGCTACAGAACAAAACCAGCTACAACTCAGCCCCAACAAAATATATTAAAAACATAAGAATGCAACATTGTGGCTAAAATGAGAAGAAAATGCTCATGTTCACCCAGAATGTGGCAGGAGAGCCTTACTGCTGGTAGAAAATCAAATTACTATTAGAAAATTGTTTTTGCAGTTTCTGCTTTAACTGAGCATACATGTACTTATCAGTAAGCAGTTCCATTCCTAACTAGATAGCTGACAAATTCATCTAGATGTTAGCCAAAATAAATGCAAAAGACTCACCATAACACCTCGGTTTCCTGGGCGTAGGGATGAAGAACGACCAGAATGATGTCACTTTACCATACATGCTCATTAAGGAGGTGTCGGGCATTGCTGCTTCAATCACCAGCCTTGGCATGATTACCAATAACCTGTTTACTCTCACATGTTATACTTAAGTGGTAAATTATATGACTTACACAGATAGGAAACATGAGCTCCTGAAGACAGGCGACCTGCCCAGCATTGCTCAGTGGAGGTAGAGTACCTGGGACTCACAGCTATCCTTACATGGGTATAGCTGACATGACTTCAGTTCCCAGAACTAGAGCTGGACCCAAACTCTGTGAAGCCCCTGGCTGCACCCCGATGCATGGGGCCTCAGATACTGCTGTGCAGTTGTAGCTCCTCTGGTCTATAGTCAGTATTAACCATGACTTCCTTGACTCTGAGTCAGACTGCATTTATTTCTCTGTGTGCTGTGACCCAGTGCATGTTCAGTTCTTGGATTCTCAGGCCTCTTCCCTGGTTTCTAAACTTCTTGGTCTTCAGGGATGTACTGGCTAGTCTTCTCTCAACTTTATAGATGCTAGAGTCATCAGAGAGAAGGAAACCTCACTTGAGAAAATGCCTCCATAAGACTGGTCTGCAGGCAGCCTTATAGGGCATTTTCTTAGTGATCAATGGGGGGATGGCCCAGCCCATTATGAGAGGAGCCATCCCTGGGCTGGTGGTTGTGGGTTCTAGAAGAAAGCAAGTTGAGCAAGCCAGTAAGCAGCACCCCTCCACAGCTCTGAATCAGCTCCTTCCTCCAGGTTCCTGCTGTTTGGGTTCTTGTCCTGACTTCCTTCAGTGATAAGACTACAATGTGGAAGTGTAAGCCAAATAAACTCTTTCCTCCCCAAGTTGCTTTTGGTCATGGTGTCTCATTGCAGCAACAGTAACCTTAAGATAACAGACTTCTAGTCTTAGGAAATGACCCACTGTTACTGCCGTGTGTAATCTGTTAAGTCCTAGCTCTCAGTATAAACATGTAGCCCTGAATATCTGTTACAGTGCAACGTGCAGGCTACTGACATACAAAAATTCACATTCTAGGAGGGAAATGACAGGGACTGAAACATTAATAAGGTAGTTCCAGAAGACAGAGCTCCCAGCAGCCACATGGCAGCTCACAACTGTCTGTAACTGCAGTTCCAGGGGATCTGACACCTTCTTCCATAGGTACCAGGCACACATGTGATGCACAGACATGCATAAATAAAATCAAACAATTTCTTTTTTAGAAGTAGGATACTATTGCTTTGTGAACAGAGTGATAGTGCATTTTTAAAAAGAACTTGGGTCTGACAATCTTATCAGAATGTTTTGTGTTTCTTCATTAATTCATTCACTTTACATCCCCACCACAGCACTGTCCCACTCTCGAAAACCCCTCCCCGCAGTATACCCTCCCCTTCTCAGAGAAGGGGATCCCCCATGGATACCAAGGTGCCTTGGCACATAAAGTCTCAGTAGGACTAAGTACATCTTCTCCCAGTGTGGCTAAACAAGCTAGGAGAAGGGGATCCAAAGGCAGGCAAGCCCCATTTTCAATTCTTAGGGGACCCACATGAAGACCAAGCTGCACATCTGCTACAAATATGTAGGGGTCCTAGGTCCAGCCTCTGCATGTTCTTTGGTTGGTGGTTCAGTCTTTATGAGCCCCCATGTGCCCAGGTTAGTTTACTCTGTAGGTCTTCTGTGATGTCCTTGACCCCTCCAGCTCCCTCAATCCTTCCCCCCACTCTTCCTGAGCTCTGCCTGATGTTTGGCTGTGAGTCTCTGCATCTGTTTCCATCAGCTGCTGGATGAAGCCACTCAGAAGACAGTTATGCCAGGCTCCTGTCTGCAAGCAGAGCAGAGTATCATTAATAGTGTCAGGGGTTAGCTCTCTCCCATGGGATGTCTCTCAAGTTGGGCCAGTCATTGGTTGGCCATTCCCTCAATCTCTGCTCCATCTTTATTCCTGAGCATCTTGTAAGCAGGGCAGATTTGGGGTGGAAGGTTTTATGGGTGGGTTGATGTCCTCCTTCCTCCACTGTAAGTCTGGCCTGGCTACAAGAAGTTACCAAAATGTCTTGACCTTTTTATGTTGTTTTAAATTACCTTTGAGGGAGCGAATGTTTGTCTCTCTGCTTCCACCATGTGTGCCCTGGGGAGCAAACCTGCACTTACCTGCTGAGCCATCTCCACAGCCCTTGTTAGGAAATGTTTTGATAAGCACTGGACATGATGGTGCATACCTATAGTACAACATTTAGGAGGCAGGATCACAATCCTGAAGCCAGCCTGAGCAACAGAGTGATACCCTGCCTCAAAAGACAAAGTAGAGACAATCATCAGATGTGTATGCTAGGGTTAGAAGGGGTTATTCCCTTTTATGGCTAATATTTTTGAAGTTTTACTTTCTCTTTTTAAATACTATTTTTTATTTCTGTGAGTGCACTGTAGCTGTCTTCAGACACACCAGAAGAGTGTATCAGATCCCATTACAGATGGTTGTGAGCCACCATGTGGGTGCTGGGAATTGAACTCAGGACCTCTGGAAGAGCAGTCAGTGCTCTTAACCATTGAGCCATCTCTCCAGCCTGAAATATTGCTTTTAGAGATTTTAAGCAGCATTTAAGCTTTCTTGGGAGGAACTACATTTGCTTTTTAAAATTACCCTTAAGGGGGTGTAATGAACCAGTCAGCCAACTGTATTTTTATTAAACAACATCTGCTTCAAAAATTATAATAGTATAAAAATATTACTCCAAAAACTGAAACTCTTTAATGTCTTTTTCTTAATAGCCCCCAACAATGGTAACCAAGACATGTCAGCCTGGCTCAGTCTATTTGCAGACTTGGGTCCGCTCTCAAACCCAGATGCCATTGGACACTCAGATGACGAGCTTCTGAATGCCTGACTGATGTCATGGTGACTGATGTCACAGGTTCAGGGGTCTTGAGGCATCAACTGTGCAACATTTGCCTTTCTGAAGAGAAGTTCTCACTGCGACCACACACAGAAGCATGTGTTCAAGCCAATTCTAGTCAGAGGGTTGGAGCACCTGAGCAGACTGTTGTACTTATGCTGGATTTGCAAGCTATTGATAGTACATGGATAATTTTACAAACTCCTGAGTCGGCAATACTGAGAAACCAAATTTATGTCTGAATCACAGAAGCATGGTGTATTCCTCTGGAAGGTGTTTTATACTTGTTACTCTGTGGTAAGGGGTAAAGAACAGGATATAAAGTGGCTATAGTGTGGGGTTCCCTTGATACTGTTGTTTTCTGTTGTGGAGAACAGCACTGGATCTAGAAAGCTTTCTCCTCGAGTACAATGTAGAACAAGATTAGAGAACTGTCTGTTTTTACTGAAATTAGAGAAACGTGTGTTTGCTTTTCTGTATCTGGAAACTAAATGTAATGTTACCTTCCACTCATACACAATCATGGATGCACTTAGTTCCATTATTACATTTTCATGGGGAAGGAAGCAGGATGCAAAAGCCATCGTTTGAGAAATGGGAAAAGGGATCTAGAGGCCCGTCTCACAAACTGCAGCAGTGACACTTCCTTCTGTGAAGAACAATGAGGACAAGCACTGCCTGCCTGGGAAGCAATCTTGCTTGAAACCTCCAGAAACTTCTATGTGAACAAGCAAGACACTTTATTCTAGCTCATCACACGCTTTAACAAAAAAGGCTGACAGACATGGAAAAGTCTACAGAAAGTTAAGGAGCATCCCATGCTCTTCCTTCCGGTCTAACTCCCAAGGCGCCATTTGATTACTAAGCAAAAGCCACTGGCGAGGACGCAGAGTCTTAAGGTTTGGAGGGAAAGCTATTCGGTGGCAGTTGGGCAAAATCATAGCTCATGGACTGCCGCTTGCTCACTTCCTGTCCTTTCTTGTCCACCCTTTAATTTAGGGGTAGTTTCCCAAGTGTTCTGTCATCCAGTCGATTGTGGCTAATGTCCCACAAGGGACATTTTAATTAAGTTGTTTACTGTGGTTTTTATGGCCTTCTAGTCATTAGCAGGTTGATTCAGATTGAAATTACATGTAATGTCCAAGCCATGGTATATAGTGAGCTATTTTCAAGGAGTAAACCAGAGTGGGTAGAATGCTATCCACCCCTCACACTCAGCAACCTGGCCTAACCCTGTGAACTGTCCCAGGGCTCTCTAGAAAGCCAGTGTCAAGTCACTGGTGCATGGGCTGCAGACTCACCTGAGGGTCAAAAACAAATTCAGACTTGTTCCTGAATATCTTAGTCTTAATGAACTTATCTCTTCAAAAGCACTTTCCTTCTGCTCAGTGAAAAATTCCAGAACACAATACTGTCATTTTTCTGCCAAGATTAATCACCAGGATTACTATTATGAATCACAGTCTAAGGCTAATGCCCAGAGCAACCACTGCCATCAACCTCAAGAAATGATAACTTACATCGATTGTGCTACTTTTCTTTGTGAGGGTGTCCTTCCAGTGAGTCAGTTCAGTTATGAGAACACAGTTATGAGCACTTACCAGAAAGACAGATGTAGGGAAGGCATAGATAAACCTAGGAACAACTTTGTCAAAATAGGTATCTTTTATATTGAGTGGGGAAACACATATATTCTATTTTATTCCAGATAAGACGTCACAAAGTTACACAAGCTCCAACACAGCCACATTTGCCTTCTCAAGAGACGCAAGAAGGCAGGTCATACTTTCGGGTGTAATTTGTATCTTCTGAGATTTTAATTGTACAATATAGTTCTAATATCATTAGAAACAAATTGTATTTAAAAAAAATTAGATTTCGTTATTTGCACATTGAAAGGAAATATATTTCCACTCTGAATATTCATTTCACATTACCTATTGTTCTGGATATTTATTTCTCATTTCCTATCTAATGGATCTATAAATATACAGAGCTTACAGCATTAGGATGCTAGTTTAAGTGTGCTCTCTCTCTCTCTTGTCTATTAATAAAGACTACAGATGGCATAAAGCAATGTGTTCTCTAAAGTGTGCAATCCAAATACAACTGTTTTCCTATCTAAATTTTTGAGATTTACTTCTGGACCACAGTCAAAGAATCCAAGAGGCTAATGAAGACACCCCAAAGCCTAGCTGGGCTCACTGGGCAAAGTACTTGCTGTGTAAGACCTGCCCGTCACCCCAGCTATTGGATGTAGAGATGGGCAAATACTGGGGGGCTCACTGGCTAGCCAGTCCAAATAGTAAGCTCTAGGCTCAGTGAGAGACACCATCTCAAAAATGAGGGACTGCTGAGCTGGCTGCTCTTGCAGAAAAACCTAAGTTCTATTTATATTTGGCTCTCAGCATCTACATTAGGCAACTCACAACTGCCTCTAATTCTAGCTAGGGGAAGATCTGCCACTGAGCCAACCCCAGCCTTGTCTTTGGTATTTAATCAACACCATATGCTTCTCCACTCACTGGTGTAAAATAGCAAGCTTGCTGACCAGTTAATACAAAATCAAAAATCAAAAAGTCTGCCTAAGAAAAGTAACAGTTAAGATATTGAAGTGTTTATTTTTATATTTTGTATGGTACATTTAAAACTTTCCACTACCTGGGTATACCAGTGTGGTTCTTTCCTATTCTCTTCCATGACCTAGGAAGGTTGAAATGCATAGGGAAGAGGTAGGAATTCACAAACCATTTTGCCTACCTCACAGTGCTGTGGTGTCAGCTCTCAGTTCCTACATGCTTGTAAGACAGGTGGTGCTCTCTTCCATTCAACCTCCCCTCAGTGGACAGTGCCTACACTGCTTCTAGTAAACACTGCCCTATGGCTTTCCTGTCTCTTGAGACTGAACCCCAAATAAACACCTAAAGAAGCATTATAAAACTGTTACTTTTCTTTCAGTTTTAAAGTAATAATACCCTCTAAAAGAGGTCAGGTGTGGTAGCACACACCTTTTATCCCAGCACATAGGAGGCAGAGGCAGGAAGATCTCCGAGTTTAATTAAGGCCAGCCTAGGGTACAGAGTATGACTTTTTCTAAAACAAAACCAAACCTCAAAAGCCACAAATTCTGGGAGCTGGAGAGATGACTCAGGTTAAAAGCTAGTTACTTTTGTAGATCCCAGGTTCAGCGCTGTAAGGTTGCTCACAACTGCTCAGAACTCCAGTTCTTGGGAGTTGGACACACTCTGCTCTTGCAAGCAACTCTTATTAATCTAAAATATAAAAATACTCTTTTAAAAAAGGGAGAAATTATTCATGCCTTTACCCTGTTAGGCAGGCACGCACACACACACACATACACACACACACACACCCATTTTACTATCTTTTCTCCCTATAACACAGCAAGCAGAGACTTAACCGTGCTGAGGCTGGGGATGCAGTTCATTGTCAAGAGTCTAGCCCGCTCAAGGCGTTAACAAGCGCCACTATAAGTATCAACAGGGGAAAGAAAAAAAATGATTGAATTTCAGATCCTCTAAAAGGCAATGTTTCTCATTTCTGTGTACAGAGCAAAATTAAAAATAGTCACCAACTTCTTAAGTCATGAACTGACTGTGGTGCCCTTTCTTTGGGCCTCTGAACCAGGCTACTAGGAGCTGTAGTAAGAGAGCCAAGTCCACCAGAAAGGCTCCGTGACAGGCACCTGCAATCAAACGATTTTATCAACCCTGTTGGTACAGGGTAGGAATGCAAGGCTGCATTATCCAGAATCCATTCTGGAGATGGGACATAGAAAAACACAGACATTTCCAGATATGACTTGAGTTGGTTACTTATTCCAATTTTGCTATCTGTTAAGACAGTTTGTTTCTTGGGAGACCATAAAGAGTGTGATGTAACGAATACTGCCTGGCAACTGGTCTAGAGTTGGTAAATACTTTCTCAGCTACAAGCTTTGACTAGATTATACTTGAGAAGCTAAAATGAATTTCAGACCATTTCTAAGATGGATTCCCCCCTCTTGGCTTTCTTATGATTAAACAAACTTACCTGACAAAAAGTAAAAAATAAAACACGCAAAAAAACCAAAGCAAGGTGTTGACTTGCAGTTCCCTTATCCCACTTAGGTGACAGCAGTCAGCAGTTCTAGTCGTACAAGTGAAAATCAAGGTTTACAAAGGTGACGTTTGGTTCCAAGTCAATGAGTGCTAAGCAGCAATGATAGAACTCCCAGGGTTTTCTTCTTCCAGACCACCTAAACCCTTTCTGGCAAGGCTTCTTCAGGCAGGCTGAGACAAACCTTTCACAATATGTTTCAAAAGGTCTAAATCAAATCAATCCAACTGTGATCTGAAAGAGAATGGCCCACATAGGCTCATATATTTAAATGCTTAGTCACAATAGAGTGGAACTGTTTGGGAAGGATTAGGAGGTGTGTCACTGGGAGCAGGCTTTAAGGTTTCAAAAGGCCATGCAAAGTCCAGTGTTCCTCTGCCTGCTGTCTGTAGATCATGATGTAAAGCTCTTAGCTACTGCTCCAGCACCAATGCCTGTCTGATTCCTGTTGTGATGATCAGGGACTAAACCCCATTTAAATGCTTTTAGCATCATTAACAACCCCCAAAATATACATTTAAGTTGTATCTAATGCAGTAGTTCTTGCTTCATTTTTACCATAATCCTCAGTAAGAAACAATTTTACATTATACCCTGCTGTGTATCTCTAACAGTTTTGAGGTGGTAGACAGCTGCCCTAGCATGCACAAATCATCCACATAGGAGGAAGCAAACAAACAAACAACACACAAAAATAGTCTCTTTAGGAGAAAACCCGTTTCTATTCTGCCAGGTAGACTTATTTAATTCAAGACTAGACCATGGTTTAAAAACACAGAACCAAAGAGTTACAAAGGCTAGTCATTGGCCTAATAGTACCATGTTGCATTAGAAAAATTTAAGATAGCTTAACTTGGGTGTGGTGGTGTACATTTGTAATCTCAAATACTCAAGAAGCTAAAGCAGGAGGATCATGAGTTTGAGGCTAGCTTGGGCAACTTAGTAAAGGGCTGTCTCAGAAAAGCAGGTATGTGTTAGGTAAATGTTGCAGTTTAGTGGTAGTGTGTCTGGTATATGCAGGGCTCCGAGTTCGGTTTGTAGTTAGTTTGTGGTTTTCCTCCTGCCTCTGCCTCTGCAGTGCTGGGACTAAATGTGTGCCCTAATGTGGCTGGTAGGCTGGACATTTTAGTAAGAGATCAGTAACAGGTTCATGAGGTTTTAGTATAGAAGCCACACCATGTGGGGCTGGGAACTGAATCCAGTGCTCTTAAAAGCTGAGCGTGTTCTCCAGCTTTTTTATCTGTTGAAAGAATCTTAGAACATAGCCCAGGCTGACTCTGAATTTGTAATCCTCTTAGTCTTCCTCGTGCTGGGACTGTGGTGTGCACAATGCCTGGCTCATAAATAGACTTTAATAATTTTAACAAATGTGATGATCAAGCTCCTCTCATTTATTAAACAGGGCTCCTCCACCTAAGTGGTTACATGACAATCTTCACAGGGCTGATCAGGCCAGCTCTATTCCATGTAGACTCAACACCCGAGACCAAACAACCTTGCAATAATTTAAAAAAGAAAAAGCCTTCTCCATGTACTACAGACTATTTATCCCAGCTAAATACTCTAACAAAAAAGGAATTCATGGGTTGCTTATGAGTGAATGAATCCCTGTCAGTGTGTGTTTGTGTCCTTGTCTGCTGTATACTTATAAGGACAGGCTACACTCAGTTCTAAGGCAGTCAGGGGTGAAGAACAGCCTTGTAGAGTGTTATTTGTCTACCCACTTGTGTAAGAGAATATACTATACAGCTACATAAGCTACACAGGGTTAGAAATGCCTAAAAATAAATGAAATGTGGATTTGCCATAATATTCATAAAACACACAGAAAAGGACTCAATAACAACAGACTTTATTTGAACAAAGGAAGTTCTATTCCCTGTGAGAAGCAGTAAGTGCTCAGGTGCAGGGATACAGTCCACAACAACAATACTTATCATCGCTGGAAATGCTGTTTTGGGGGGGAGAATTTTGTTATAACTTTAAAAAATTGCATTAAAAAAGATTTACATCAACAGAGACAAAGATGCAGTTTAAAAAACATAAATTATATATCTCCAACAGGATTGTATAAACAAAATACTGTTCAGAGCCACTCTGCGGGGGGTCACTAATGAAGGCAGAGTAACCAGAAACCTTAAAGTGCAGAGTTAAGTAAGTATCTTGGCTTTATTTTGCAAATTCAGCACTTCCATTGGTCCAGTTTTGACACACCCCAAACCCAACATTAAGGAATCAATCTCAACTTTACAAATTTATTAATGGCAATTTTACTTTAGTTTTCTTGAAAGAAAACCTTAAGATCTCAGTTCAAATCCCAGACAGAGACAGCTCTACATTGTGCCATTATTTTTAGACCTTCTTCTAGGAAAAGCCAACTGTTTCTTTAATCAAAACCTTAAAAGAATAAAAATAAAAAGCAGCCTTTCTCTGTTGCCAGATACACCCCTGTTAGCAACAGCAACTACAGAGAGGCAGATTTGGTTATGGTCCTAGGTCTAAGAAAGAAACACTGTAAACAAAAATGAAGAATCTGGTATAGAAAAAAAAATTGACATTCACACCATAGTTAACCAAAGAAAGCAAAACCACTAGTTTTTTTAAACACAACTGCCCATAAGCCAGTGATAAGTAACAGACTTACCTGTCAGAAGCGATAAGCCTGAAGTTTACCACTGCAGGGAGGAGACTGCTGGAGGGTCAAGTCTAACTAAGACTGGCCAGGAGCCAGGACAGCGCCATTGGCCAAAAAATACATGCCACCCACTTTTACTGCAATGGAACAAAGTTTTGTGTTTTGTTTTGTTTTTTAATTAAAAATTTAAATTAGGAACTGGGGAAATAAGCCAGCGACACAGCACTTGCTTAGCATGCACGAGGCCCTGGGTTTGATCCCCAGCACTGGAAAAAAAACCGTATTTGCATTGAAGCTACTCTACTGCTGTACAGTTTCTACAGAATAACCTAATTATGGAGTGTGGCTTGTCACTGTAATCATGCCCACTCTGCTAGGAGTAGACTCATTTTTAAAACCAAGCACCTGGGAATTAAGAGTTAAATAAAATAGTTAGGCAGGTCTATGGTTAATATATGTTAAGACTGCAATAAAGCTCATATGCTTAAAAATTAGCCCTTTGGCCCTGGCAGCTTAGAGTTGTTTTTGGACATAGACCTTTTTGTTTTTCTTCAGCTCTCAGGAGTGTTTGGTCACCACATAATTCATTTACTTGCAAATTCACAATCTTCTTCCAGCCAAACCTCAGACTAAATAAAGTTCTACTTCTAGGAGCAGATGCTGACCTGAAACCTGCCCCTGTGTTACTTCAAGGATGCGTGTAATGGCAGGAGATGTCAATCTGCCAATCAAGTATAACAGAAGGGGGAGTCTATTACAGAGTAAACTCTATTTGTAAACCGAGAGATAAGGTGGAATAAGATAAAGGAAAAAAGAACATCAATTTAACAGCATTCAAGTGGGGGAACCCCCAGGATTAAAAAGACAAGCATGGTATAGTGACACACACCATTAATCCCAGCACTTGGGAGGGGCTTCTCTGAGTGCCAGGCCAGCCTGGTCTACATAGCAAGTTCCAGGCCAGCCAGGGCTACATAATAAAAGCCACCTCAAAAAACAAACAAAACAAGGACCCTTGCTTTTAAACGCCTCCTTCTCCCTTCAGATGAACTCAACAGACTGCCAGTCACCTTTCTTCTATACTTCTGATACTGGTAAAATGGTAAAGTCGAAAGGCCTGACAAGGCGAAAAATCAAGGTACAAAAACCCCAAAAACTGAGAAACAAAACCAAACCACCAACCAAAAAGCCTACACTCCACACAACTGAGGCTTCTGCTGACTAAGAAGCTAAGGTTTACTAGTTCCGAGGAAGTTAAGCTTTGCGTAGCAAAATGTATCAGTCTTCCCAACCAAAAACTGACAGACTTTACTTAGGTGTCTGAATTTATCCAATTAACCTGAATGTCCTTCCTTAAAATTAAGCAAAGCCTACTTTAAATTGCCTAGGCATTCTAAGGTGACAAGCACCTTGCCAAGAAGATGTACTTCTACCTCTTGGTTTCTCTTGATGGAATGACTGGACCAGTGGATGGAATTTGCCTTCAAAATTGTGCCCCTCTCACGCAGGGTTTGCCATCCTCCTGTTGTACGCAGCAGCATAAGTTAGCATATATTAAAACACTGCTTTACCAACACTGATGGAATTCATTTCTAAAGAGCAGTTCCTTAGTTTTATTATCACACACCTAGAAATTAAATACTGTCATGTGATGCTGGCAATGGTTACCAGATGAGCTCAAATTCAAAGCTGTATAAGGTACCTGTTGTCTAAGCTCCAAACCTCTTTATCTTTCCCCCAGTGTGTGGAATGTTGGAGAAGAAACTAGCAAAATCTGTAAGTAGCAAATCACAGCACCAACACATGATGAAAAAGTCAGTCCTCAAGATTCTGCGGCTCCCAATTGCTACTCAAAGGATCACACTCCTGGCAAACTACTAACCCTGACCAAATCCACAAGACAACACCACCACGGAAGCAGAGGAGGGGATCCATGCACAGCCTTTTCAGGGTCTCTTGGGGCTATATGATACAGTGATGATCAAAGCTAGACTGACAGCCGGTGAGGGAGGGCAACCACGGGACACACAGCTCACAGAAGACCAGAGAGCTCCATACTCCTAGCTAACAATCCACACTTCAGAGTTTCTTTTGGCTCACTGACTGTTAAAGCAACCTGTCTTCAGACTGACTGACCACACAGTGAAGTGTGGACAGGGGTAGTGCAGAAAACAGCAGTTTACAAATACTTCACTCAAATCACAAACTGTTGACATCAAAAAACATAAATCACATAATGTACGAATATTGCTTTTTATCTTTTTATATATACTTGGTTCAATGCATTACCTATCGATTCTTACTTGGGAGAACACAGTCATGAGATTGACATTGCTGGGGAAATGTCAACAATCCCTTTGGTCCCAAAGCTGAAAACAGCCGAGAAAAGCAATATCTAGAAAAAGGAAACAAGAAACAGAGGCCACCAAAGGATCATTGGAACATCCTGTTTGCTACTTTCAGAAAATGTGACATTGGTATTATAAAATAGTCGTTTTCATATAAAAGATGATTTTCTTGCAGCATCAATCACATCTCCCTTCAGAAATCATGTTTGCAGGGATCCGGTTTTGTGTTTTTTTTGTTTTGTTTTAAACAAGTCTAATTTGAAATGAATGAAAATGTGATTTTGTTCCTCCAAAAGTAGAGATCTTTCAGGTTTCAGTTAGTGCTTCAAGGCCCAGTAGGTGAAGCACGCCGGTGGCCTTCATGCGCAGGGCATGTGCAGGGCAGAGCACTCAGGAGTTCTTCCAGGAACCTCGCTGGCACACATCACTGGAAAGCCAAAGCACTTCACAGCCAACCGGGAGGACATGATGTCACCAGTCACGTGATCTGCAGGGTTCTTAACTCCCAGCACCCATAGCTCAGCTGAGCCCTATCCTTCAGCTTCCTCAATGGGTTCTGGAGGTGCATGGAGGGAGGCGGACGGCAGGACTGTACTGGTTCCTCGAGATACCCGGTCTTGTTCCGTATTTGTAGACAGGGAGGCCATAGAGATAGGCTGGAGCAAAGTGGTGGTCATGCCAGTGGTGACGGTCAGGCTGTGACCAGAGCCCTTGAGGGTAAGATCTGGTGTAGGAAGAAGTGGTTTGAGGATACTCACAAGGCAGAAAGCAGAGCCACTTTTAGGAATGAAATTCACCTTGTTTTTGTCAGGACAGTAAAAGGCTGGAATCTCATGAAGTTGTTTTGGCCTGCATACAAAACAGACAACCCACTACTGTAAGTCACTCAATACTGGAAATAAACTTATCATTTAAAAAAAATAGGTTAATGAAAGAAACAGAGGGACAACTGAAGCTATGTCAGAAATGCCAACCCCAAAAGGCCCAAAAGACTATCAGACAACTGACTCAATGTTGTTAGGCACTCCCTTTAAGAGCCCTGTTACTAAGCAGGGGTCAGGCTGCTACCACTTCATTTAATAGGATCTAAGATAACCAACAGAAACATGGATTTCCTAAAGCAAAAGAAAATCCACATGCATAGAAACAAATATGTTTCCAGCATGATTTTTTTCCAAGATTATGAAGGGAGAAGACAAAACAATGAACTATATAAAGCATGTGGCTTTGTTTTTGCTAAATTCCACCCCTACAAGACTATGCCTTGATAAGCAAAGGTTTTCTTTTCATGTATTCTTCTTTGCTTGTTTGTTTTGGGGATTTTTGCTATGTTTTGTTTTGTTTAAGAAAGGCTCTTACGATATATATAGCCTTAGCTGTCCTGGAACTTGCTATGTACACCAGGATGAATTTGAACTCACTTGAGATTCACCTGTCTCTGCCTCTACAGTGCTGGGCTTAAATTAAAACATGCAGTTCCACACCCAGTTTTTTCAAGTATAATTAAAAATTTCTACATCAATTATAAAGATTTTCAGAGAAATGTAAGGTAAATGTGCAATCAAAATAATGGAAAGCTTGTAGGGTTGCCTTAGTTTTTTTGTGATGGTGAGTGTACTGGCTATTTTTGTGTGTCAACTTGACACAAGCTGGAGTTATCACAGAGAAAGGAGCTTCAGTTGAGAAAACGCTTCCATGAGATCCAGCTGTAAGGCATTGTCTCAATTAGTGATCAAGGGGAGAGGGGCCCCTTGTGAATGGTACCATCTGTGGGCTGGTAGTCTTGGGCTCTATAAGAAAGCCAGCTGAGCAAGCCATGAGAAGCAAGCAAGCCGGTAAGTAACATCCCTCCATGGCCTCTGCATCAGCTCCTGATCCCTGACCTGCTTGAGTTCCAAGTCCTGACTTCCTCTGGTGATGAACAGCAATGTGGAAGTGTAAGCTCAATAAACCCTTTCCTCCCCAACTTGCTTCTTGGTCATGATGTTTGTGCAGGAATAGAAACCCTAAGACAAATTGGTACCAGGAGTGGGGTATTCCTGTGACAACCTGACCATGTTTTGGGGAGGACTGTGGAAGGACTTTGGAACTTTGGGCTAGAAGAGCCATTCAGTGTTAAGAGCTCTGTGGAGCCAGGTGGTGGTGGTGCACGCCTTTAATCCCAGCACTTGAGAGGCAGAGGCAGGCAGATTTCTGAGTTCAAGGCCAGCCTGGTCTACAGAGTAAGTTCCAGGACAGCCAGGGCTACACAGGGAAACCCTGTCTCAGAAAACAAACCAAACCAAACCAACCAACCAAACAAACAAACAAACAAAAAACAAGAGCTCTGTGGCTCTGTGGGATGTTGTGTAGGAGCTTGGAAAGTAATGTTGAGAACAGTGCAGAAGATGGAGGCCTGGCTTGTGAAATTTCAGAAGGAAGATTAAAGACTCGTATCAGGGCCGTTGCTATTTTAACTGTGAAGGTTCTGTGGTTTTGGTTAGTGGGGGCTGAAGGATTGCCTGTGATTAACAAGTTACCAGAACTACTAAAGCAAAACCATTGCATTACTGAGACTATTGATGCTGGTTAGCTGGAGTTGGGAAACTGGCGGTGATTGGGAAGAGATCAGCATCATTGAGGTGAAATCTTTTGAGAAGTGTTTTCTGAGAGCACAGAGGCTGCATTCCAGAGATAGCCAGGGTACCTTGTGCCTTGTGCTGTGGCAGGACTTGGTAATGTGTAAGAGTCACCCAGGTGGTACTGGATTTAAAGGCATGAAGGAGTAGTGAAGAGCAGCTGAGGCCTGGGCACTGTGAGAGGCCATGGAAGGCCACTGGTGAAGGTACAGCCTCAGTTGCAATTGATGGCCCAGGACTGAAGGGGTCATGCAAAGGAGGTGAGGCTTGGCACCATGAAGAGAGCCTATGAGAGGCTGTTGGTAAACCTAGTTGCAGCGGAAGACAGCAGTGTTTTGGAGATGCCAGTACCATGAGATGACTACCAAGAACAGAAGCAGCAGTGGAGTACAGGCATCTGGAGCCTAGAAGACAAGGTGTGTGCTACAAAGGGCAGAGCTGGAGAAGTGACTCAAGCCCTTGGAGGAATCCAGAAGATCGTGAGTGGATCCCAGCTGGTTGGAGTTTGATTTTGCTTTTGATTGTGACTATGCCCTGATAGTTTTCCCTCTTGAAGAAAGAAGATATTTTAGTGGAGTCCACAGTTAAGAGACTTTGGATTCTTAAAAGACTTTGAATTTTAAGAGATTGGATGTTTAAAAGGGACTGAAATGTTAATATGTAAGAATTTGCAAAGACTGTGGGACTTGTAAAGTTATTTAGATCTTGGGGATGAATAAGGAAGTAAGGGTCAAAGGTGATGCATTTGTATGTCAAGTGGACAAGGGGTCAATTGTACTGGCTAGTTTTGTGTGTCAACTTGACACAAGCTGGAGTTATCACAGAGAAAGGAGTTTCAGTTGAGAAAATGCCTCCATGAGATCCAGCGGTAAGGCAGGTTCTCAATTAGTGATCAAGGGGAGAGGGCCCCTTGTGAATGGTACCATCTGTGGGCTGGTAGTCTTGGGCTCTATAAGAAAGCCAGCTGAGCAAGCCAGGGGAAGCAAGCAAGCCAATAAGAAACATCCCTCCATGGCCTCTGCATCAGCTCCTGATCCCTGACCTGCTTGAGTTCCAGTCCTGACTTCCTCTGGTGATGAACAGCAACATGGAAGTGTAAGCTGAAAAACCCTTTCCTCCCAACTTGCTTCTTGGTTGTGATGTTTGTGCAGGAATAGAAACCGACTATTGGAGTGAGTTCCAGGACAGCCAGAGCTATACAGAGAAACCCTGTCTTGAAAAACCAAAAAAAAAAAAAAAAAGAAAGAAAGAAAGAAAGAAAGAAAGAAAGAAACCCCGACTAAGACAGTGGGAATGGAACCTGAACAGACTTTTGCCAACTCTAGTGTAGCAAGCACAGTCTGGCAGGCCTTGCCTTTCTCTTTCTAGTCCATTTCCCTCTGCCTTGCTAAGAACCATTGAGATTACATTCTTAAAGCTGCCACCAAGGTCTATTCCCTTATTTGGCCACTTCCTCCTCCTGAACCTATCAAAACCCCCCTTTGTCTCACTTAATTAACATGCCCAATTAAAATGAAATGCCTCACCTAACACAGGTTTCCCCTTGTACATTTATAAACTGCCGTCTCCCCTCTGTGCAGAGGCAGTCCTTTTCCTCCAGGACCACCTTCCCTTCTCCTTTTTGTCTCCTTCCTCCACCCACCTTCTCTCTCTATCCTGAGGCAAACTACATTGCTGAGGACTTGGCCTTGGGTCCCGAGACCATATTTTCCCTTTCAGAACCTACCCAGAAACTTTAACCACCAGGTTATATCTTAGTCTTCAAGTTTTTTCCAAAGCAAACTTCTTCCCTGTTGCCAAGACCTTCTAAAATTATCCCCCCAAAATATTTTTGTTCTTAATGGTATTCCATGAAAATTTAAAAATTGCAAATAACGTAGAAATGTCACAAAATTAAAATCAAATCAAGGTGAGAAAATATAACTTTGACGAAAAAAAAACCCTGTTATCAGATGATAAAAATATTGTTTTTCTCTGCAAGATGGATATAGGTGATGGTTGCCAAGCTTAAGTTTGAGTTCAACTCCTGGAATCCAAAGGACAGAAGAGAGCCAACGCCTCATGCTGTCCTCTGGTCTCCACACACACACACTGTGGCACACTCACTCATGCACCTGCACGTTTGTACACTGTGTACACAGAATCAATCATGGGACAATCACCAGTTTTTAAAGTACCATTCACATCTCTCCCAAGGACAACTGAGTCCAGTAAAGATATCAGTGTGCCGAGCTGCAGGAGATTCTAAGAACAAAGTTCAAATCCCTACAAGCAGACATGACACTAGAGAGCCCCTGGAGGGCGCTATAGACAAACACATTTCAGTATAATAATTAGTCCCCTTTGTAATGACATGATTTATGGATTTAAAATGTTACTTTGATAAGGGAATCCTTATCTTTACTTGACTGAAAAACTGTGCCTAACACACGTGACCTGCAGGAGAGTCTGAGGAACATGGTAAATAAGGTTTGTAAAGGTTAGAGGCAACATGAGGGAGAGCTAACCTGTGATAGAGCCAAAAGTCTGAAAGAAGGAAGGTTTCATCAAACCTGTGAGCCAGCTCTAAAGTAAAGGAGTAAATGACAGGCTTGGTGACTGGGCTCCCACAGTGTGTTCCTAACAGTGCCGGGCACACAACACGCCACTGACTGACACTGGACACCCCCAAAGACACTTGGCAGTAAAGCCAAAAAACAGAGGAAAACACAGTATTTAAGTCAATGGGAAGAACAGGTCAAGTACTGGCAGAATCTCTTGCAACTGTTTCTGGGTGTTTTATGAAGAGAACCATACTCAATTTTTATCTAGACTCAATGTTGCCTTTCTATAGTAAAATAATACTTATACTTGAAGACAGGTTTATTAAGAGATGTTAAATTTTTATACCTCCATCTAAATACTTTTTTTCACTATTTTTTAAAAATTTTTTTATGTATGTATTTTTTATTGGATATTTTCTTTATTTACATTTCAAATGTTATCCCTTTCCTGGTTTCACCCTCTTCCCAGAACCCCCCTATCCAAGCCCCCCTCCCCTTGCTTCTATGAGAGTGTTCCTCCCACCCATCCACTCACTCCTGCCTCCCCGCTCTCGATTCCCCTACACCTAGAGATCCATCCCATATTCAGTCACCAAACCCTGACACTATTGTGGATGCCAAGAAATGCTTGCTGAAAGGAGCCTGGTATGGCTGATTCCTGAGAGGCCCTGCCAGAGCCTGACAAGTACAGAGGTGGATGCTTGCAGCCAACCATTGATCTGAGTGCAGGGACCCCAATGGAGGAGTTAGAGAAAGGACTGAGGGAGCTGAAGGGGTTTGCAACCCCATAGGAAGAACAACAGTATCAACCAACAAGACTTTTTTTTTTGGTTTTTGATCTTGAACTTCTGATCCTTCTGCTTCCACCCTGAGTGCTGGGATTATAGGTGTGGGCTACCATGCCTATCTTTTGGGGTGCTGAGATTTACACCCAGGGCTTCCTTCATACTTGGCAAGCTAAGTGAGCACAAAGGACTAGGTTTGTCATTAATTTATTTGCCTGATGTCACCTTATTTAAAATTATTTGAAGGGCTAGGGATGTTTGTGCTTAGTTTAAAAGAAATAAATGGCTTAAGATATATGGTTCCCAGGATGAAGCTTGCATTTCCAAACCACAAAAAGTTCTAAAAAAAAAAAAAAGAGGGCTTGAAAGGGGAGCGGCAGTGCTGGGGTGCATTTTTAAAATGACAGAAATGTAAAAGCCATCATGGAAATGGTAACCAAAAATACACTGAGGTTCTATCTGACTCCAGTCAGAAGTTCATTCTCAAGAAAAGAAACAATGCTGACTGACCAAGAGGCTAGGCCCTGCATGACTTTTACAGAGGACTGGTGAGGAGGTAAATTAATGTAGCCATAATCAATTAGTGTGGAGGTTCCACAAAGAACTAAAAGACTAGTACTACATGACCTTGCTCTACTGCTTCTGGGTATATACATTACTGTCTAAGCATGATCTGAACAAAGACGTCACCAGGAAGCATGCTAAAGTGCACAGGGGAAGAACATGAGATGTCCACCCTACACAGAGAACTCCAGGCAACTAAGAATGCTCAGAGCAGAAGAAGTCATCTTCCCTAGGGAAGAGCTCACTGATTGGTTATCTAACATCAAATGGTCAGCCCTGAAAACATACATATAGACAGGAATATTCACTGAGCAGGTTGTATTTAGGAATATATACATATAAATATATGCATGTAACAATGAAAAACAGGCTATAAATTTGAAGGAGAGAGATATGGGAGTGTTTGGAGGGAGGGAAGGGGAAAATGGTATAATTATATTATCTCAAAAGTAAAATATAAAAAAAAAAATTAAAAAGAACTCATGAAAATTCAGAAGCTAAAGACCCTACTCAAGTATCCTTCGAGAATCTCTCTCACGTATCACTCAGAATTATCAGAAGACATTGAGTGAACAATTGTTGATGCTTTTAGAATAAGAATGACCAAGCAAACAAACAAAAACCCATGTAACTGTTGGAACTGACCTTATTTCTTTGATCTACATTGATCACCCCAACCCCAAGAATACAGTGTGATGGATGTAACTGAGACAGTCCAGAGTGACCTCTCTGACTTAACAAAACACACAACAGACACTAACCCATATATCAAATATTAAAAATCCTCTCTAAGGAGAAACACAACCATCTATATGCACTTAAGCATATTCTAATTGTCAATAAGAGGTCAACTCAAAGTTGGTGCATTTAGGGGCTGGAGAGATGGCTCAGTGGTTAAGAGCACTGACTGCGCTCCCAGAGGTCCTGAGTTCAATTCCCAGCAACTACATGGTGGCTCACAACCATCTGTAATGGAATCTGATGCCCTCTTCTGGTGTGTGTGAAGAGAGCAACAGTGTACTCACATACAATAATAAATAAATCTTTAAAAAAAGAAAGAAAAAGATGGTACATTTAGCCCAAATGAGTTTTACTTAAAGTGGAATGACCCTACTTTAAAAGAAAAGGTCTGTGATGGTCTGAATAAGAACGGCCCCCCAGGCCCATATATTTGGGTATGTAGTCATCAGGGACTGGACCTCTTTGACAGGATTACAAGGAATTAGGAGTTGTGCCCTCCCTCCCCCCCCCCCTCTCTCTCTCTCGGTCTGTAGCTCTCAGCTACTACTACTCTAGGACCATGTGAACCATCATGCTCTCCATCATGATGACAATGAACTAACCTCTGAAACTCATTTAATGCTTTTGGTCATGTGTCCCTTTACAGCAGTGTAACAGTAACTAAAACAAAGTCTGAACTAGTATTTTTCAAGTTGAGCATAAAATCATCTAAAGAACTTGGTTAAGATTTATAGCTCATCCTATCTCCATACACTGATTCATTAGACCTGGGGTGGGCAGAAGCTACAATTTTGGTAAATTCCCAGGTGACTATGATGCAAAGGCTAAGAACAAATCTGGGAAAGCTCTGGTCCTCAGTAGCCATCAGTTAAATTTATAGCTGACATGGTAAAAACAAACAAAACAAACAAAAATCCTGCAACTAGAAGGTGCTAAAACAACAGGTTTCAATTGTTGTGTAGAAATAGACAGGTACCAACTGCCAGTGTTTCCTGGTGTAGAAGCTAAGCCCATTCAGAGACCACACACTTTGTGAAGCAGGATTATTCAGAATTTAAAGCATCAAGAGGAGGGTCCATAACACAAACCAAAGGAAGCATGTTTCAACTTACTCCAAGATGTTCATGAAAAGATAAAGACAAACTAAATGAAATGGAAGATGGACTATCTCCATAGGTTATTTCAGGTATCAGAGTAAGAAAAACAAAAAATGCATGGGGTGTGGTGGTGCGCACCTTTAACTCCAGCATCGGGAGAGGCAGAGGCAGATGAATTTCTGAGTTCAAAGCCAGCAGGGGCTACACAGTGAGACCATGTCTCAAAAAAAAGAAAGAGAAGGGAGTGGAGTGGGGGAGGGAAGGAGAAAAGCAAAAGGGAGCTAGAGGCAAAGTTCAGTGGTAGACTGCTTGCCAGACATACTCAAGACCTGGGCTTGATTCCCAACACAATGAACACATCGAGAGTCGGGGGCAGGGTGGAAGGCGGTTCTTAGACTCGCTAAGGTTGAGGCCTAAGCACTATCATCACATTTCAGTGTTCTTCACTACTTTGCACACCCCCATATGTACTGATAATCCTGAAGCCATCACTTACAAAACGAGGAGACACCATTAATGAAAACCCTACATTCTTTCTAAGCAAAGTTTGAGCTTTAAATCAGACACTAGGAACTAGAAATAAGGGGTCAAATAACAAGAGCTGCTAGTTTAAAATTCTGCTTCTTGGGGGCTGGGGTGGCTAAGCCATTATGAATAATGGCTGTTATTACACTGGACACAGGCTTACCTACTGGCACCCAAGTGTTGGCCCACAGTCTTCTGTAACTCCAGTTCGATAGGAGCCACTCTTTGCCCTCTGGCCTCTATGGGCACCTGGCACCCAAGTGGAGCACACATAGCACTCATATACATAAAAATAATTAATAAAAATAAGTAAAATTGTGCTTCTGGGAATTATAAGAACAGCCCATGGGTAGGCTGTTTATGTAGCCATGTGTGAAGGGAGCCCTGGGGTCAATTCCCTTGGTACCACACACACAAAATCTGCCAATTTTTAAACTATCTTCTCACAGTAGTATGGCTGAGCCTGAAGTGTACAGGAATTTTTGAAGTATGAAATCACTGGAGACCAAAAAAAGAAGGCAAAACCTGAGGACTATCAGGTCTTTGAAAAAAGAGCCATTATAGGTGAAATCTCTACTTTACCTTAAGTAAACAGATGCTGCACCTACTATGTAAACCTGGTTGAATACAGATGCAACAGCAGTCACAGCATATGCTCTAGGGAGGCAGATGTCCAGCCAAGCCAGCAACCTGAGCTCAACCCTCAGGACCCACAAGGTCAGACAGAACTCTAACTTTCACAACTACTCTTTGACCTCCGAAAATACACATGCACACACACCCTCATGCGAGCGTGCGTGTGTGCGTGCACACACACACACACACACCCTTTTTTTTTAAGGGAGATGCTCTAGGACAGCTGAAGAAATAAGAATAATTGGATGTTAGTGGATATCAAGTATCACTCTGCAGTGAGATAGTAATGCATGGTTTGTTGGAATTCCAGGGCTGTTTTCAGCAAACATTGGAAAAACTAACAATTATGAAATGTGGGTGGGAGATACATAAGTAATCACTGCACTACCCTTTCAACTTATTTGAAAGTTCTAACTTAAAAAGTGTGTGTGTTTATGTGGGGTACTTACGAGCATTCCTCAAAGACTTTGACCCTTTCACAGCCCTCTGGAGGCTCTCTTTTGAACATGTAACTGTTATTAGGTTTTGGTGACGTTGCATATTTTGGCAAAGGAGAGTTGTTTCCATTCTCTGTAAGAAATGATATTTGATTACTAAAAACACTATCAGAGACAACACTCTTGAACTGCTGCGAGGAAGCACGCAAAGGCAGGCAGAGTACTCTCTTCATTAACACCCATCCTGATAGCTACCACATTGCTGGCTTGAAAAAGAATTAAACGTGTATGTAAATATTAAAGTATAAATTTTGTTTCTTTTCTACCCAGAAGCATCTACTCAGGCCTGTGCCACTGAATCCTCAGACTGCACGCACACCTACCTGGCTACCTTGTATCTATGTACTCTGCAAATATGCTCAGTGTGTCATTTTCCCCAGCACATGTACCTTAAAAACATTCTTCACTGGCTGCTTACTATCGACTCTCGGCCTGGCCTGCAAACCTGCCAGTGGCGTCTTGATGCTCCTCTGCTTGGTCTCTGCTTTAGGTCAAAGGTGCTATACACATCAAACACTTCCTCTGCCCACAAGCTTCCATAATCTACAAGAAATAAATTCTACTATTTTTTTCCAAAACTCTCTCTAAACTTACCTCAAAAGTTTCTGAAATCTTTCCAAATGCATCCTATCAGAGAGACCATCTCATTACGCTGACAGCCATGTCCAGTGTTGATGTATTCAGTTCATACTACAGTAATTCAAATTTCTTGGTATGTTATATAACTGTTCTAAAAATTTCAATCTGTCTCTAAACTATAAATTCATTACTGAAAGTAGTGCTAAGATCCTATTTTTTTATAAAAGAAACTCACAGAAGCCATCAGTCATTCCTTTCTAAAAATCAAAAGTACCAGGAAACAAAATTATGGAATTCATACAAAGAGGTAGAGCTGAAGGGATGAGAAACCAAGGGGCAATTTTTGACAGCTATTTTCAATCCAACCTAGAATCCAACAATTTTTTTTAGAAGTCCAGTTACCAACAGTCTACAAATATAGTTTAAAACACAACCTGTTTTTTGTTTTGTTTCTTGAGACAGGGCTTCATATAGCCCAGACTGGCCAAAGATGATGTTGAGTGATCCTTCTCCTCCATCAAGTGCTGGGATTATAGGTGTATGTATACTATCACAGCCTGCTTTAAAGCTCACCTTCTTGACCTATGACCCCCTATGGTGTTCCGTAATTGAATGTGGGGTTACAAAAAAGCTGGCAAGAATAAAAAGTTTCTTAGTGTAGAACAACCAGAAGACAAAGCAAAAATCAAACACCTAAGGAAGCTCTGGCGCCCTGGCCCCATAGCACACGTTCACTGCATGCTGGGCTCTGAGCAAAGTGTGGGCTCTGCACCACACACTATCACACCACATGAACACAGGTTTCCTGAAATCCTTAAGCTTAGACTCAAGATTGTAAATTATGAACTACAGTGTTTTTACTGTGCACATAGCTTTCTAATCTTAAAAAAACATAATGGGGGCTAGGGAGACGGCTCAGCAGTCAAGAGCACTCACTGGCTGCTCTTCTAGAGGACCTTAGTTCAATTCCCAGAACCCACAAGGAGGTTCACAACTGTCTGTAACTGCAGTTCCATGGCATAGGATACTTTCACACAGACATACATGCAGTCAAATACCAAAGCACATGAAATAATATATAGTTAAAAAAACAAAACAAAACAATGTGAAAAAGAAAGATACCTTAAACATTTCTTAAAAATTCTTTGTGTGGTATTTAAG
Organism: Rhynchomys soricoides; assembly: GCA_019843965.1. Classification (NCBI taxonomy): domain Eukaryota; kingdom Metazoa; phylum Chordata; class Mammalia; order Rodentia; family Muridae; genus Rhynchomys; species Rhynchomys soricoides. The sequence goes on along the minus strand of JADRCH010000006.1, from coordinate 7,610,035 downwards.
TGTTTGATTTTTAAAACTGATGCCTGTATTTTTGAATTGAGTTTCAGTTTAAAAATATCATTACATGACTTTGGTTTGAGATCAGGACAGAACTTCAATCATGTCTGAAATGGCCCTACACAATCTTCCACTGTTGTGTATTATACACTTATGCAAAGCAGCATTCTCAGCACTGACAATTATACACTCTGAATGCCAGTCAACTCACAAATACTCTGGAGATGCTCTACATTGTCCTCAGTAGAAAACTCAGCAAGATGGAACCCTCTGAGTCCATATGTGGGGTATGTGTGTACATTAACAGAGGTATGGCTTTTTACATGGGCATTTGAACCTAAACTCAGGTCCTCATGCTCGTATACTAGGTGCTTTAACCACTGAGTCATCTTCTTGGCCTCAAGATTTATTTTTATCTTTTGTTTGTTTGTTTTTCTCTGTGTAACCCTGGCTGTCCTTGAACTCACTCTGTAGACCAGGCTGGCCTCGAACTCAGAAATCTGCCTGTCTCTGCCTCCCAAGTGCTGAGATTAAAGGCGTGCGCCACCACTGCCGGGCTTTATTTTTATCTTAAATTGTGTGTATGTGGTGTGTGTGCTCATGCCCAAGCATACACAGGTGGAGGTCAGAGGGTGTCAAGTGTCTCCCACTAATGAGCAGCACCTTATTTTTAAAAATGTTTTGAGACAGGATCTAGCTCTGACTGTCCTTGGACTCACAGGCCAGCCTGCATGTGCATCTCCAGTGCTGGGATAAAGGGCCAGTGCTTCATTCTTTTTAAATAGCTTTACTTGTCATTAGTGTGCAGGTGTGTGCCGCAGCACGCACACGGAATCAGAGGACACCTTCTTCAGGGTGACTTAGAGATTGAACGTGCTTGTCAGGCTTGTGTGCCAAGTGCTTTTACTTGCTGAACTATCCTGCCTCATTTGAGACAGGGTCTCTCACTGGACCTGAAGCTTGCCATGTTGGCTTGACTGGCCGGCCAGAGAGTCACTCCAGTGCTGGGCTACAGACACATTCTACTACACCTGCTCTTTACATGGGTGGAAGACACAAACACACCAATTTGTGATTTACCGTCAGTTCATATTTGATTTGTACATCTCTTTTATCTATGTACTCAGAGTCTCAAAATTATCTTAGGGAAAGGGTCCTATGCCCTAGTTCAAAGTTCTGCTGTTGCCAGATTCAAATGCTGAGGTGACTGGGACAGGCAGCCAGTCAGAAAGACATGCAATACAGTTCTACTGAGTTGGACAATTTATAAATAACTGTTACATCATTATTTTCAAGTACAAATAAAAACTATAATTAGGCTAACAGGCCAATAAAAATAATATTTCTTTTCAAAGGTAAGATTTTGTACTTAATATGTGGAATATTGTCTTTAGGCTAGTTCTTAATGCACGTATCTCCCAACCTTCAAAATTTTTTTTTAAAAATTTATCATGTGTATATGTGTGCCCACCTGTTTGTATGTGCACTGACATGCATGCAGAACCTGTAGAAACCAGAAGAGGCCCTATAACTACAATTATTGATGGATGCGAAGCATCTGATGTAGGTTGGTGCTGGGAACTGAACCGTGGTCCTCTGCAAGATTAACAAGTGCTCTTAACTACTGGACTACCTTCCAGCCTCAGGATCCCCAATTTTGACTTTGCTTTGAACACTCATTCTGATTTGAGATCAATCAAGTTAATCCTTGTTAGAAGTATCCTAAACAGCATAAGTTGCAGGCTTCACATTTAATTAAGAATTATTAAGGTAATAAAATCCCAACAGGGAAAATGATTAAAAGCAAAGTACTTTTCAGGAAAATATTCAGTTAGTCTAGTGCTTCTCAACCTGTGGGTGTAGACCCTTTTGGCAAACTTGTATCTCCAAAAATATTAAATTATGATTAGCACTCAGTTACAAGGTAGATAATTTCATGGTTGGGTGTCACCACAACACGAAGAACTGTTTTATCGGGTTATATCATTTGGTTGAGAACTACTGCGCTAGTCACTAATAAGATAGCTATATCCACCACAAATGCTGGCAAATAAAATATATACAAACAAAAGCCTACACACCCTAACTAAAGCACCATCAGAACCCCTTGGCAAAGCTGCCCTGTGCTCCAGTTGTTCTGACCTGGTGCTCTCCCTCATTCCCCCCAACATGTGTGATCCCACAGAAAAGGAACAGAATGAAAGATCTAACAAGAGGCATGCCATTAGCATCCAGGGTTGTAGCTCCAACCTACTGTACCTTTATCTCTGGGATCGGCAAGCAGGTCATCAGCTGAACAAGGACTCTCCTCGCTGCCTTCATTAGAGATGGTGAGGAAGGATGTCGGGGACACAGACTGAGAGCGGCTGCTGTTGTTGCTTCCCTTGTCTGCACCCCCAGGGGTCTGTGTGTCAATGCTGCGGGTGCTGCTGCTTCTCTGTGCCAGGGGTGGAGGTGCACGATGACCGTCTGGAATATCTTGTGGCTGTTACAAAAATTTAAAAATAGATGTTTATACCACTGATTCTGAAATTTACTAGCAATATATCCAGTTCCCCTGTGGCCAGAAACTCACAAATCAAATTCTAAGCTTGGCATGGTGCCACAAATCTGTACTCCTAGTACTTGGGAGGCCGAAACAGGAAGATTCTGAGCAGCTGGGCTACATAGCAAAACCCCATTTCAAAAATAAACAAGCATCCACCCTTCTACTGTTACTGGGCCTTCCTGTTGCTCATTAGCAACACCCATACCTAATCTAACTTCCTCCTGAAGTGAGCATCATCTTCTGGGAACAATCTGTCTTCTCAGGGCATGACACACAGGATGTCAATGTTTGCTGAATAAATGTACTGCACTGAATATCATGTACTGTTATTTCTAAAAAAATATAAAAACGATTATCACGGTAAAGGAGGAATTTGGTGGGCCACAGGTCCCTAGGAGAGGCGACTGTAATGGTGCTAACCAGTGACACCAGGTCTTAGTTCCTGTGCCTTCCTGTCCATTCCTCTTCTACGTTGTTTGTTTTTTTCAAAGAACCCTTCCAGTGAGTGAAAGGTTAATCATAGCAGATCTAATTAGAGGGTGCAATCAAGGAGACACTAACATAGCAGACAAGCCAGCTCCCTCTACAACTTTGATTGACTTAGCTTTAATTAGTCAGGAAAAGCATACTCCATTCTGTAGAATGGAGGACAGGGAATGGGAGAGGTGTGTATTTTCAAAGCTAAACTAAGTTTTGTCTTTTTTTGTTTGAGATAGGATTTCAGTTATATAAGCCAGCCTCAAACTGGAGACCTGGAGTGACAGGGAACACAGACCAGCCACCACACCCAGCTGCCTTCACCTCTGGGGAGAAGATTCCATACACCTGTAGAGGATTTCTACAAGAACAAAAGCTGAGATAAATGCACTCTGGGCTACAAAGCTCATTTGTCAGATGCCAGTCAACTCAAACCAAGTAGTCTCGACAACCATGGAGCAGGCAGGCCCCCCCTAAGAAACAATTTGCTGTTCTAACTGCCCCACCCTCCACAGAACTAACTCCAACTTGTTACAGCAGGGAGTTCTAGCAAAATGAGGAGGATATATATGCCCATCTGGTATTTGCTAGAAATGAAAGCCAGTTTCTGCTAGAGGACCTAAACTAAGGTTGGGCCCATTCATTCTGTGAAAAGAAATTAAAAATTTTCAATCACTTTCACAGTAAAGGCTTTTATTTTATTTATTTATAAAAGCTAAATTTTCATTCTCTCAGTAAGAAACGTAAATACAGCCAACAGAATGTTTCAGAGCACTGGAGCTCACAGCAAGACTGCTCTGAGGGTGGAAACTACTTACAATCAGCTGCTCTTCCTTCTCCCCTGTCTCTTTAATTATGATTTCAATCTCCTGGTTCAGCCCTTCCACGCTGTTCCGGAACCGGGAACCTGATGACTTGGTGATGGGGCCAGCGGGAATGAGCGTGCTCTTTGGAGCAGGAGCCTTAAGCGAAGGTGAGGAGGGTAAAGAGAAGTTTTCAAGGTGGCATAACTCAAAAACAAGTCCAAACAAGGACATTTATAGACTTCAACAACTTGAAAGCAACCAAATCTGCATCTTAGGTTATAGGAATTGTAATTTAAAGCTCAAAGCCTAGGCAGTCAAGACTGACCCAGAAACGTACTGAGAGCTGTCACACACCTCAGATATGCTTTCACAGGGCCAGTGAGGTAGCTGAGCGTGCAAAGGCGCCTGTCACCAAGCTTGTCAATGGAGTTCAACACAGGATTCCCATGGTAGAACCCACTGCATAACTGCAAATAACTTCCCTGTAACATTCACTGTATGTATACCACTACATACATACTTAATATGTTCACCTCTGAAAATAAAAATATAAAATGTGGTTTTCTTTTTGCAAATCCATCTCTCATTTTCTCTTACCCAGAGTGTTTTCACTACCATAGTTACTACTTTCTTAAAATGACAAGTTAAATAATTGTAGAATATTAACTGTCCTCCTAACAAGATGCTCAAAATAAAATACAAAACAGGGTTTGAGGGCATCTGCTAATAGCAGTGGTCTGGGATCTATGACTGACTCATTCTCATTTACCTGGGAGAGGTGGCAAAGAGACAAAAGCTCACGAGTCTCTAGGCCTTTATCTCCAGCTTCAGTCAATGAGTAATTTTACTGTCTGACTCAAAGTTAGGATGAAGTTTTATTTCTTCTTTTATTTCTGCTCATCTTTAACATAAACAAATAAGCAAAACAAAAACACAGCAAACATCCTTGGGAAAACAAGCAACCTTGGGAAACAGGCAATCTGTGAGAAAGAAGCCAAAGGGAATCTACTTTGAAGCAGCTCCTGGCTGTGGTGTGTGGAGAGCTCTCACTTGCAAGGCAGGGCTCAGCATCTTACCTCCTGAGCAGCTAGCTTTCTTCACATGTAAGGAAGGACTCAGCATCCTAATTCATGGTTTTGAGATGAGGTAAGCACCTGTGGCCCCTGTTCTGCCCACAATGGACACATTGTTTCTTAACTAGTCTTTCCTAATTTTAATCCCTCTGTTCACACATCTTTTCACATACCCCCAAGCTTCTCCAATACTCTTTATTCATTTTTAATTTCTGTTTTTTAAAAAATTTATTTATTTCTATTTTTTATATGTATGAGTGTTTTGTCTGCATTTATGTGCACTACATACATGCAGAGCCCACACAGGCCAGAAGAGGGCATCAGGAACTGGAGTTAACAGACAGCTGAAAACTGCCATTTGGGTTCTGGGATCTTCCTCTGGAAGATCAGCCAGTGCTGTTAACCACTGAACCATCTCTCTAGCTCCATATATATATGTAATTACTTAAATATATATATATAAATGGAGTCTCTCTCTTAAATTTTACGTGTACAAATATGCATCATGTGCATGCAGAAGCCACCAGAGGCCAGAAGAGACACTAGATCCCTGATCCCTGGAACTAAAGTTATAGCCTTTGGTAAGTCACCATGTATATACTGGGAACCAAATGTAGGTCCTCTGCAAGAGCAGCAGGTGTTCTTAACCACTGAGCCATCTCTCCAGCCCCGAAATATCTTATGGTTATGCTTGACAGGTAGGTTTTTGTTGTTTTTGGTATTGGATTATGGGGTTTTTATTTGGGGAGGGAACCCAACAACTGGACAGGGCTAACTCAAGTAGGAGTAAAATTCAGGGTACTCCTGCCTTAGCATCTTGAGTGTTACGATTAGAGGTCTATGCCACCACACCTTTCATCTATAGATAGATGACTTGTAGGTAACATCTTTCATTGACAAGAACAGAGCCTGTCTTCCTCCCTTTTCTCACCAACACGAGTGGTAACAAGGCTGCAAGCAGCACATGCTACCATTCTATACATTCTTCTCTTCACTGCTTGCATTCTCTACTGTCCTACCTCAACCTTCCTCCCAGGCCCTCACTTCCTTATTCAAAAAGATACTATTTATTTATTTGTGCATGTCTGTTTATGTTAGCATGTGCCAAATGAGTACAGGTGCCTGCAGATGCTCTTAACCACTGAGCCATGTCTTCAGCCTTGTCAATGAACTCGGGTCCTATTTGAGGCAGGATGAAAGCTAGTCACTGGAGCTGGCTACCTATTGTATGTCTTAAGATTCCTAAAAGGAATGCCACTAACTCCTAAAGAATTTTTGTCCATCTACCCTATTTCCTTCCCAAAGGGTGTAAAATTCCAAAGTAAGACCAAGCAAAAGTTGTTCGTTTTCTTTTTCTTTAAGATTCAGTTTTATCATTTTTAAAATTATGTGTATGGTCCATCTGTATATGCTCACATGTGAGTGCAGATACCCTGTTAGCATTCTGTCTAAACTCCACCCCATAGTTACCTGGCAACAGCCAGGTATGCTCCTCCTCACAGTTGCCTGGCAACAGCCAGGTGGGCCTGGCCCACTATAAAAGGGGCTGCTTGCCCCCTCCTCTCTCTCTTGCCTCACCTCTTTCCCCCTTGCTCCCCCCTTCTCATTCCCTTACCCCCCCTCTCCACATGGTTATGGCTGGCCTCTACTTCTCTACTCTCTCCCCCTCTCTGCCTCTACAACCCTCTTGACTCCCCTCTCCATGTCCTGAATAAACTCTATTCTATACTATACCGTGGTGTTGCTTGCTGGTCCCTCAGGGGGAAGGAATGCCTCCGCATGGGCCTGCTAAGGCACCACTTCCCCCACACCTCCCTCACCACACCTACAGAACATATATCTCTTTATCTTTTTATAAACACATCACACCCAGAGTTCAGAGAGGGTGTCATATCTTTTGGAGCTAGAGTTACAGGCAGTTATGAGCCACCTGACATGGATGTTAAGGAACTGAACTCAGATCCTCTGGAAGGACAGCAAATACTCTTAACCCCTGGGTCATCCTTCTAGCCCCAAATAACGTTATAAAAGCTCTCAGTTATAGGTACTTTAGGAACAAGGCAGGGGGAGAACAAAGCTAACACTGCTTTGCTTCTGAGGAGTCATGGAAGGAAGGAAACCTTTCTAAAGGTAGAACAGAATGGAGAGGAAACAACTGAAATGAGAGAGAGAAAAGAAACTCATTGCAGTGAAGTACACAGACATTCTGAGATGCAGTCAGTCAGCTTACCTGTGACCGGTCATCTCATGTGTAATGAGGTGACAGAGTAACATAACAGAAAAGGCTAAGGGCAATGTCAACACTCAGGACATGACTATAAACAACAGTTCTAAACCAATTGTGTCCTCCCCCTCTTCCTCTTGCTCATTTCTTCAAATTGTCATACAACAAAAACAAGGCCTTATGCTGGGTTTTCAAGCTTTCAGGTACACATTTGCTTTACAACTGCTAAATTACAGAAACAGAGAAAGAGACTGTAAGGGGAAGGTAATGTGCCACAGTATTTGCAAAATGCCAACCTTTGGTTTTAGAAGCATACGGACACATTAATAGTAAGCCTGTTTGCTAAAGAAAGCATAAGAGTTCCCAGCTGTCATGGTAAGAAAGGCACACACAGGATCCTGACAGTGAACAGCTGGCTCCCCAAATCTGGTTTGCTGAGATTTCTTATCAGCAAGGCAGGAAAAGAAGTTAAAAAGATTTTAATATCTCCTTAGTAGCAACTATTTATCAAAAACATAATGTTTCAAATAGGAAAAAAAGGAAAACAGAGAAGAGAGGAAGTGAGAAGGCAAGTCATTCGTGTAAGGCCTGTGCACTTCTCCTCTGAGTAAGGGGTTTTAATCAGTAGTTTAACTTAACTATAACTTAACTAGCTGTCACCATGAGGTTAGAAAAATAAACTCACCCAGCTACCTGGGAAGGACTTCTTTGTTAAACCTAATGTAACGACTGAAGATAACATGAGGAAGCAGTCCTTTATTTCACTCCTTATATAAACTACATTCTAAAAAAAAAAAAAATCCAAAGAGAATAAAAATACTCTTTTATTTCAAGGCCTTTTACTTTAAGGAATTTTCTTTTCTTTCTTTCTTTCTTTCTTTTTTTTTTTTTTTTTTGGTTTTGGCAACCCCTCCCATTCCATTCCTTTTAGGGAATTAAATAACAAGAATTTGTTTTCCTGGACCAAAAGTGGTTTCTGCAATAATATGAATTCTAAATATAAATCAGTATACACAAATTTAAGAGGGTTATCAGATTAGTTGAGAGTTCTTCAGACATCTAAGAAAGGCTAAAAATTTTCTCTCATCAGATCTGTACTTTGGAAAAAATAAAAAATAAATGCTTACTGTTTTCCCAGTCTCTCTCCTCAAAGCAAACACTGGAATAGAATTCTGGCCCACTTAAGGCTTCTACTCAGGCAGCACAACGTGCTGTTCTCTATATACCCATGTGACATTTGGAATGTGGTGGTTTGGATGAACACACACACACCCCGCACATATATTTAAATGCTTGGTCCTCCATTGGTGGAACTGTTTGGAAAGGATTAGAAGGTTTGGCCTTGTTGGAAGTGTGTTACTATGCCACCTGTGGATCAGGATGTAAAGCTCTCCGTTAGTGCTCCAGTGCCATTCCTGTCTGCTTCCCACCATGATGATTACCAACTAACTCTCTTAAGCAAGACCCAATTTTCTAAGAGTTGCTTTGGTCATGGTGTCTCTTCACAGCAAAAGAACGGTTACTAAAACACTGTATTAAAAACTTAAGAATCAGCCAATGAAGAATATCAGAAAGCATGGCCAATAGCAACTTTGAACCTGTTTCTAGTTAGGGTGTGGCTATGGTAGACTATAGCATGTACCTTTCATCCTTCTGGCTGGAATACAGATATGCCCTTGGCACACATCTTTAATCCCAACAATGAAGGCATAGTTTGTAGAAGGAAGCAGCCATGTTTGAATATAATGACTAATTGAGTGGCAAAAAGTGATGAATCAGAGAAAGATTCGACAGAATAGGATCTGCCCAACTCTCATGAGAAGAGAGGAAAGAAGCTACTTAAGGGAGAGACAAGACAGTACAGGAGGAAGAGGGTGCAGTACAGGATACAGTAGCATTGGGAGTGCAGGACAGTAGAGTTCAGAGGGAGATGGAGGCAGTTTTACCAGAACAACTGTACAGAGAGAACAAGCTAGACACAGGTGAAGGCAGAATGAGCCAGAGAATGAGAAGGAGCCACAAAATTAGAACAGATTGTCAGAATTAGTTAGAGGCCAAGCAGAGCGATTCAGGAGAAGCTGAGAGAAGCCAGATTGATCAGTCAGCTTGGAGAGGAGTTGTGAGTCAGAACAGCTGAGTTAAATCAGCCAGACAGAGCTCAGAGAGAATTAGGAAGGGGTGAGCTTATTCAGAGGCTGAAAACATTCTGGGCCTAGGTTAGCAGACTGAGGCAGTAAGCCTCTGAGATGACTATCATTATAGAAGAACAAAGCTACTTTACAATATCTACATCAACACCTAACACAAATGTCTGTCTGCTTCACAGCATGGAGATGAGAATGGGATAAGGAATATGAGTCTGGAAGCATGGTATGGCTGTCTGTCTACCAGAAGTTAGATGAGAAGAGCTAAGAAAGTGAAATTTCTGAAGGGTAAAAACCTACCTGGAATGGAGTGACACTAGGTATTTCAAACATAATCTAGGACAGGCCCCATGCTCAGAAGTAGCTGCCCAACACAAAAAGGGCTCTGTGTTGCTTTTGGGGGGAGGTGGGGAGGTGTTTGTTTGAGAGAAGATGAAATTGGGTGGGTTGGGAGGAGCTGGGGGAGGGGAAAGAATATGATCAAAACATATTGTGTGAAAAGTTTAAGAAGAGCTGGTTGAGGTGTATGTTTCAGATCAATTCACTTTGTGATGTGATTGGGAGAACTGGCTAATCTTGGAAGAGGCAGGTTCCTCAGCAAGAATCTAAGAGGCCAAAGCATCACATACAGAAAGGAAAAAAAATCTGCCTTGAGCTGACAGTGGTGGCTAAGACCACTAATCCTACCACTTGAGAGGCTGAGCAGGGAAGAATGTGCCTATATTTGAGGTCATGCTAGACTGCACAGTAACTTCTAGGCCAGCTGTACTATAGAATGAAACATTATCTCAAAACCAAAAACAAAACAAAGAGGAAATAAAAACTTGCTTTGATAGACAATAAGGATGTTTAAAAAGTCTGTTCAGAATAACATAACCAAAGGCAGGTGAAAACTGCTCCTTGCACCAGCCATGATGGAAAGCACAGTGAGGATTCAATTCGGACCTCCATGCCACCTTGAGGTTTCTCGATCTGTCACCATTACTGTCTTTCAATGAATGATAAGCTCTTTCTCATCTGGCTCGCCTCCTCTTCAGTGTGCCCACATTACAGCTACCCTGTCACAGATATCACAGCAGTACATAGTTTCTTCATTTCTAACCCTAAAAAATTACACACAGCCCTTTTGGACTGGCACAAAGACTTCAGTGCAGCCAGCAATCCTCATTCCTCAGAAGAAATGTTTGGTTGTTTTCTTATCTCATGGTCTCTCCATCCTCAAACTACAGTATAGTTAGCCCAAAGAATTAAGGAAATCCTTGGGAAGAGCTCTTTTGCTTAACAACTATATGGTTTATTTTTTAAAGATTGGTTTATCTATTTTATTTATATGAGTACACTGTGGCTGTCCTCAGACACACCAGAAGAGGGGCATTGGATCCCATTACAGATGGTTGTAAGCCACCATGTGGTTGCTGGGAATTGAACTCAGGACCTTCAAAAAGCAGTCAGTGCTCTTAATCGCTGAGCCATCTCTCCAGCCTACAACTATATGGTTTTTTAACTCTTGCATCAAAAATCAGTTCTTGTGGCTGTGAAAGCTGGCATTCTCTGACATCTATGCCAGTACTCAAACAATTATGAAATATGCTGCTGCATTTTCTAACCAGACTCTGAATATTATTCTAAAGCACCTGAGGACTTTATCATTTTTGAAAACCAAGGACATGAAAATTTCTCATCTAAGAAATTTATCAAGATTCATTCTCCGGAACCAACAGTGCTCCTTGAGTTCCCAGGGACAGAACCACAAAAAATGAGCTTGTGAGACTTATTTTCTAATTGTGATTAAGACCATTCAGAACCTAATTAAGAAAAAAATCTGTTAATTAGAGACTATCATAACAACTGTCCTTTAATTGTTAAGAGATAATAAAAACAACCTCAAATGTCAATTTATATACTTTTTCGTGTGTGTGTGTGTGTGTGTGTGTGTGTGTGTGTGTATGGGGTGTCCTATCCTGGAAGCCCCAGCTTGATCCAGCATCACACTGAGACCTGTTTCTTCTCATCGATATCAGTTATAGCTTTTGTAGGTCTTCCATTCATTTTGACTGGCTTCCCACCTCCCTCACTAAGTTGTTTTTGACAATTTGATACATTTATATAATCTTAGTAGTTTTGCCCCCCCCACCAACACCCCATTTTCTCCTCTCTCATCTACCCCTTTCCAAGCTGAAATCCTTCTACCCAACAAGCCCCCTCCCTACACCCACACTCTCTTTTGTATATGACCTAGAGCAATTTGTTTTTTGCCTAAGCATAAATGACAGGTTATACACTAAAGCAAAAGCAACTTATCCGGTTCTGCACCACTCAAGAAAATGCTACCCCTTCTTCCAACAACCATCAAATGCCAATAGGCCCTCAGTGAGGTGTGGGAGCATCACAGGGGGTATAACGAAATGTTGATGGACCCAGCCTCATGTAGGCTTTATGCAGATAACCAGTGCAGTAAGTTCAGTAGCCCAAAATCTATGTCATGTCAAGAGGATATATTTTAAGTAGACATAACCCTGATTCCTATAATCTCCCCAACCCCTCTTCCAAAATGTTCTTTGAACCTTAGAGGCTCAAAGCTGTCTTGTTGAAGGCTGAGTGCTCTGTTAATCTCAGTGCACTGGCAGTTCTGGTCTGTATTACCTGCCGCACACTGCATTCAGAGGCTTCACTGATGAAGAGGAGGCACAGCACAAATCTAAGATGTCGAACTGATATTAGGGCCCTGTTTCCACTTAACTTTTATATGTACTTTCAGATAGATACATTTTTAGAATTGTACTTCAAAGGCTAAAATGGCCCCAGTCTTTATTCATCTCTCTATCATTACTGTATTTTGGCAGCTGTGAAAATCAGAGTCTCACGTCAGAATGTCTAGGTTAGAACCCAAGCCTGCCTTATATGATCTTTTAAGATAACTGACTTCTCAGGGTCTCAACCTCCCATTAAATGGGAGATAATAGTATTAAATTACAATATGAAGATTAATTGCCAGTAATGACACAAGTCCTGAGGAGAATGCTTGTCATTTAGTAAGTTCAAACACTACCACCTCTTAAGTGTCAGTTACTTATACGAAGCAGTTCAAAAGACTCCAACTATTATGACTACCTTCTAAACCAGTTTTGAGTTTCCACAGTATTCCAGGTCAACTCTGATTCCTTACTCACAATTCTAACTCTTTAAATGATTCCTGGCTTGTATTATCTGTCCTCTACTAAATTCATCATATACTCTAAGCCTACAGTGACCACTATAAAATGCATCTGGGATCATGAGTCTCATTTCCAACATTAAAAAAAAATGTTTTGTACAACTAAGATGACAATCACACTGTGCTACTAACTGGTCTGTGAAGAAATTCCCTACACTATGAATTCTTCCTATCAACATATTCATTGTACATTATTACAATTAACTAGTTACTTACATTCCTCAAAAATAAGATTTGATGGGGACATGAGATTATTTCTTTATTGCCACTTTTCCTACAATACCATCAGACGGTAAGTATTCAATAAACTATGCGGATGTTTAGCCTTGATAATGTGGTTTTTTTCCACTAGAAAGAGCTTACTTAAGCAACATCATATCAATAACTTAATATGCTCTGAGAGTCTCAACTAAACATCAGTATGACTGATACAACAGTCAAGATGCATATGTGTCTGATTTGGGGTTAGCCAATTAATACACAAGACAAATCAAGCAGGTATTTTATTTGTCAAATAGATAAATTTTCTTTTTTTGGGGGGGGGGGGGCTAGGGATGGGGGTAGGAGTGAGTCTCCAAATCAGAGATCTTCTTGCCTCTGCCTCCTGAGTGCTGGGAGTATAGGCTAGTACAGGCAAACTCATTCTTCTTCTTTTTAACACTGTGTGTGTGTGTGTGTGTGTGTGTGTGTACACATGTGTGAAGATCAGAGAATGACTTTTGAAAATTGGTTCTTTTCTTCTATCATGTGGGTTCTGCAATTGAACTCAGGTTGTCGGGCTTGGGAGTATGCTATACTCCAAGCCAACTCCTAAGACTAAGCTTAGTAATTCTTAAGAAAATTCTATTTTAGCTGGGTGGTAGCGTATACCTATAGTCCCAGCACTTGGGAGGCGGAGACAGGTGGATCTCTATGAGTTCAGGACCAGCCTGGTCTAGAGTATGAGTTCCAGGGCTACTCAAAGAAACTTTGTTTTAGGAAGGAAGGAAGGAAGGAAGGAAGGAAGGAAGGAAGGAAATTCAATTTTTAAGGAACAATATTGTAAATAATTTTTCAATTTAAAAATTGCTGAGTATAAACTGGGTGTGGTGGCACATTCCTTTAATCCCAGCACTCAGGAGACATAGGCAGGGGGATTCTGTGTTGAACAACAATCAAGTAAACTGTTGACTGTATTTGTCTTTTCTTTGCCTCCAGAGTGCTAGGATTAAAGGGGTGCATCACAATGCCTGGCCTGAGTCTGAGAAAGCTCTTGCTACAAATCACTCTCCTATCTCAGCCTCCCAAATACTGAGATTACAGCCTTCTATCAGTCCTAGCTAAATATTCTCACATTAATAAACTAGTATTCAGGGCTGGAGAGATGGCTCAGAGGGTAAGAGTACTGCCTGCTCTTCCAGAGGTCCTGAGTTCAATTCCCAGCAACCACATGGTGGCTCACAACCATCTGTAAAGGGATTTTATGCCCTTTTCTGATGTGTCTGAGGACAGCTACAGTGTACTCATATACATAAAATAAATAAATAAATCTTAAAAAGAAAAAAAAAGTTGTAATAAAACCAGTTTTCAAAAACCACTTCAAAACCTTATCAACTCCTACAATGTACAATGTAATTTGATAAAATTCAATCTTAACTCTGAAGGGACCTAGAGTAAAAACATGATGGGGAATAAATACAGAAAGTAGGTGACTATGAATTCATCCTGCTCCACATAGTGAATTCCAAGACAGCCAAGGTTATAAAAAGACACCTTATCTGAAAAAAAAGTACCAAAGCAAATAAATGAAAGTACTTTTAAACTATAACTGGGTACACCTCCAAGATGAAATACTAGTCTGTAAATCTGGGGGAGAGAGGAAGGCTGTGATTTAGTACTTAAACCACTGTTTCTCAGATGATTTTGGACATTCTATCCTAAATGATTACAAACAACCTAGAAGAGAAGCAATCTCTTTCCTTACCTGGCTCTGGTTAATAGCTGCATGGTTGCCATGGAATGGAGACTGCCTTTCTTTATCTCGATGGTGACGGCTGCTGTGTTTGCTTCTCTGCAGCTGCTGGCGTAATTTTGCAATCTGAAAGGAAGAATGGGCAGAAACAGTGTTTTTCACACTAAACAAAAGCATATTCTTGCTTAACAAGAACCAATAAATTCACCCTTAATACTTTGAAATTTTAAACCATACTGTAAAATCTAAATGATCAGTATTTTTATACATATATATGTATAGATTTAAAGAAAAACAGAAGTATATTACATTGTTGTTAGTCTTGAAGTTTCTCAAGTATTAAACAGTTTTCAGCATTTAAATTATGCTCTTAGAAATAACTTATTCTCTTGCCTTTACAAATGCAAAAATTAAAATGATATTTACAAATCAAGTGTGTACATTTGGATGAGAAATATCTTCCATAGGCTCGTGTATTTGAACCCTTGTCCTAAGCTGGTGGTGCTGTTTGGGGAAGTTATGGCACCTCTTAGAGGTAAGCCTTCCCTGAGGAGCTTTTCTTACAGGCTTACTCCATTCTGCTCTGTTTTGATGAAATGTGATCAGCTTGTTCCCGCCTCCATATTCAGCCTCTCCCTCCCCTCCTTCTCTCTCTCTCTCCTTTAAGCAAATAAAACCTTTTCTCATCAAGTTGCTTTTGGTCAAAGTGTTTTATCACAGCAACAGGGAGGAAACTATAAGAATGCCAAGCCATGGAATACACTTAAAATAAAATCTTTTAAGTATTGACTACAATTGCTGTTTTCTGAGCCAGGATCTCACTAGCCAAGTGTATTAGTTACTTTTGTATTACTATGATAAAATATCATGAGTCAAGATAATACAAAAGGAGGACATTTGTTTGGGCTTACAGTTACAGAGGGAGAGTGGCCATGATGCTGTCAGCAAATAGGTGTTCCCATTGCCTGCTCTCAGGGAACTAGCAGCAGCGGATGTCACCACCTGCCGCCACCAGATATACCAAGTGTGTGCTGTGCATAAAAGGGCCTCCAGCCACCTCAGATGTGTGTGTGTGTGTGTGTGTTCTGTCCCCTCATGGCCTCCTTTATCTGCCTCTATCTCTCCGTCATGTCCCCACTCTGAGACAGCCTTTAGTTCTCCCCTCTCCCACAGCTTGGTACAGGTCTGCCAAGGGTACCTCCTACCTCTCGCCGCAATTTATCCTATCAGATGGTGGAGCAAAACATAGTGGCTGGAACAAGAAACTGAGAACTTACATCTTTGACTACAAGAATGAAACAGAGAGCAAACTGGGAATGGCACATGACTTTGAAACCTCACAGCCTATCCTTAGTGACATACTTTCTCCAGAAAGGTCACACCTTTTAAACTTATCTCCCAGCAGTGTCACCAACTGGAGACAAAGTATTCAAATGCCTAAGATTATGGGGGACATCTCATTCAAACCACCACATCAAGGTTAGCCTCAAGTCTTGATCATCCTGTTTCCTGTTCCCAAGTTCTGGGATCAAAGGCATGTGCTAACATGCCTAGCTACAAATCTAATTTTAATGGCTATCTCATTATTATCCTTTGACTGAATTTTTCTCTTTTACTTCTATTATGGGTAAATTGCAATGACATTAATTATATACACAGAAAACAATAATAACACAAAGCTATCTGTAATCAAGTTACTAAACTTCAAAAATATTATCATATGCAGAAAAATGTCAGTTTCTTAATCAAGCTAATTTTATAAGTCTGATGGCTGTATATATTTCCAGATACATACAAACTCTCCTATTTAAAGCAAGCCTTGCAACATCAGGTTAATACACGCACATTTTCTGTTCAAATCTTATTTTTGTGGGTTTTTTTGGGGGGGGGGGGGGAAGGGGGTCGTGGCTCAGCAGGCCCAAAACTCAGCACAAATCCTCCTGCCTCAGTACCCTGAGTACTGAGATTATAGGTATACACTAATGTCTGGCCTCAAACCTTTTTTTTTTTGCCAAATCAACATAGTACCCTTTTCTGTGGCTGTTTCTCAAGTAAAATGGGAAGGTACTCTAAGCTGCTAGTGGTGAAGTGCTTGTACACGAGCACTGAACAGTTGAGTTCAGATCTCCAGTACCCATGCTCATCTACAACCCCTGTGCAGGGAAGGAGGGATGGACCAGCTGGACTCCATCTTATGGATACAAGCTATTTTGTTACAAGAACAGAACAAGTTTATTTCTGCTTGCTGCAAAATTCAAGTTGACATGCTCTCCATCCTATAGAATTAACTCATATCTTGAATGTACCCTGATAAGATGTTCTACCAAATAATTTTAAGATGTTCAGCTAAGTTTCTATATAACAAAGATTCCTCTGGAAATCCCTCAACTCCAGAAAGCCCTCCAGCTTTACAGGTTTTTGGGGCTATAGAAGCCTACTTCTTACTATGTTCAATGCTTTATTTTCAAAAATATTCCAAACCCCATTTTAAAGAGATAACCCCACCAGGCAGAAAATAAAGCTTGCTTAATTTGACCAAATTTGGGTGATGGTCTTTACTCTCATTCAGTGGGATTAACAGGAGGTGGAAGAAAGACAGATGGATACCTGAGGCTTACTGGCCAGTCAGCACAACTAAAACAGTGATTAAGTTCAGTTAGAGACCTTCTCAAAAAGGTAGAGAGTCAAAGTAGCCAACACCTGACATCACCCCCTGTTTCCACACATTCCTGCAGGCATACCCTCACACAGACATGCATGTACACATACATACCCTCTCTGCACCAGGAAAATGACATTTGCAGCCCACAACTTTAAGGAACTAGCAAACTGGAAAAGCCAAACTTCTGCTTCCATAGAACATTTTGCTGACCTCTTTAAGTTGTTCTGTACTGCCCCAGGATGAGGAGCGCTTATGAGACCCTTTCTTCTTTTCAGCATATTCTTCAGCCCATGCACTCTCGGTCTATTGTAGAGGGTAAAAAAGTCATTTTAACAAAAAGTATTTAACAGCAGCACACCAGACCTTTTCTATTAAATAATATATGCTACAAAAAATTAGAGCTGGTAGAATTATTTTAAATTTTTAAAGATTTTATTATTTTAGGTGTTCTGAGTGTTTTGCCTGCATGTCTGTATATGCATCTTGTGTGTGTCTATGGATTGTTGTGAGCCACCATGTGGGTGCTGGGAAATAAACTCCAGTCCTCTGTGAGAACAGTGCTCTCAAGCACTAAGCCATTTCTCTAGCATATTTTAACAATCATAAACTACTCATAAGTATCTTAGCATCAGTTGATTATAATCAGTTTTAACCTTTCTTTCTTTCATTTCTTTTACTAATAAGGTTATTTGTAAATTCTGAACTGGCTCAGAGGTAGGACATGTGGAGAGGAAGTTGGGCCAACATGGAGTGCAGCCTCCAGCAATAACCATCTGTCTGCTTTCTAGTGTACTGGCTCTCCCAAAAGAAAGTTTGATTACTATTTGCAGTTCCAGTTTCTAAACAAGAAGTGGCAAATTTTTAGCTTTTTGTGAATTTTTTAACTAGACAACAACAATGACAAGTCAAGACCAGACATTCAAGTCAAATCCAGAAACTAGGAGAGAAGCTTAAATGTGGTTTGGTGGGGAGGACAATCAGTGCTGGTCCCAGGACTCTAAACCTCAAAATAAACAGAATTAGTAACATAGGCACTGCTGTAACAAGCAATTGAAGATGGCTCAAAATGTGGATTAAAGAGTCAGCTTTTTCTTTATTCTTCCCCAGAAGATGGTTGTGATTAAATTCAGTCTACCTAATGGTGAAGAAAACAAACAAACAAACAAAAACAAAACAAAAAAAGAAACCAAAAAAACCCTTCATGTTGGACATTTTCAATCCACCATCATAGGAAAATTTAAATAAAACCTAAAAGAAAGTTTAGGATATCAAATAACAAGAATAAAATTATTTTAAACCAGGTGTGATGATGCATGACTTTAGTCCCAGACTTCCTAGGAGGCAGGCACAGGCAGGATAACTGAGTTCAAGGCCAGCCTGGTCTACAGAGAGAATTCCAGGACAGCCAGAGATACACAGAGAAACTGTCTTGGAAAACAAACAAATAAAGACTAACTTATTTTGAAGATGGGGCACACAGTGTGGCATCCTGGGAACTGGTTTTCAACTGTCTAGTTATGAAGAAAAACTCCAGTCCAATAAAGGATTGGATTTACAAACTCTTTGAAGTTATATACAAATTAATAAAGAAGCAACAAATGATACAAATATAGCTAAATTGGTACATGGATTCTTCCATCGACAAGCACTGGGAGGCATGTAGGCACTTTCACAGTAGCAACAATTTCAAGACGAGCATTGAAGAGTATATTCCAATTTACAGGTATTTAGAAATATATTGATGAATACTCAGAAGAATCATTTCATTATGAAAAGGCTCAAAATGTCTTAAAGTTGCTGGACTTTAAACAAAAGACTTCTACAGATAACGATACAGGGAAATGTCAATCTCTCTTCTGTCTGCACTGTGATGTGAAGTGAGGGAACTTCTCTTTATGCAACTCGGGGTCTTGCAGCTACTATAGATCACACAGACATGTGTAATTCTGTGTAATTCTGATATAATGATAAAGAGGGGAAAGGCATTTTCAACACCTATTCCAAGTGCTGGAGGTCATGGGATGTGAACAGGCAGAATAGTGCTGGCATGTACCTTCTGGGATAGTGAAGGGGGAATGCACACTAAGAGGTGGCATCACTGTTCTGGGAGACATCTTAGATGACATTCAGTCAAGGGATGATATAGAACATGGCTTCCATTAAGATAAAAGCAACAACAACACAAACCCTAAAATTGGAGAGCCCACAGGTGCCTGCGACAGGTTGGGCTCACAACTCCCATCACCCAGGTCTTCAGAGGTTTACTCTTTTTTTTTTTTTTTTCTGAAAACAAGCTTTATTTAAATAAGGATTTAAATACATTACATAACATTAAAACTGGAAGGGAAAAGAAAACCAAAAGACCAGTTTGTTCCTTCAAATGGCAGCGGTTCGTATGGAGTTGAAGCCTCTATAGCTAGCCACACTACCAATGGCACCAGCCTGGCATTTGTTCCCTTGTCATAAGTTTAACTGATACCAGGCTGGCCTCACCCTTCATGTTTCAACATCCCTTGGCTAGATTTGCTTAAAAAGACCGCCCTGGTGGTGAGCTAGATGTCCATGACTTCTCTGCAAAGGTGGTCCTTTCTGAATTCTACCTGGTCAGACACCAGGAGTTCTTTGTACTGTCAGAGACTCCCTCTAGTGACATAGCTGGGGCAGCATTACCCATACTCTCGGTCACCTGGGCTGTTCAAGTGGTGACTTTCTCCTAGGGCAGGGGAGTCTGTAGAGGGAGTCCCAAGGAACCTCTGGTCAGACATAGCCTCCTGTGATCTTGGGGTTCTTAGCTGAAACCTTGTTAGTGCTTTGTTTCAGGGTGGACACTGCCAGGGCTTACTGCTTAACCTGTTTAAATGAGGGACTTCAAGACTACACAGCATGGCTCTTTTCAGTTTATTGCATGAAGGAGTTACACTAGTCCAAGTTAAAAGCGGACCCCAAATGATTACATTATACATGCTGTGAGGTTTTTAAACTTGTGACAAGGGACAGAAGGGAAATTCTACTTATTGCAAGGAAATCCTCAATTAAGCTTCAGAGAGCCGCAAGCATTTAAAACCCATGAACCTTCAGCTGATCATCCTTACTTAGCCAGTCCAATCTCTATCAGGAACTGGCATACGTTCTTGCGCTGGTCACCCTGTAGCTGAATTACTTCTCCATATTCTGGATGCTCAATTACAGTACCATTGCAGGCAAATTTCTTCTTAAACGCCTTCACTAGTTTCTTTTTATCGTAATCATCAGCAATCCCTTGGATAGTTGTAAGGGTCTTCCTGCTGTTTCTCTGTTGAATTCTTATATGGATATAATCCTCAGTGCCAGCAGGAAGCAGGTCATCACCCTTACTTGCATCAGCAAAGGGGTCAAAAGAGTGGAGGTTCTGGATAGCGGACGAGTGGAGGTTCTGGATAGCGGATGAGTGGAGGTTCTGGATAGCGGACATACGATAGGATTCCTTTTCCTTGGTGGAAATGGCCTGCGGAAGGCGGCTGCGGGAGAAGGCGGGCAGGGGGGAATGGAGCATCAGGAAGCAAGGGGGGTCGAGGGGGAGGCAGCTGAGTCCTCGGCGGCGGCTCAGTGACTGGGCCAGAGGTTTACTCTTTTGTCAACTATCAGTTCAACAATGTTTCCAGAGTCATGGGGACACTGGAATCTTCCTACAACATACCCAGGCCTGCCTCCATAGTTTGGAAGAGACTTTGGGATGTGGTTATCGCAGTGGGCTTCAGCACTGCCTATTTACAAAAGCCATGGTCTGTTTTGATGCTCCAGCATCTTCTCAGGTTCAACGAGGTACTTTGAAACTTAGGCACATTGCTAGTTACCTTTTAGTCACCTTGTAGCTGTACAAGGTAGCCCTCCTGAAGTGACTGGGGCCAGGCTTTATATTTTCAAACCCGTTTGTCTATTCTGTCCTGACCAATAAAATGAAATTTCTTGGAGTAAGTCCTCTATGTAGAATGTAGTTTGTAATTACAGGGTTTTTTTAATCCAAAAATTTAACTGCCAACAGTATTAAAAGTCTTTACAGTCTCCATTACCAAGGGTGCAATATTGCTGATCCATTGCTTTGTAAATGCTCCTCAAAATCCCCTCAAGCACCTACTGTTCAGGTATAACCTTGAGAAAACAGCAACAATAAGCCAGACACAGCTTCACCTTACTGTGATTCACTGTCTAGTAAGTATGAAAAACAATGGATAAATGATTGTATAAATTTTTAATTAATTACAATGTGGTAATACTATAAAAAGAAACTCCAAACTAGCATGCAATCATGAACTGCTTGCACATTATTGGACTTCAATGGTTTTTTGGTTTTGTTTTTTTTTTAAGACAGGGTTTCTCTGTGTAGCCCTAGCTTTCCAGGAATTCGCTCGATAGACCAGACTGGCCTCAGAGCTCTGCCTGCCTCTGCCTCCCAAATTCTGAGATTAAAGGTGTGTGCCACCACCTCCTGGCTGGACTTCAATTTTTTAACTATAAATTTATACATTATTATTTGTTGACTTTCTAATATCCTTTTAATTAGTCAGTTTGATAGATGTAAAAGTATGAAACTTCACTTTCAGATTATCATTTGTTGAGATGTTTACATTTATGGAATCTATTAGCAATGGGGCCAGTAAATGGTCTTAGCAGTGTATGATGGTGCACTGCTGACCCCTTGAGCTCATGTAAAGTTGGAAAGCGAGAACAGACATCACGACGTGCTCTGATTTCTATATGCACTCTAGCACTCTATAAGCATGCAGATGTGTGAGCGCACGCACACACACACACAAAAGCAACAATGTAACATGGTCCTCCCAATATATGAAGGTTTGGGGGCACAAAAATAAACGCCCTACTATTACAAATTTTTGAGTCCAAATTCCAAACGTGAAAATATTGTGAGACTGTAACCTAACTGCTAAGGAATAAATAGGGGGAAGTATGTTCACAATTATATAGGTCTATGGGAGTTATTTTTGAGAACTTTTAGAAATGCACACTCCCAGGCCAAACAAATCCAGAGGAATATCTGTAAGATTGGCCTGGAAACTTGTACTTCTGAAAAGCTGCTGAGGAAATTCTGGTGTTCACTCAATGCTTCAGAGAAAAACAAGTAAAAGACACCTACCTGTGTGGCCTTGTCCCTCATGCAGGGTGCGGCTTGCCCACGATTGTCTCGGGGCCAGTGTCCAGCAAGGTATGGAGCTGCAAGGGTATCCAGGGAGGAAGTGCGCCGGATAATGCTGGAGGGACTAGAGGAAGGTGGGCGTGTTTTGTCTCCTAGGTGTAAAGCAAAAGTGTTAATTTTAAAAAAGTTTTAAGCTTTATAGGAGTTCTCCAATTTAAATATGCAAAAGTAAACAAATAGGAACAGGCCAATTTGCAAAGTCCAGACCCAACCCAAAGCAGACCATAAAGCCAGAAGGAACCAGGTATTGCTAACACAACTCACAGTTGATTTCATTTCATATGTAGTATATTTTAAAATAAGCAAATACTGTTAGTTCAGAACTTTTAGCCTTTAGCCAGTATTTCTCCTTAGCAACTAGCTATGCATACTCTAAAAGCACTTGCCAATAAAGCCTGATGACCTGAGTCCAATTCCCAGAACCACAAAAGATGAAGGAAAGAATCGACTCTACAAAGTGGTCTTTGGACCTCTCCATATACACAAGCTGTGACATGTGTGTCCTATATACAGCTATCATACAATGTATGTATAGTAATAATAAGTAAAGTTTTTAAAAGGACTGCTGGGGTTGGAAATTCAGCTCAGTAGTGACTAAAGCATAGAGCTAGCATGCATGAGGCCCTGGCTTTGATCTGTTACAACTACAGAAATAAAAACAAAGCCCAGTACATACATTAGACATTAAATAAAGCTTAAAAAGAATTTGTGGGATAGGAGTGATGGCACACGCTTTTAATCCTGTCACCTGGTGGGCTGAGGCAGGAGAATCTATGAGTTTAAGGCCAGGCTAGTCTACAGCACATCAACTTCTAGGCCAGAGAAGGCTACACACACACACACACACACACACACACACACACACACACACACAACCAAACAACAACCAAAAACAAGAAACAAAGGGGAAAGCTTATGAGAATGAATTAGTGAACTGAGAAATTTAAATTTTTTTGAGTAAAAGAAATTACTCAAAAAGATGATAAAATAAAATACAAACAAAACTTAGGAAATGTAAAAAGGAAACTAATGAGATATTTATTGCAACATATATGCAACTTAAATTCAGGAGGATAAATCAGCAAAAAAATAATGTTCAAGGGCTGGAGAGATGGCTCAGCGGTCAAGAGCACTGACCACTCTTCCAAAGGTCTTGAGTTCAATTCCCAGCAACCACATGGTCGCTCACAACCATCTGTAATGGGATCAGATGCCTTCTTCTGGTGTGTCTGAAGATGGCTACAGTGTACTCATATAAATAAAATAAATCTTAAAAACAAACGAACAAACAAACAAAAACAATGTTCAAAATGATGATTGTCTTCCAGAACTGATAAATGAGGGTCTTCAGACTGAAACTGAAGCAGCATCTCGACATACCATGGTAAACTATACACTCCTGCGGATTTAAACAAACAAACAATAAAATCAACCTTGGAGAAGCACAAAAGGAAAATGATGAGTAGTTCTGTCAGTAAGAGCAGAGGCTGAAGACACTGAGGTAACTTTATGGAGTAAGAAAACTAACAGTTTATGATACCTTGGGACAGCATGGTAGCTCAGCAAGTAAAAAGCATTTGCTACCAAGTCTGGCAACCTATTCAATCCCCAGAGCCCAGCCACATGGTGGAAGGGGAAAACGACTCCCTAAAGTTGTCTCCACACATTTGCTGTGGGAAATGTACACCTATATCTACCTACTCATTCACACACACAAAGGGTGAAACACTGAGAATCAGACAAAGATGATTTAACAACCAAAGAAAATCTCTGACAATTATTTTTTAAGAAAAATACCACAGAAAGGAGGAAACTGAACCAAACAGTCTAAGAAGCAAAGTAAACCAAGCAGTAAGCTAGTGTAAGCAGGCATTTACTGTAACAACACAACAGTAACCACTAATTTAGAGACCTTAAAAACAAAATCAACCCAAAATAGGAGATGACAATGAGAGAATTAAGATCATGGTGACAGAAATAAAAACAAAACAAACACACACAAAAGCATAGGATTCAGCCCAGGGAATGTTTAACTCTTGGCACCAATGCTGAGCACATAGCAAGTATGTGCCAATATTTAGCTTCACATTTCTACTCCCTGGTAAATCCCCCCCAATGCTTGTTAGCCCCAAGAACTCAGCTGCTTTTTATTTCCTAAAATGGCCTTGACCATGCTGTGACCCAAAACTGGGTTTCTTCAGAATCACAAGTGCAAGAACTCTCTACAAGCAAATTGAAGGGACTCAGTAGTTATATATAAAAGCCATTCAGAGCAAGGAGAAGGCAGATCCTAAGGAGGACATCACAGGGCACACTTGAGAGACAGGTGTTAATGGGAGGAGGACTACAGAAGGGAGACATTTACTACTAAAAGAAGAAAAGGACAAGACCGAAAGAAAATCAATTTTATATGTAAATACAAAGCAATCAGAGTATCAAAGGGATAACAGAAATCCAGCCCTAATCATTAATACCCCTTCTTCACATTTGTGTTATCATTTATTTAGCATCAGTTAAATAGGTATTCTCATTTGTAAAACAACAGGTATGGTAGGCATAGGTGGATGGAGAAGAGACAGTGACTTGCTGAATAGCTAGCTGCTTGTTGTAATATCAAAATTTGAATCCAAGTTTCTTGGGGTTCTTTTCTACCAGTGATCATTCCTGGACCCCATCCTAAATCTATCAAATAAAATCTCTAGGGAATGAGCCCAGCAGTTTTCTACAGAATTGGTTATTTTCCTGGTACTCAGCAAGGTTTTTTTCTTGAAGACAACCAATGTCAACCTCTGGTCTCCACGTTCGTGTACACACGCTCTCTTAAACACGTATAAATGCATGCACTGTGCACACAGAAGAAACTGTTTGTTAGAAAGAAACCTAGAGTAAATCCCATAATTCTAGTTAACAACTAAATCATTGTTCACATTTTAATTAGGTTAACAAAACAGACCAAGCCTTAATAAACCAAAATAAACCTCAGTGCCCTTTAGCACCATACACGTGATTTTTGTTTTTGTTTTTCCCATAGACAGGGTTTCTCTGTGTAGCCCTGGCTATCCTAGACCTGGCTCTGTAGACCAGGCTGTCCTCTGCCTCCCAAGCCTGACTTTTTTTTGTATCTAAGTACTGTGTTTTTAAATAAAATAATGAAAAGATATAAAAATTACTATTAGTTTTTG
The DNA here is from genome assembly GCA_019843965.1 of Rhynchomys soricoides. NCBI lineage: Eukaryota > Metazoa > Chordata > Mammalia > Rodentia > Muridae > Rhynchomys > Rhynchomys soricoides. The sequence goes on along the minus strand of JADRCH010000006.1, from coordinate 7,584,566 downwards.
AGATTTTTTTATATTTTATACCTAAGTTTAGGGAGGCTACAACAGGCCAGGGGCCAAATCTGGTCCTCACCCTACTAATTTGCATGTATAAATGGTTAGAAAAAGAATCAACTTATTCTTAAATATAGAAAAATTACATAAAATTCAAATTTTGGCGCCCATAAATAAAGTTTTGTTGTAACATAGACGTTTCATACTGTGCCTGGCCACGTCTGTACTGTGAAGGCAATGTTACGTGTGGGCAGCAAAGCCCTTATGTGGCACTCTCAGAGCTTCAAAGTGCTGCTCAGTGTTTGTCACTTACACTGACAAAGTTACACTCTGCATTACTTATCTGGACAGAATACGATATTCAAAGATGTCAAAAATGCAAAAATGTCCCCACAGGCTCCTTATGCTGCCCTGGGAGGTTGTGGGAAAGGCCTAGCTGAAGGAAGCTGGGTCACTGGGGGGCAGGCCTTGAAGTTTACATTCCTGCCTGTTTTCAGCTGTGTCTACTTCTTGATCTGTCCAGATATGAGCAGGCTCCTGCAGCCACATGCCTGCTGCCACCAACCTGCCCTTCAGCCACGATGGACGGCATGCCCTCAAACTGTGTGCTATATAAATCCTGCTTTTCTTCTTTCATGCACTTTATAAAACAATGTGAAAAGTAACAGGAGATAATAGTAAAATTTCATTCTAGCTGAGGTGAGCACTGTAAAACTGATCTGCTGAAACAGAACTCTGAAACAAAATAAAGCAAAGTGTTACCCCTAAAGAAAATCCCCCAACCCCATTATACTATAATGTCTGGAGAGAGGGCTGCTCAGCAGATTAAAAGCACTTGCCATCAAATTTGACAAGCTGAGTTTGATTCCTGGAACCTACATGATGGAAGGAGAGAACTGACTACTGAAAGTTGTCCTCTGACCACCTACACACTCTAGCAGACAGTCCCCCAACACACAAAGTAAAAATTGTAATATATTTAACTATTACATTTCAAAATTCCATGAATTTGAATTTCTCTTTTTTATGTAAGCACTTATATTATTAAATAATGTGCTGGCTGATTTTATGTCAGCTTCACACAAACTAGAGTCACCGAAAAGGAGGGAGCCTCAACTGAGAAAATGCCTCCAGAAGATCCTGCTGTAGGGCATTTTCTTACTTAGTGACTGATGCGGAAGGGCCCAGTCCATTGTGTGTCATCCCTGGGTTGCTGGTCCTGAGTTCTATAAGAAAGCAGGCTGAGCAAGTCACGAGATGCAAGACAATAACCAGCACCCCTCCACTGCCTCTGCATTGGCTCCTGCCTCCAGGTTCCTGCCCTGCTTGAGTTCCTGTCCTGACTTCCTTCAGTGATAAACAGTGATGTGGAAGATTAAGTCAAGTGAACTCTTCCCTCCCTTACTTGCTTTTTTTGTCACGGTGTTTCATCACAACAATGGTAACCCTGACTAGGACAAATAATATCTCTGGATTTTGCCTCAGTACCTGGTTCAGTACAAGAGTCTGCTATTTACAGTGCATGACTTTACTGTGTCACGGTTTCTACAGAAATATCTAATATCATTTTTCTTTCTTTCCTTTTTAATTTTGGGGAGAGGTCAAGTGAGGGTAAGCTTTGTTAATTTATATTTAAGTTTAACTTTAATATGGGCTTTATACTTTTTTTTTTTTTTAGAGATACGGTATTGCCCAAGCAGGTTTCAACTGGTTCAAGCTTCCTCCTGCTTCAGTTTCTCAACTGCTGAAATCTACTGTGTATGCCAAACTTATCTTAAAAAATCATAAATAAAGGGCTAGAGAGATAGACAGCTGTCAGTAAAGCATTTGCCATTCATATCTCCACGTAAAAAACTGGTATGGTGGCTGCTTTTCCAGAGGTCCTGAATTCAGTTCCCATCAACCACATGGTGGCTCACAACCATCTATAATGAACTCTATTTGATGCCTCTTCTGGCATGCAGGTATACATGCAGATAGAGCACTCATATACATAAAATAAATCATTTTAAAAAGTCATGTCCATAAATTCAAGAAAATATGTACCCAAATTATTGTGAGAAATGAAAAGCAATAAATAACATGTTCATGTGTGTTCTAATTAAATAAGAACTACATGGGGTAGTTGAAAGAAAACTGTTGTCATCTGGGGCAAAAGACCACCCACAAACATGCATGCTTGTGGAGAGTTGAGTAGCTAAAGCTGTCTGGCACATTTCTCCAACAAGACCAGACACTGTTGGCTCCTCAATAACATATTTTCTTAGCTATTTTTACCCATCACAAGTTCTCAGCTGTTCGATTAAAATCTGCCTTAAATGATGTTTTTATTCTTGATTTTGTTCTTAATTGAACCTCTTAAATCAATTAGTTTAGCTTTTTACAAAGTTGAAAATTTTCATCCATCATTTTAAAATTTTTCTTTTTCCTCCACCTTTCTTCTGGAAGTATAATCACACCTATATTGCTTCTTCCAGTCTTTATGTTTTTAGGTAGTTTCTATCACTGTGCTGTCAAGTTCCCTGATATTTTTTTTAAATCAGTCTCCACAAAGTTGTCCTTGGAACCACACACACCCCTCATATCCATTCTTTCTCATACATGTACACACAACTAAATAAAACATATCCAGTTAAGTCATTTGTTATTTCTTTAATCCTGCCATCTCTTCATCGCACTTTACCTAGTCCTGCATTCAATAAATTACTTTATTAGATTCCAAACACTACCTACAATGTTCTTGAGATTGCTGGGCTTTATTTTAAAAGTCAGTTACAGAATCTGTAGATCAGCGTGATCTTTTAAAGCTTGTTTTGATCTTAAGAAAAAATGGGAATAACCTTTTCTCTAGAATTTAACCTACTATCAAGCATAGTCCTTTTAGAGACTCTACTAAACATATGGATGATCAAAACAGCACTCTGTCTGGTCAGTGTTTAAACAACACCTAGCTTGGAAAATTACTCAACTCAGAGGTCCCTTGGGTCATTCCTTGTCCAGCCTCATGGGAGTTCCTAGGTACACAAGTTCCACATAAACTCCTTTAGCAAACACTAAAAGAGACTCTTCTGAAGATTTCCTTTTTTATGCAACTCCCTCTTCAGTGAAACCTGATCCAGCTCTTTCCAGTCACTGCAACCTCCCCCAAGCCTACTTCCATTTCCTCAATCTAATCAGGTTCCATGTCCTGAGACACACCGAATGCACTGTAGTCCGAATGTGTCTTCTGGAAGACATCCACAGTAGTCAGCATTCACCTTACAGGCTCCACTCCTCTCAGGAATCACGTCCCCACAGGTTCTGTTGTTATTATCTGCAAACAGCTGGCTTATCACCCCTGAGAAAGATCGGTCTGTTCCAAATCTTTAAGAAACAATGCAAAGCATACCCAGAAAGTGGACTGGCACAAAGGTCTCTGTGGTCACTGTCACCTAAGTATCATTGCCACGCTCAGTCCTTCAGAGTTTTCTTCCCCAGCAATCCTTTTAAACCTGCCCCCTCTCATATCTGAGTGTTTCACTTTTCTCTGCAATATACTGTCTTTACATCCACAAACAGCTGCTTCCTATTCTTTGTTCAGTTTTCTGTTTACATAAAAGAAACTATTTCACCACCATAGCCAGAAACAACAGTACCTTCACATCCAAGTACTCATAATTCAAATTCAACTGACTTATGGTTGGCCATCCAAAACTAGAAACAAATCTTTCTCTTCAGGAATTATTTTAGTCATTGTAGTTTTCTAGGAATCAAGAACTATAGAATAAAGAGCAAAACAGATAGCTGACTACAATGAACACTAGGCAATTAGCACTTACTAGGCATTGTCTAATTGCTTTCCACATATTACTTCATTTAAATATCACAATAATACCTTGAATTAAGAGATTACATCATGTCTTAGTTTTGTCAACTTGACACAACCTAAAGTCACCACAAAGGAACCTCAGTTCAGAACTGCTTCAATCCAGGCATGGTGGTACGTGCCATTAATTCCAGCACTTAGAAGGCAGAGGCAGGGGACCTCATGAATTTAAGGCCAGCCTGGTCTACATAGCAAGTTCCAGGACAGATAGGATTATATAAAGTAGTATCAAAAAACAAAACAAAACAAAAAACTCAAAACAAAAACAAAATGTGCTACAATCAGATTGGTCTGCAGGCTTGTCTATACATTATTGTCTTGAGTTACATAACAGACCTGTCTCGAAAATAACTGAAAAAGAATTAAGGAGGAGAGAAGAAAGGCTTTGAATTTGTGGTTTCTATCTGCATTTGCAGTTTCCTCTTCTATAAAATGAGGGTGTTGCAACAGTGGTCCTTTCTTCTGGATTTTTAGGATTTTTTCTTTTTTTAAGATTTTGTTTGAGACAAAAGATCTCATTTTGTAGCCCAGGCTAGCTTGGAACTAACTAGGTAGACCAGGCTGGCCTACCACATACAGATTCCAGGCCTGAACCACCACATACAGTGGTTGGGGAGATTGCTCAGAGGTTTTTGCTGCACACAACTGACAACTGTGTGATCCCTGCAATCCATAGAGAGAAGAAAAAAACAGATTCCAAAGTTGTCTTTGGATCTCCACATGCACACCATGGCAGGCCCCGCCCCCTTCCATGCCCATAGATAAGAGATGACTTAGCAGTTAAGGGATATGTTGCTCTTTCAGGAGTAGAGCTCAGTTCCCAGCACCCAAATCAGGCAGCTTACCATCACCTTTCGGTCATATGGTGGTTTGAATATGCTAGGCCCATAAGGAGTGGTACTGTTAGGAAGTGTGACCATGCTGGAGGAAGTGTGTCATTGTGGGCATGGGCTTTGGGGGTCTCCTATGCTCTATCCATTGTAGAAGAGAGCTTCTTCCTAGCTGCCGGAGGGTGCCAGTCTCTCCTGGTTGCCTTCAAATCAAGATGCAGAACTCTCAGCTCCTTCTCCAACATGTCTGCCTACATGCCTCTGAGACTGTAAGCTAGCCACAATTAAATGTTTTCCTTTAAAAGAGTTGCCTTGGTCATAGTGTTTCTTCACAGCAATGAAAACCCTAACTAAGACAGGCCACATAAAAGTTAAACAAAAGAACATATCCCATGCTCAGCTCAAGAAATGGTGCCACCCACAATGGACTAGGCTTTCCTAGGTCAATTAATGACCAAAGCCACAGACATACTGACAGTCAAGTATGATCAAGGCAATCCTTCAATTCAGACTCCAATTCAGTTCTCAGATGACTCTAGGCGGTGTCAAGTTGATAGTAAAACAACTATCGTTTACATTTGCAATTCATCTACTGATAAAATTGTACTCTCTCAACTAAGGAAGAAGAAATGTCTTTTTATCTGGTTGTTTAGTTTGAGTCAGACTCATGTAGTACAAGCTAGCCTTGACTGAACCTAGTTATATTGCCTACACTGACCTCAAACCCTTGATCTACCAGGTCTTAACCTCCTATACTGAGGTTATAAGCATGTATTACAATGCCCCGCTAAAAATGTAATGTTTATAGGGCTGGGGAGAGAGAGAGAGCTCAGTTGGCAAAATGCTTGCCTTGCAACAAGGATCTACCTATGTAAAACTGCTGGATGTGGGTGGTCTTGTAATCCAAGCACCAGGAAAGGGGGAAAACATAGATCCCAGAGGTTAAACTGGTCAGCCACCAAACCTATCAGGTAAATCCCAGGACAGAGAGCAATGCATCCCCTGCCCCACCTCAGTCAAAAAGAAAAAAGAAAAAAGGTGGCAGAGGACACCTGAGGTTGTCCTCTAGCTTCCACACCCCACACCCACTCACACATGTACAAGTCACTATCCAAACTTACAGTGTCCCTCTCTTTATCTTCAGGTGACATAGTCTAAGAGCCCCCCCTCCCAATAGATGTTGGAAATCACAGAGTTCTTGCTTAGCCCTAGATAAACTGTATTTTTATTTTCATTTTATATTTTATTGTATGTTAAGCAGAGGAAAGAATTCAGGATAGAATTCAGGCTGTGTCATGGTTATTGCTCTCTACTCTCACTCAAGTCTATAGGGAAAAAGAGCAATAGATATGGCAGAACAGTTTTTAAAATACGGTAGTTTTGTTGAGGAAAAGCGCTTAAGCAAGCTTAAAGTTGCAGCCAGGGAGCACAATGAGATAGAAGCTGTAATTGCTAAAAAGAAACTCTCTGCTCTATGCTAGAACAAAAGGAAAAATGTCAAAGGTAGAGAACTTCTTCACCAAACCCTCTTTGTAGCTTTAAATGCAAGAATCAAATTTCAAAGTGCAAGCACTGTTGTAGAGCCAAAACCTCTGCCTGTCCCGTGCACACACTTCTGAAGCTCCCATCATCTGGTACACAAGCTCTTGCCCCTAAACTGGGTGAGTACATGACCAGGCTTAGTTACTAATAACACTTCATCCTTCTAGGTATACAATTTGATTCTGGGCTCACAATCTGCCACAGTCCTTCCCTGAAGTGTTCTGGCTAGAACTGGTTAAAAAGAAACCGTGTGTCTCATGGACTTCACAGATGGAAACACTAGTCTACAACTGTCTGCAATCATCTCTGGAGAGAAGAGTTCATGGGTTAAAAACTTGAGAAGAGGGTTTTTCTTACTTAATTATAATTTGTTTCCCCAACAACAAAAGTGGATCTAATAGCACCTTTTGTTTAACAGGCACCTAATAAATACTCAAATTTAGAGAGTAGTTCAGAATGAACTACACATGAATGAATCATTCAAGTGAAAGTGTCCTGGAAAGCATTTTATCCTTGTCATCAGATCTACCCATTCTTAGATACTCAGAGATTCTTCAATCCTACTATCATTTTACTGAGTTTAAAGGCTGGACTGGCATTTACAACCATAGATCTGGAAAACCACCACATTAGCCAATGACCAACAACAAAAAGAGTCAAACAAGTCATGAGGCAATTTGATTTACTATTGCTCTGGCTTTTGGCCCAATAAAGCACTCATGGTTAAATATTTAAAAGACTAATGAGGAGGGAATCCATGCAAAGCACTTGTGATCCCTTCACTTGAGAGGCAGGCACAAAGGTCAAGGTCAGCCTTGAGCTACAGAGCTAGATACCACCACACACTCTGCCCTCTCCAGAACAAGTAAAAAAGCAATGTTCATCTAGTTTATTTTTTCTTTCTGAAGGATGGTTTAAGGAAATACTTTCACAATGACATGCCTAAAAATTCCATCTAAAACAATATAAAGAACAGTTTTTCTTAGTTATGTTTCGTCTTTGCCAAGATACCTCCAAAAATAATTTTTTTATAATTCAAGTTTGATTAAGTTAACAGAATAGCTTCCAGGAAAAAAAAAAAAAAAAACAACTAAAGAATTTAAGAGGCAAAGATCTTCTGCTTTAATCCCACAAACACACACATTAGCAGCAAACTTTATTCTTTTGCTTATTTTCAACTTTAGTATTTAATGTATTTTCTGAGAATAAAACAGGACAGTCAGATGTATACATATGTGGCACTACAATCAAGATACACCCATATGAATTACATGATTGATACAGAAAAGCATGTACTTTTTTTTTTTTTAAGACTAAAGGGCGTCTCCATACCCCTGGGCTAGAATCAGCACTGCTTGGTTTTTTGAGACACTATTTTTCTCTGTGGCCCTAGCTGTCCTGGAACTCATTCTATAAACCAGGCCGGCCTCTAATCACAGAGATCCGCCTGCCTGAGTCTTTCTCCTGTGTGCTGGGATTAAAGGTGTGCTCTACCACACCAGCTACTACTGCTTTATTTACTCTTTTTTTTTTTTTTTTTAAACTTTAGTCTCTTTCTCTCTCTTTCTTTCCTTCCTTCCTTCCTTTCCTTCAGCACAGTCTCTCTGCATAGCCCTGGATGTCCCAGAACTTACACAGGTTGGCCTTGAACTAGGAAATCTGCCTGGGCCTGCCTCCCAGGTGCTGGGATCAAAGACAGGCAACCAGTGCTTTACTTTTTAAGGCTGTTCTGAAATTTCCATTTCAGCATCAAAGTTTATTTACCAAAGACAGATGTAGACCTAAAAGGCTGGAAAAATAGTTTTATCTAACAGTCCCTATTTTCCAACAAAGTCTAGCAACTTTTCCAGATCATTCTGCCCTTTGATTTATCACTGTACTAATCACTATACTTCAACAAAATCAAGAAGGAAATCTATACACTAACTATAATGCCCTATTTTTGTGTTCCTTAAAACTATCAGCTTAATATGATACCATTTATAATAGGAGTATACTGGATGAATTTTATAATACTCTAAGATTGTTTTGAAATGGTCCTCAAAATAAGACGTAAATTGACCTGGGCATGTTGTTATATGCCTTTAATTCCAGCACTTGGGAAGCAGTAGTAGACAGATCTCTATGATTTAGTTCAAGGCCACCCTGGTCTACATAGCAAGTTCTAAGGTAGTCACAGCTATATAAGGCTTAAAAAAAAAATCAAAGTATATGTTTGTGCATGTACACTACCTGTGTACACACCCACATACCACACAGCACATGAGGAGGTCAGAAGACAACTTGAAGGAGTTAACTCTTTCCACCATGTGGGTCCTAGAGGTTGAACTCAGAACAACAGACTTAGCAGCAACTACCTTTACTCACCAAGCCATCTCTCTAGTCCTGTGAAATACTAAACTCTTACTACTCAGTTCTCTGGCCCTGGGCATTTTCATTTATGAAATAAGAGCCTAATTAAGAAGCATATAATATTATATTATCCTTTTCCTTTCTCTTTCTTTGCTGATACAGAAAATAAAACTTTCAGAATCTACTGTCCTAAATATCACTTTCAAAACAATTTTTTATGTTATTGTTACATTTACATATGTGTATACATATTTGTCTGTGTGCTACCATGTATATGCAGATTTCTGAAGGGGGCCAGAAGAGGGCATTGAATACTTTGGAGCTAGAATTGCAAGTGGTTGTGAGCAGTCTGCAATGGGGTCATCTAGGAAGAGCCAGAAGTGATCTTCACCACTGGGGTACCTCTCCAGCCATTCAAGCGTGTTTTGTAAAATAAATTCTCACGGAGGAAGAAAATTACCATTAATCAATCAACAAATCAATCTCAATCTCAATCTCTGTGTGTGTGTGTCTTTGTGTGTGTGTGTGTCCCCTCCTTCCCTTGGTTTGTGTGTGTGTTTGTGTGTAGCTCTAGATATCCTGGAACTCATTCTGTAGGCTGGCCTGCCTTCTGAGTGCTGGATTAAAAGTCACTACCACACACAGCTTCACTAACTTCTTTAGAAGACAACCAAATGTCTTTTAAAATGACATTTCTCACATGTTTTTATCCTAGATGAAGTTTACATGTGGTTTACCTCTGTGAATGATGTAGATAGTGAAAGCACTGACTAGATTTAGGTCAACTGTAGATAGTACACTGACTAGATTTAGGTCAATTTGACACAAGCTAGAATCATTTGGGAAAAGGAACTCTCAATTGAGAAAATACCTCCATAAAATTTGCCTGTAGGCAGGCCTGTATCCCATTTTCCTAAATTAGTGATGCTGAGGTTCAGCCCAATGTGAGTACAGTCACCCCGGGCAGGTGGTCCTAGGATGTTTAACAAAGCAGACTGAGCAAACCATAACAACCCTCCCTCCATGGCTTCTGCTTCAATTCCTGCCTCCAGGTACCTGCCATGCCCTCCTTCAATGAGGGACTGTGATGGTAAGTGTAAGCAAAAGAAACCCAAGAATTTTTGGTCACAGCAACAGAAACCCTAAGACAGATGATGTTTCTCAAAAACAAACAAAAACAAACCAGGCAACACTGACTTCCTTTGAGCACATATATGAAGATACAGTAGAAAACTTCTAACAACACTCTAAGTGCTGCTTATGTAACCACCCTGAAATTTCACCCACATGCCTTTGAGGCTCAGGCATGCTACCAGTCTCTTTCACTTCCTACCAATTATCTCTTCACCAGCCATTACCCCCAGATGACTCTAAAAACTAAAAGCAAGCAGATATAAGGACAGCAAGAGTATCTCTTAACCTAGACAACTGAACTTAAATTGCCCAGCTTGCTTTTATTCCCCGACCTACAAATGGCTAACGTTCATTCCATACCACTCACACCCAGCATCTTTTAAAATTAAGAGAAGACCTTGGTGAGATGGCTCACAGTGGTCAAACTTGTATGACAACCTGAGTTTGATCTTAGGACCCATAAAGTGAAAGGGCATGGGTAGAAGCACACCACCTCCAACAAGGAGTCTCTTTGCCTACTGCCACCAGGGTGCACACACATATGTGTGCATACGTAATACAAATGAGGGAAGACAAAACAACAACAACCAATAAGCCTTTAATATAAGCCCTAAAGCTCCAAAATTGCTAGCCAAAGGGTGTTAAACCAGCATACCACAGAGAAATGTCCACATCCTTGTTTTTTGCTACAATATTCAAGATATTTAAGAAATGATCATCACCAGATGAATAAAGATGTAGTATATATGCAAAGTGTAATTTCATCCAGCTATATGGAAGAATGAAATTATGACATCCAAAAAATAAGAGTGAACTGAAAAAAAAATAAGCAAAATAAGCCAGATTCAGAAAGAAAAATACCTCATTTGTATCACATATATACATATGTGTGTACATCCCAGTGGCAATGGGCAAAAAGACACCTTGTTGAAGGAGTCCTGTTGAGGATCCAATATTGATGGTGTCACAAAAGCCAGAAATCTCAAGCCAGACCAATGACTCATTGTAATAAATATTTGCAAGTAAAGATGTGTGAACAGAAGGATATACTATGGGACACTCTGTGACATACTACAGCTTCCATGATTAGATGTTTTTCTATGCTGTGTGTGTGTGTTTGTGTGTTTTATTTTGGGGAAGGTTGCAAGAGTAAAGGGCGGATACAAGGGGTCAGGGAGATGAGAGGGACTTGGGTGCATGATGTGAAACTCACAAAGCATCAATAAGAAATATTACAATGTGTGTACACAGGACATGAAAGCATAAAGGAGACTATGAGAAGAGAAAGGCACAAGAAACAGGAGAGGATAAAAGCTGGGTGTGGTAGTGCACACCTCAATCCAGACTACTCAGTGAGTGCAAAGCTAGCCTAGTCTACTTGGCACCTTCTCTTAATACAAATGGAGAGTGAGCTGTGGATGTAGCTTAGTTGGTAGAGTGCTTGCCTGGCATGCATAAGCATAGTGAAAATAGCACACAACTACAATCCCAGCACTAGGAGGCAGGAAAGGTTAAGAACCTGTGGTGGTTTGAATAGGTCTGGCTCCCACAGATTCATGTATTTGAATGCTTAGCCATAGAGAGTGGCACTATTGGAGGTGTGGCCTTGTTAGAGGAAGTGTGTCACTGAGAAGGCGGGGCCTTGAGGTCTTAAATGTTCAAGCTATATCCAGGGTAAAACATATCCAATCTCCTCCTTGCTGCCTGTGGATCAGGACGTAGAACTCTTGGCTCCTCCTCCAGCACCCTGTCTGTCTGGATACTGTCATGCTTCGTACCATGAAGATAATGGACTAAACCAGCCCCACTTAAATGTTTTCCTTTATAAGAGTTGTCTTGGGGGCTGGAGAGATGGCTCAGAGGTTCAGAGCACTGACTGCTCTTCCAGAGGTCCTGAGTTCAATTCCCAGCAACCACATAGTGGCTCACAACCATTTATAATGAGATCTGGTGCCCTCTTCTGACATGCAGACATATATGCAGGCAGAACACTGTGTAAATAAATAAATAAATCTTTTTTTAAGAAAAAAAAAGTTGCCTTGCTTATGGTTGTCTCTTCACAGAAATAAAACCTTAAGATAGACCCTGTCTCAAAAATGGGGATGGGAGGTGTTACTAGGAAATATGCAAGCAGGCAAAAACTGTCTGAGAGTGGAGAATAAGGGGACAAGGAGGTAGGAAGAACAATACCAACCAACCAGACCCTCCAGAGCTCCCAAGGACTAAGCCACCAACCAAGGAGTACACATGGCTCCAGCTATATATGTAGCAGAGGATGGCCTTGTCAGGCATCAATGGGAGGCAAGGTCCTTGGTCCTATGAAGGCTGGAAAGATGCCCCAGTGTAGGGGAATTGAGGGTAGGGAGGCAGGAATGGGTGGGTGGGTGGAGGAACACCCTCCTAGAAGCTGGGGGAGAGGGGGATGACATAGGGGGTTGAAGGAGAGACCAGGAAAGGGGATGACATTTGAAATGTAAATAAAGAAAATATCCAATTAAAAAATATATAAGTGTGTGTGTGTATACATACATATATATACACACACACACACACACACACATATATATATATATATATGGACAAGGAGGGAGATGATATATATAATGATAGATAAGAAAACATTATACTGAAATTCATTTCTCTGTAATTAAAAAGAAAAAGGCTGGCCGGGCAGTGGTGGCGCACGCCTTTAATCCCAGCATTCAGGAGGCAGAGGCAGGAGGATTTCTGAGTTCGAGGCCAGCCTGGTCTACAGAGTGAGTTCCAGGACAGCCAGGGCTACACAGAGAAACCCTGTCTCGAAAGAACAAAACAAAACAAAAACCAAAAAAACAAAAAAAAAAAGGCTGAAAATGATGTAAATGTTCACCACCATCTTTGGTCTGTAATAAACTTTATGTGGCAGTCTTGTCTATACAAACACAGAATCACCCCAGAATTACAAAAACAAAAATGGTCAACTGGATTTCTATGAGATGATCTGGATATCAAACAGCAGTCAACGCTTATATTTTTACTACTTACAAACTTTAATATATTCATGTAACTGCAAAGAAAGAAAGGAGAGTGGAACAAAGAAATGAGAGAAAGGGAGACATTTTGATAAGTAAGTTAAACTGCACAATTACAGAGTTAGCTCTCTGAAGGCAAGGGCTCCAAATATACTTCATTTTATTTCTCCTCCCCAAAAAATTATTACTTGAAGCTCACAAATAGAAACAGACCAATTAAAAACATCATACTTCTTCTAACACGTAAACTTCAGGGAGATTTAGTTCAATGAATGAACAGTACTTTAATGTGAAAGAGTATTCCAGGGTTTGGAGTGTAGCTCAATCGACAGAGTACTTACCTAGCATGCACAAAGCCCTGAGTTTGATCCCCATCGATGCATAAACCATGAGTGGTGGTACACACCTGTAATTGCAGTATTCACCAAAATTAAGAGCATCCCAACAGACAATACAGAAAGAATCCTCAGGAAAGTTCCAGGATAATAACTATGTCATAAGACTAGAGATCCACAGGACAGTTTAGAAGATGAGAATGAAAGAGTGGTATGAACAAGAACAGACTCTATAGGCTCATATAGTTAATGTTTTGTCATCAGGGAATGGCACTTTTGAGAAGGGTTAGAGGGTGTGGCCTTGCAGAAGTAGGTACGGCTTTGTTGGAGGAAGAGTGTCACTGAAGATGGACTTTGAGGTCTCAAAAGTCCATGCCAGGCCCAGTGTTGTCTCTCTCTCTCTCTTTCTGTCTCTCTCTCTGTCTCTCTCCCTGCTTGCAGATCAGGATATAACTCTCAGCTACTTTTCCAACACCTTGCCTGACTGCTGTCATGCTTCTGCCATGATGTTTTAATGGACAAAGGCTCTGAAACTGTAAGCAAAGCCCCACAATTAAATGCTTTCTTTTATATGAGTTGTCTTGGTCATGGTGTCTCTGCAGCAAGAGAACAGTGCCTGATATATTTTAAAACATTTAAAAGATTTTATTCTCAAAGGTTTCAGAATAAATTCATGTTTAGTAACATAAATACAACAAACAAAGCAATTTTCACCTCAAGGAACATAAAAAGTTATCAAAGGAAAGAAATGCAACTATAGCACACCAGAAGATTCTGATACAAATAGTACCTGCATAGTCAGAATTTAAACATTAATACTAACTACTGGTAAGCCTGCATTTTCTGTAGAATTAAGTCATTTTGATACATAAAATTGAGGGAAAGATCTTCTAAAGGCATCAATAAATAAGCACCAAAAGAAAGCCCCAAAAGGAGGAGGTAGATTTGATCAAAACACATTATATGCACATTATGAATATTAAACATTAAACTCCTTAGGGTTGAAAATTATTATTTCTAGGGGCTGTAGGATTGAGAACAAATTGAAGTGTTATTTGATTACAAATATAGTGCTATTCATAATTTCAATTACTTGCAGGTACTCTGATTTAAAAGATTAATTTTTAAATGTGAAATTAAGACAAGCATGCTGCCAAGCAGTGGTGGTGCACACCTTTAATCCCAGCACTCAGGAAGCAGCAGGTGGATCCCGAGGCCAGCCTAGTCGGCAGAGTTCCAGGACAGACCGGACTATACAGAGAAACCCGGTCTCAAAAAAACAAAAAAGACAAGCATGCTATTTTTTCTCCAAGTATTTTAAAGACAGAAAGTTGCCGCCTTTCTCAACTTCCTTCCCTTCCATTGCTTTATCTGTCATCTGAACCACACCCATACCCATTTCCCCTCCTCAGGAAATAAGATTTGTTAATGGTTTCTGAAACTTCCAGACTCTGTACTATGTCTACTTTCTATGACCTGCACTATTTCCTGTGAATACATTTAGTAAACCAAAAACCATACTGAAATTTTCTTCATAATAAATGGACACTAGCACAATGCTTTGTTCAGCTTGCTTCCTTTCACTGACATCAGAGCAATTTATAATGGTTAGTATTTACGGCTAACCTAACAGAATCTAACATCACCTAGGAGACAAGCCACTGAACGTATCTATGAGGCAGTGTCTAGATTAGGTTAACTGGGGTGTGAAAACACCCTAACTGTGAGCCACTACATTCCATAGGTTGGAGTCCTGGACTAAATAAAAATAAAATGCAAATGACACCAGCACATCTGTCTCTCTTTGTTTAAAGCAGGCCCAATGTGACCATCCACCTCACATTCCTGCCTCCATCATTTCTCCATGATATTGGACTGTATATCCTCAAACTGTGAGACAAAACAAATACACCCATAAGTTGGTTTTGTCAGGTATCTTGTCTCAACAGCAAGCAACTAGTACAGGAAAAATGACACAAAGACAGGGGTGGACCATGATAAACCTGACTCTGGTCCCCTTCCTAGTGAAGTCTTTCCCCAAAGTCAGCCTGGAAGACAGACAAAAGCGAATGCAATGAGGGTCCTCATAGCACTATGCACATCATACTGGCTTTGCAGACACTAAAGATAATGGCATCTTACATTAAAGTCCCAGAGAATCACTGAGGCCAGACAATGTACAGCAAGGCTGAAGACGCTGCAAGGAGGTTTGGTTGTGACAGTAAACCTAAGTTATAATGGTCTTGAGACCTCGTGATGTAAAAATACCAGGACCATGGGATGTTTATCGAGAAAAGCAGCTTGGGTGCAGTGGAACCAGCCCAAGAGAGGTTCTGTATGCTACAAATGGCAGAGCTAAAAGTGGCTCAGAGGTCAGACAGGGGAACTGGAGACTTTGTTTGCCCTGCTTCTATGCTTTGTGACTTTTGTGTTTGGTCTAGCTTTGGTTCAATTTTTCCTTGCTACATCACCATTCCTCCATTTTGGAACAGGAATAATTACCTGCTATCATTATATACTTAAGTATATAACTTATTTTTTGGTGTATATAGGGGCTCAGTTAAGAGACTCCAGAGTGTCTGAAGAGGCGCTGCACTTAATACTTTTGAACAGTTCTGGACAGCCTTTTGGAAGAATATGGACACTCTGGAAGTCAGACTGAATGCATTTTACATTATGAGATGGCCATGAACCTATGGGAACAAGAGATGGGAGGATTATGGCTTAAAATTGGTATTTGGGCAGCAAGCTGACGGGTGGAGACCTGTGACAGTACTGTCAACCTGGCTCAGAATCAGCCAGGAAATAAACCTCTGGGCATGTCTATGAGGGAGTCTCTAGACCCAGTTAACTGAGGTAGAATGACCCTCTCTAACCATAAGGGCAGTATCACTCTACAGGTTGGGATCCTGAACTGAATAAAAGGGAGAAAAGGGGTTGCCTGTCAGTCACTGCTTCTCTGCCTTTGTGTGTTTCCTTCTATCTTTGTATTTCCTTATACACACTCAAAGTGAGCAGCTTCCTCATACTCCTGAGACCATATAACATTTCCCCACCACAATGGATCACACCCTCTGTGAACCAAAAAAGGGGGCACAAACCACCAGAAAAAGAAAACAAACAAAAAGCCCTTCCTTTCTTACGATTCTGTGGGGTTCTCATACAATGACAAGAAACATAACAATTCTATATTCCCATATTCACTACCTTGCTCTGCTTTGTGGCCCAACACTGATAGTCAAACTACTCTCAGCCATCATCAACTGACCTATATGCTTATTCTTTCAACTCAGGCTAATTGTTCTCTTCACAGCATCTAAAACATCTTTAACACCACCTCCCTCACACACAAGCTTCTTTTCACTTTTCTCAATAGTAATCTACTTCTCAACCTATGAAGCTCTCAGAATTCCTCTCTGGCTGTTTTATCTTTAAAGTACTTGTTCTCAAGCCGGACATGATCATTCACACCTGCAATCTCCAGCACTCAGGAAGCTGAGGCTAATGATCAAAGAGCAAGCTAGTGAAACCCTGTCACAAGAAACAAAACCAGAACACCTGACATGCTTGCTTTCCCCCAGACTTCTATTCCTAGCATCTTCTCCATCATCTTATCTATCCCAGTGCTCAGTCCTTTCAGCTGCAAACCCCAGCACGAAGTGTTTAACGGGTGCATTCTGAAGGAAAATAAATAGTCCCAATTTCTTACCCCATTTTCAAACATCATCCATGTGTTCCAAAAGTATTATTAGCCACAATATTAGAAAATTACATAGCTTTCCTGAGGGCACAAAATATGTCTGGCAGTTGAGTTGAGCTTGCTACTCCAAATTTGCTTCCCCACTGTCCAGCAACTAGTAGAACTAATCTAACCACCCTCCTCAACTCCTTTTCTCAATGCCTACACCCAATGCACATCAAAAGGTTGATTTGACCTCTTCCATGAGTGCCTTTCCCACCACATCTCAACTCAGGTGTTCAATCCCTTTGCAAATTCCTACCTTTCAGATTCTTCTATCTCAATTCCTACTTCATTCATCCTAAACCTACAAAATATCCCATACCTTAGTCTAAGGACATAAATACAACAAATAGTACATTAAACTTGCCTCAGGAAGATGGCAAAGAAATATCTAACACTGAAAAACACCTATGCCATGTAGTCAGTTTACAAGAAATTTTTTTAGCTTGTTTTTTAGAGATGGGTCTAAGTAGCCTTGGAATGCCCTTTGTAGACCAGCCTGACCTGAACTCAGAAATCTGCCTTCCTCTGCCTCATGATTGCTGGGAGTAAGGGTATCCACGCCCAGATACAAGGACTGTATATCCTTGTGACAATCCTCTACAATTAAGTATTATGAAGTACTCCTTTTTGTAGGTAGTAAATTTGCCTATGTTAAACAGCTAGTCAGTGAATGTCAATGGCAGAATGTGAACCATGGCAGTTTGGCTCCAGAACATATGCTGATCCATTTTAATTCACACTGAGGTAGTTCACAGCACTCTTCAGAGGCCATTCTAAAGTGTGCCCTTCTACTCCTTTCCTATTCCAATATTCCCCTAGGCTGTGTATTTGAAATGACACACAACTGAACATGGATGTACTGTCACTCCTGTAAGACAACTGACATGTTTAGTTTTTCCTTTTCCAACCAAAGTCAGACAGCACCTTCTTTGAGAGAAGATCTATACCCGTACCTGTAGAATTATTCACTCTAAGCAAGAGCAATCATGGTACATGCTTGTTTCACAATCCTGTCTTGCCTGGTTAATTTGAATCTCTGGAGCACTGTTTTTGGCTTTTTTTAAACTGTTCTTTGTAAAGGGTTTTTAGTTTGTTTGTTTTTATATCTTTGTATTGCATAGTAAGAAAGAGCAGTTCAATCAAATATGCAGAACTGAACTTAAGTGAAAATTATACTAGCCAAAATGTAGAACTAGTATGTTTTACAATGCTTCATCCTCAATTGTATGTATGTGTGTGTGTGTGTGTCATAAGCCAAAAAGATTCCCTTTAAAGTGTGAAATCAGCAACTGTCCTTCAAACGTCAGAGAAACACTGAACTGTCAGAGTTCTACTTCAGAAGGTACTAGGAAACAGACATGAAAATAAGGAGTTTTGGTGTCCAACTTTGAATATGCCTCCAACTTCAAAGAAGTGTGTCTTTTAGGGCTGGAAGACGGCTCAGGGTGAAGAGTGTAAATCACTGTTCCAGAGGTATTCCCAGCACCCACACCAGACCACCCATGACCACATGCAGCTCCAGCTCCAGGGGGTCCAAAATCTTATCCTGGCCTCTACAGACACACTACTTCATGTGATTCGTGTACACACACATATAATTTTATATATATACTTTTAAGGAAGTACATCTCTTGCTACTTTTCTTGGCAATTTCTCACCCCAATTAACAGTCAAATTTAAAGAAGACACGCAATGAAAAAGAATATACATCTTGCTGTCAACATTATCAGCCACTCCACAAAAATCACACATATACTAAATTGGTGCTTTTTTTTCCTACTAAGTTTTCAAACCATGTCTTTGAAGGCTTCTACAACTACTGTTTAAATATAAAGTATAGTAACAACACTAGGAGAGATTTTCAAAGCCTAAAATTAGACCTGGAAGCGGAATTTTTTTTAACAAGCACCCTGGGGTGTTTTCAAGCACCAGGCAATTCTCTGTTCACCAAGTGGAAATTTAACAATCTGATTCTCATTCTAACTACCCTGAGTTAGCAGCATCTTTTCCTTTCACTATAGCAAAAATACCTGACAGAACAACCCAAGGAAAGATTTGTTCTAGCTCCTGGTTTCAGAGATGTCAATCCATTATGGCAAGGAGGACATGACAGAGCATACAATTTCCTATCATGGCAGCCAGCAAATAGAGGAAATGAAATATGGGAAGGGGTCAGGGTGATACAACACAAAGGACTCACTCAAGGTAACCTTCTTCCTCCAGCTAGACCCCTCCTCCTAAAGTTTCAATAACCTTACAAACAGCACCACAGCTAACAGCTGGAGCTCTACCTCAACAGGAGTATGTCACATTCCAACAACAAGGGCTCGACCTCTGGAGACTGCTGGCTCTTCAGATGCTAGTTGCAAGCCCTGGACCACCTACACGTCTGACTAACCAGCTACAGATCACAGCACTTCCTAGAGTGGTTCACAGAACTCAGAAAAATAACTCATTTACACATATTATAAAGGACACAAGTAAGGAACAGCCAGATGGCAGAGATTCATAGGACAAGGTATGCAGGTGGCTATAGCTACTAATAATGTACAGTTGACATTAACCCAGGTCTCAACTGCTCAGGTCCATTTCCCCTAGGATTTTGGTGGAGACTGCAACAAATCTCACAGAACTACCACACAGTCTAGAACTATCCTAATAGTTTAAATGTTAGCTTATACCATGGATGCATAAAAGATATGTGTATCCTGTTTCACTATTACCTGCAAGTGATAGTAGTCTGCTTTATTACTATTATAAAACACACATAAATCTATTATAAAAAGTCAACATTTGTCAAACCCTACGCATGCAAACACCAAGCCTGGCTCTATTCTCAAGAGAAGTGTAAATAACAGGATGCAGTATTAAACCATAACTACAGAATTAACAGTAGCATAACTGCACTGTTGTGATACAACACAGCAGCCACCTTCTGTTGCTGTGGCAGTGAGGTTAAGTTTCCAGAACACACAGTGACGTGATCACCTCCACCAGATGATCCACTGATCCACTACTGATGACAGTAAAAAGTCATCTAACGTCTCATGAGTTTTTTTCCACCATATATAAAATATGCAATAAACAAAATATATGTCAAGTTGAATGTTTCTATTTCTAGTAAGCCTTCTAATAACTTCAGGCCATTTTTTAGTAAAGTTTAGGAGGAATCAAATGTTATGAAGATTTTCAGCAAATCAGTAGCTTTAACCCCTCAACTATACAAGAGTCTATTGAATTACACATCAGATAGCCGAAAAAAAAAAAAAAATTAAGTCCAGCGAGATGGCTCAGAGGGAAGAAAGAGCTGCTTGCTGCCAAACCTGATGACCTGAGTTCAATCCCTAGAATCAGCACAGTGAAAGCAAAGACCCTATTTTTTGATCTCTGCAGTAGTGCCACGGCACGCACACATGTATTCAAAAAACCAAAAAAGAAAGAAAGTAAGTAAGTCTTGGGGGGGGGGGGGTGTTCAAGACAGGGTTTCTCTGTGTAGCCCTGGCTGTCCTGGAACTCACTCTGTAGACCAGGCTGGCCTCGAACTCAGAAATCCACCTGTCTCTGCCTCCCAAGTGCTGGGATTAAAGGCATGCGTCACCACTGCCTAGCACCAAACTATGTCTTATAAAGATAAATTATTAATCAATTAAAAATAAAAGGTGGGCTAGAGAGATGGCTCAGTGGTTAAGAGCATTGATTGCTCTTCCAGAGGCCCTGAGTTCAATTTCCAGCAACCAGATGGTGGCTCACAACCATTTGTAATGGGATCCAACACCCTGTTCTGGTGTGTCTAAAGATGGCTACAGTGTATTCATATACATAACATAAATAATTCTTTAAAAAATAAAGTAAAAGGGGCCAAAGTTGCTTAGCAGGTAAAAATGCCTGCCATCAAGCCTAACAATGTGAGTTTGATTACTGGGACCCTCACAATGGACAGAGAGCATCAGCTCTTAAGGGTTGTCCTGACCTCCAGACATGAGCCCTGGCATCCATGTGGGGACAGACGGACAGACGGGGACACACACACACAAAGAGGGAGGGAGGGAGGGAGAATAGAAAATGTAATTAAAATTCTTTAAATAAAACTAAAACTGATGAGATGGCTCACCAGGTGAAGGTGTCTGTCACTACTCCTGATGACCTAAGTTCAGTCCTCTGGACCCAAAGACTGAAAAGGAAGATAGATACCAGCAGATTGCCATCTGGTGACATCTCATATGTGACCTAGCATGTAAGTACCAATGCCATGCATACAACACACACAATGTAAAAATAAAGAGTCCCATATAACCATGGACTCTGTCACTAACTTATGTTTTTCACTTCTCCGTACCCACAAGACTCACAAGTAACTGCATATGGCATTAATCCCAGTGACTACCCAGAGCTTATTCTAACTGCTCTTATGCTGCCTCTCCACTTCTCATCTAAGTAAGACAATGAAAAGAGAGAGCACAAAGTAAACTCCACAATTAACTCTGCTGCTGAGTTACTTTCTGAAAGCACATCTTACCCAGACAGGCACCTGGCAGGCACTGAAGTTAGACATTTAAATAGCTGCCATGGATAAGTGTGTGGTGACTTTATCAGAATCAAGGGAAAGACATTTTGGATCATTCAGTAATTAGTTCAAAGCCCTGAGAAATAATCAACCAGCTAGAGATCCTGAAATCTCCAACTTCGGGACTCTGCAATACTGAAGCCCTGGTAAAGGTGGGACTCTGTTCACCGCATAAGACACCTAGAAGCAAGCAGCCTGAAGATGAACCCAGGCATTTGAGTCACTTGAGGGTTCCAGAACTGCATCAAGAAACACCTTTGTTTCTACAGTAAGAACTTTTACATTTCATCAAGCCTGCAAACTAGTAATCTCCCTTTAATCAAAAAGGGGCCCAGTAACTACAATGTCTCTTTCTAGATTTGGTCATATAAAACATGGAATGATTTAATCAATCGGTCTATACTAGAAAGATCTGCAACTGAAAACACTTCTCCCACTTTGTATGGACCTAACTAGAGTGAAACAAGAATATATTCCAAATAGAAGCCACTAGACATTTACACTTGCGTAAGACTTAAAGACATAATAACAAGCAGCATCCCTCACACCTAGTGTAAGAGCAACTACTCCATTTTTTCGGGGTGTTTTCTTTCAGCGGGGTTGGGGGAGTGGGGGAGGTGTTTGGAAAATATGAATGAGCACACAAGGAGCCTGATGTCCACGGAAATAAAGCCTCCTTCACATCTGACTGTTTACCCTAATCAAGTTCTTCTCAGGGTATGTTGAGAATCAGCTAGTTGAAACATTCTGTTATCAGATTGGGGCCCGTCTTCTTCCTCATCTACTGCCCACTTAAGCAGCTCATCCTCCACAAACCAGATGCAGGATTCAGGCTCCAGACACTCAATGGCAAACTGCAGAAATCTTGTTCAGCATGCATGGTGGTGTGCAATGTATTTCTTATAAGTTCTCTTATACATTAGAAGCTACTCTCTTGATCTAATTTGAAGACTTGTTCTTTGTGGAATACATGCAGAGTCAAAGCTCACCTGTCACCACTTGTTCTTAGCCCATCTAAAGGCCAATATGAAGGCTAAAATGAGGTCTTGTATGAAAACCACTCGCCTATTATTGAAGCGAGGGAGACCTCTTAACAACATCTTTTAAAAGCATTTTGTAGCCTGGCAGAGTAGCATGCTTTTGATTCTAGCACTCAGAAGGCAGAGGCAGTTGGTGAGGCTAACCTATCTACACAGTGAGTTACAGACCAGCTGAGGCTACAGGAGACCCTGTTTCAAAACACAAGAATAAACAAAACAAAAACAAAATGGGTAGGCTTTCAATCCCAGCACTAGGAAGGCAGAGGCAGGGAGATCAAGGCCAGCCTGGCCTACATTGCAAGTTCTAGGCCAGCCAGCGCTAGTGAGACTGTTTCAGGAAGGGAAAAAAAGCAAACGATAAGTCAAAGAGAAATAAAACCAGTATCTCAGAAACACACTCAACTCAGACCCTCAGGCTAGCTATCTACCATTTACGGATATGTGTAAATATATACATAGACCTATGCACACACCCCAAAGCAATCTTGCTTAACTTCTCCCTTCTTGCTACTCATTAAGTCTTACGAAATGCAAAAACTGCTCCCAGCTTCAAAACTCTTCAATGATCCAAATCCGCCTTTGCTGATGCATTCAATCCTCCAGATCTGAAACTGTTTTGTGGAACAGAAACACTGAGCAGCACACATATGCTATTTGCAAGCATTAACCGCGTCACTAAAACAAAAGTGACAGGACCAGCCCTAGCAGTAGCGACGCAAGGCCAAACCCCAGGGTTTATGATTTCCACAAATTGAGCCCAGGCCCAAGGTTAGCGGCTGCACCTCCAAGGCGGGGACCGGCACGGGCACGACGCAGGAGTGGGGGACTGCACGCCCCGCCCCACCCCG
The DNA here is from genome assembly GCA_019843965.1 of Rhynchomys soricoides. NCBI lineage: Eukaryota > Metazoa > Chordata > Mammalia > Rodentia > Muridae > Rhynchomys > Rhynchomys soricoides. The sequence goes on along the minus strand of JADRCH010000006.1, from coordinate 7,561,309 downwards.
CCCCGCCCCACCGGAGCGCTGCAGTCCCCACTCCGCGGCACGGGACCCCTACCCTCCACGTACCTGCTTTGCACACCGGGGCGCTGGGGCTCCTCTTCTCCGCCGAGGGCCGGCCCTGCTCTGGGGACCTCCTCCGGTGGCGGACACGGGCGGGGGGTGGGGCCGCACTCACCTCGCTCGGCCACAGGTGGGTGGGCGACGAGGTTGGCGAGGACACGGTGCCCAGCAGGGGCGGCGGCGGCTGCGGTCGCGGAGGACTGCTTCGGGCCCCTGGCGCCGTGCCGCGCGTGGGGCTGGTACCGCGCGTGGACGTCACGGACGCGCCCGTCTGCGTGGCCACCGTGGGACTGGTGCGCGCCGCCGCGCTGCCGCCGCCGCGCGTGGGACTGGTGCTGCGTGAGGCGGTACGCGGGCCACCGCCGCCGCCGCCACCCGAGGGGCCTGAGGCGCCTCCGCTGCCTCCGTTGTTGCCGCCGCCGCTGCCGCCGCCGCCCCGCGTGGGGCTGCCATGTTGCTGCTGCTGCTTCAGCTGGAACGGCACTGTCGCCCTCATGGGTTGCAGGCGGCTCCCGGGGCCCCCGGCCGGGCCGACCGCGCCACCCGCGAGGGTGCCGGCGGGCGTGGGAGACCCATTGCGCCTCACCCGCTGGGACATGGTCCCCCCGCCTCAAAGACGGCGGCCGGGGGTGCTGGGCGGTGGAGACCGGCTGCTCGGGGCCCAAGGGAAGGCCCGAGCCAGCGGGTGACGAAGCCTGACTTCGGGACCAGGGGGCGCGCGGGCAGCGACGGGCAGCGACGAGGTGGTGCAGCCGCCGCCGCCGCGGTTCCTCATCAACAATAGTGTCTCTTTCGCTGTTCCCGCCCCCTGCCTCCGCTCATTGGTGTAGCGTCAGCGCGCTCGAGCCGCTCGGCCTCGCTGATTGGTTGAGCGCAGCTCGGCTCCCGAGGCTGCGTCTGCTCTTTAAAGAGAAAGAGGCCCGCCCCCGAGGGGGTCGGGCGGCTAAGGAAACCGGCAGTAGCGGGAGGGGGAGTGCGAGGGAACGCTTGTGTAGAGGGATGCGGGGGGGGGGGGGGGGGGGAAAGGTTGTTGGTGCGTGCGTGCATATGTGTGTGTGTGTGTGTGTGTGTGTGTACACGTGCGTGTACGTGTAGGCGCGCGCCCGGACACGCGCTTCCCTGTTTCCCGCTGGAGGGAGCCCCTGGGACTCCTGGAATATGGCCAAAGGGACGGACTGTACGGGACCACGGTGTCCCCGGAGATGGTCTGAACCGACTCTTCCTCTCTGAAACTCATTTCCTTACAACAGCGGTGTCTGTAAGTTAACACGTACGCACATCTCTTTGGAGACTCCCCTCAACCCCCAATCTTTTTGTTCTGTCCTAATTCCATCTACCTATGAGCAGGGCTCGAAAATAAAAGAAATTTAATCCTAGGGTATTTTTATATCTTTCTTTTCTTTTTCTTTTTGGCGCTACAAAGATTCAAATCTCAGAACGATTACATTTGCAGGCTAGAATACAACTTTAGATGGTATCTGTGAAGTTCAGTTATCGAATCGTGTTGCTATACATCTCAAGAAATCAAGAATTTAATCAATTACTTTACAGTTCCCTTATACCTTAGAAAGATGACTATTAGCTTGCAAGCTTATAAAGTGCTGTGGCCTCCATTTGCTCCTCTCTATTTGGGACAGAGCTGGGTACACCACCCATATTTATTTATTACGTTTATGTATTTGGTTTGTATATAAGCATGTGCATGCATGTGGAGGTCAAAGGACAACCTGTTCTTTTCCATGTCTGTCCAGGAGATCAAACTCGTGCATCAGGCTGAGCAGTTTCGTTGGCCCACCGTTCATAGTTTAGTCTGGTGGAGAAAATAAGGACTCTCTGAAAGGCAAGAAATTCTAAAGTGATATGCAGGTTCCTCTTCAGTTAAAAAGTCAACATACATGCTGCACGTGATGTCCTTACTCCCTTTGCAGCTTTAATAGATGTACATTCTAAAAAGATCTCTTGAAGGTGGGAGTGATGGTTCTGGTAACAGGTTCTAAGCCTCAAGTCCTCTTAGGTTCCTGTAGAAAGCCGTTAGGTAGGTTCCTAGGATCCTGGAGACCATCAGATCCACCACATAGCCTGTGATCTTGGATTTGTCCATAGACAAGTTTCTTATTTGTAAGGTACAGCTAAGTACAGATAGTTCTAACTATTAACCAAGGATTTGATGAAAAGGTGCTGGGCTGGAAGTTCTCAAAACTCCTTTTCTAGTAGTCTCCATTCATTAATTATCATGGCACATGTATGTGTGCATCCCAACAAACAAAACCTCTGAAAAGTAAAGACTTATTCTGTTATTAAGTCTTTCTGTCTTATTCAGGTGTAAACTGCCAATGCATTCCTTTTGGAATATATTCTAGTTTCCTAGACTCTGATAATTTGTATGTTACTAACCTAAAGACCTCCTTTTTTTAAGATAAAGAACTGTTTTCATCGGATAAGCTGTATTAGATCAAAAGTTAAACTATTTTCCATAGTTAAAACATGGTCTGCTGGAGCTAGGTTGTTTGTTTCTTTAGGGGTAGAATCCAATATAGCTCAGGCTAGCCTGAAACTCACTATGTAGCTGAGGATGACCTTGGACTCTTGATCCTCTTTTCTCCACCTCTTGAAAATTAAAATTTATGCCACCATGGCCAGTTTGTGCAGTGTTGGGACTCAAAACTGAGTGGTGTCTCCTTTGTTCACATTTTCTTCTAGCTGTGTTTCTCACAGGATCACAGATCCAATGTTTGGAACTGGAAAAGCCCTTAGGGTCTCGAGGGCCGGGGTCTTACAAAAGAATCCAAAAAACAAAACAAAACACCCTTTTATCTCCTTTAACACGCCTGCTTAATTCATCAACTTAGAGCTGAACTTTCAACAGAGAGAGCCAGTATTACTCATTGAAGCCACCTTTATATGAAAGGCTATGTGTAGTTACCTGTAAATAAAAACTATGAAATCATCAGAAAATCTTAGCCATCAAAACATGAATAGTTAGAGTTGTAGAGTTGGAAGCCTTGGAGTGGTTCTGTTTTTAAGTGAATGGAAATGAATAGAAGCATCGTTTGTTCTCATCCTGGTCCATGGCTGCTGCTGAAGAATCAAGGCAAACAATACATCAAGGTGAGGGAGGAGTCTGTGCTCTGGCTCCTCTCTGAAGAGTGTCCTTGTTTGTCAAGGATCAAGAAAATAAGCAACCCCCTCTGCTTGAATGTTACACCTCTCAGGAGATGATTCAGATTTTCCACTTTCTCCCAAGGTTGAAGTGTGACTTACGAAATTTTAGGCAAGAATCAACATATTCGATGTGTCTGTCTATCTTTGAACTTATGGTTCTACCATGTGTGAGGCAATCCCAGCACAGCAAAATACTACCTCAGAAGATAAAATTATTGACAGACTTATTTGCTTCTGGGTTTGCTTAACTCTTTACAAGAAAGAATATATATATATATATGTAGTTTGCCTGTGTTTCAGGTGCATCTAGTACTCATGGATACCAGAAAACTGGGTGTTGGACACTCTGGAAGTAGAGTTACAGATGTTTGTTAGCAGCTGGGTGGGTACTGGGAATTGAACCCCATTCTCTTAACCTCTGAACCATGTTTCCTGTTCCCAAGAAAATGGGTTTTTATAACTCTTATTTTTTCTGTAGTTTTTTTTAAAACTCCTTTAATTTTAATAGAAACATCTCCATCCTTCTACACATATTTCTAAAATGTGATTGAACGGAACTTATATATCGTCTCTGAATTGATCATTATGACCATAAATTCTTTCCACTTTAAAATGGAAGAAATAAATAAAGGGGGGAAAATAAAATAGGTGAAACAAAAATTGTAAATACACTATAGTTCCAACAACACAGAAATATGCACATAAAATACTAGAAGGTAAAATTACTACATGTCCGAGCGGTGGTGGTGCACACCTTCAGTCCCAGCACTCAGGAGGCACCAGCAGATGGATCTTTGTGAGTTGGAGGCCAGCCTGGTCTACAGAGTGATTTCTAGGACAGCCAGGACTACACATAGAAACTCTGTCTCAAATGAACAAATAATAATAATAATACATAATACATAATTCTATTTTGAGATAGAATTTGTAGAGGTGTTATTATCTCCAAGAAATATGGAATGCTGATTTCCTATTTAGGAAGAGGATTCATAAAGCTTAAATTGCTAATTGATGTTTTCTACTTAAAACCCAATTGCTAGTTTACCTCATATCCTCCAGGTTCCTCAGGCACTTCCTCATCCCTTTGATGGCCTTTGCACTCTAATCTTGAAATAGGGAAAATACCTCAGGAGCCTATCTTGCCTCTCAGTCCTGACAGCAATATCTGTGCCTAGAATTCTACAGGCCACCAGTTTCCTGTTTAGCTGTCTGAACAGCATCCCTTATATATCTTGCACATATCTCCAACCTGCTCCACACAGGATTCATCATCCCCTGGACACTCAGCTGCCACTAAATGGCTCCCCTTCCATCTTACTCAGCTATCACACCCAATGGTCTGAAAACTATTAGAGGTCCTCTAGCCTACAAGAAAGCCAGTAAAACACTCTATCTTGTCATCTGTCCACCCGTTTTAGCCAAGCCTCTGTTCCCCTCCACTCTTCCTAGACAGTCTCTGCCACACCCTACTCTTCCAAGTGCCCACTTCTCCAAACTCATTCCTCCCCACGAGAGGTAATCCCCTGCACCTACACACATTGTTCCTGTGCTTTGTTTTGTTTTGATTGAGACAGAGTCTCTCTATTTTGTAGCTCTGTCCAAGAACTCGTTGTGTAGACCAGTCTGACCTTGAACTCACAGAGATGCATCTGTCTCTGCCTCCCAAGTGCTGCCATTAAAGGCCACCACACCCAGCTTGTTAGCATGGCTTTAAAAACCCAAATTTGAGCTGCTGGATGTGTACAAACCTGCAAACCCAAAGCTAGGGAGGCAAAGGCAGAGGATCATTAATTTGATCTACAGAGCATAACAACACACACGTACACACACAAACTTGGGGCTGAAGGTGGATGGCTCAAAGATAGAATGTTTGCCCAACATGTTCAGACTCCAGGTTCCACACCCAGCACAAAACAAACAGAAAAAACTCACAGAAGAGCACCTTCCTCCACTGCAGTTTACTGTTTCCCTTCAGATGCAGCCCACTGCTGAAGCTTACCACATCTCTCCTGGCCCTCCTCTACCTAACTCTTCCTCAGTAGGTTCCAGCCACCCAGACATTCTTCATCTCCCTAAACTCCAGGCACTCTCATCCCAAGCCTTCACACTTACTACTTCCTGTGCTCGGAGCATCTCCTCCCTCTCATCATCTGCTCCGGTCTTAATTACTTTTATTTTATTGTTTCAATCACAGAGGTCTCAGGTTGCTGCCTTCTCCCCTTAAATTTACTCCCCTGTATTTACAGTAGCATCACATGTCCCTGCTGTGGCCATAACAGCCCAGTCACTTATTTAGTAATGGCAGTTCCCGCTCAATGTTCAGTTTGTTCACTCACTCAGCACTCATTGTGAGCCTTCTATGTGTGGAACATGCAATGGCTCGGTAGTGATGGACAACTCCACATGCTTCATGCCTCATGGACCTAGCACTGAGCAAATAAACAAAACATATATGTGTGTCCACATGCAACCATATGTGTAAGTTATCGCCCATGGCAAAATTCTATGAAGAAATGACAATGTCATAAGAGAACAACAGAGACGTAGCTAAGCTAGGCAAGAACTCTTTTCTCAAGATATGGCTTTTAAGATGAAACCTAAAAGATGGCGCTATCATAAAAGAATATTCCAGACAAAATAGCTATTTGGAACTCAAGAAAAGAAAATCTCTATGTGTTTAAAGAAGAAAACCAGTGTCCAGAAGGCACAGGTAGTTCAGAGATAAGATCTGGAAGGTAGAGGCACGTGACAGAGAAACCTGTACTCCCTGGTAAGAAGTTCAGACTTTATTCCTTTTATCTGTCTGTTTTGTCTTTTGAGACAGGGTTTTGCTATGTAGACTAGGTTGGCCTCAAACTCACTATGTAACCCAGGCTAGCTTCAACCTTTTTGGCTTTTTAAAACTGTGTACATACATGTGTATGTAGACATGTGTGTTTGCATATATGTGGGCACATGCATGTAGGAATGCGGGTCTATTTCGTACATGTGTATAGAGGCAAAAGGTTGGTGTTGGAAGTCTCTTCTGTGCCTCTCCACTTTATTCTTTGAGGCAGAGTTTCTCATTTGAACCTATAGCTCATTGATAAGATTGGGATCCCTCATCTCTACTTTCTGAGTTCTGGAATTCAGGCAGGTCAACACACTCACCCAATATTTAAGTCGGTTCTGGGAACCCAAATTCTAGCCCTCACATTTGCATGGAATCTGCCAAGCCTGGTACCTTCAAACTATTGATCTCCCTGACTCAGCCACCAGAGTCCTGGAATTACAGGCAAATGCCAGAACACCCCACTTAAACCAGATTGTGTTCTAAGTACAATAGTGCATTCTGAATAAAGCTAGACCATCCATTGCCTGTCTGAGAAGAATGTCTAATTGGAAAGCAGCAACAGACACCAAAAATAGAAACAAAAAGCAACCTGATGTTTGCTGAAGTGTGTGAACACAAAAGGGTATTTCTTTGCAAAGAGTCTCAGTGCATATCTCCAAGTCCTACTTGTCACAGCCTAGACTCTAATTTGTTTGTTTGTTTGTTTGTTTCTAGACAGGTTTTCTCTGTGTAACAGCCCTGGATGTCCTGGAACTCATTCTGTAGATCAGGGTGGCCTAAGATCTGCCTGCCTCTGTGCCCCACTATGCCCTGCCAATCTCTCTTCTTAAACAATAACCCCTGTGCCACATGTGGACCTGACTTCTCTTTCTTTGGCCCAGGCCTCTCAGGATCCATTTTGTTCTCTGAATAACTCCATGTCTTTGTTAAATGCATCCTCTTTGACCTCACCAGGTTGCATCTCTGCCAGCAAATCCCGATCACAACAGAAAGCAGGAGGCTGAATCTTCCCAGCAAAGTGTGGCACTGAAAGATTTAACTAGACTTTCTGTTTTGTGTTTATCATCAATGCCTTGGCTGTGGCTCTCATACTGGGAATCCACTTGGCTTGCAGAAAAGCAAGAGGAGCAAACAGACAGTTGGACAAAACCCAGATTCAGTGCTGGCTGGTGGTGGGGCACACCTTTAATTCTAGTCCTTGGTAGGCAGATGCTTCTCTGAGTTGGAGACCAGCCTGGTCTACAGAGTGAGTGAGTTCCAGGACAGCCAGGACTACACAGACTCTGTCTCAAAAACAAACAAACAAACAAACAAACAAATAAAAACCCTCACATTCAGAGATGTTAGGCCAAGAACTGGAGACTGGCTCTATTTGAAGCTCTGTGAGCAACTTACTGGAGATTGCAACTGTCTTACCTCAGCACACTGCCCAACACACACTAAGTGCCAAAAAATTACACCATAAGATCTTGCCTGCTTTGTTCAGTCCCATCCCTCATGCCTAGCACATGGAGTGTGGCTGGGACTCAGTTTCCCGAAAATTAAAGGAACAGCTTAGCAAGCATCACTCACTGCAGCTAACTCAAAACTTTTAGAATCTAAAACCAAATTGGTTTGGGGGTTTTTGTTTGTTTGTTTGTTTTTGTTTTTGTTTTTATTTTACCACAAGCTGGAACCTCAGTTCAGCAAACCACTTTTAAAAACTTGATAAGACAAGCACATGACCACCTTGTGGTATAAATAAAGAAACCAGGGGTGGGGACATAATTCTTCAGTAGATAGAATACCGCTTGGGGAGGTGTTGCCTCAAACTAGAACTTGACTTTTTGACTCTCATTGCACCCTTTCATTCTAGAGAAACTTTCACTCTCAACAGGGCCTCACCTGCTCAAGACACTTTGTACCTATGAATTAGCATATTCTGGAAGGAAGAAGGAAGGCCCAGCAAAGGAGTTAGGTTCAGAATGGGTGAGTGTGAGCCCTTAAAACTGCTTCCTACTTTTATTTCTCTAAACTTGCAGCCCAAATGTGATAAAAGTCCTTTCCAGGTCTTGCAAGAGAGCACTGTCCCCCTCTCCCCTTGTTGCCTTACAGTGCTGTGTTAGGGAGGTGGACGGGGTAAGGAACCAGAGGGTGTCTTCAAACAGAAAGAAGACCAAACACTGCTAAAAGGTTGATTTGGACCTGGGAATATGGAGTGTGTTAGAGGTTCCTGGGGGAGTGTGAAGGAGAGGTTGGTAAGGACATATTGTTTACATGTATGAAACTGTCAAAGAGTAAGTACAAGGTTTTCTACTTAAGAAAAAAGCCGGCTGGAGAGATGGCTCAAAGCTTAGGCACACATCCTGCTCTTTCATAGGCCCTGAGTTGGATTCCCAGCACCCGTGTGAGGCCACTCACAACAATCAGTAACTTCAACTTCAGGGAGTCAGACACTGTTTTCTGACTTCTGCAGGCACTAATACATCAACTAACTTAAATTTAGAAAATAAAAGGAAAAGCTGTATGTACACCACTTCAGAAAAACAAATACTAGAGGTTGGAAAGAGGGCTCAGCCACATGAGCATGGAGTGTTCTTGCTGAGGACCACTTTGGGTGGCTCACAACCATCTGGAACTCTGGCTGTTCTTCTGATCTCCACAAATAACCTCACTCATGTGCATTCATGCAACACACACACACACACACACACACACACACACACACACTGTGTCCTCCTCAATCACAGGGAAAAAGGAAAAGGGGAAAAATTGTTAATTTTTAAAAATAGACATTTGCTTTGTTTTTATTGCCCTCAAAACCCCTCAAAGAATTGTTGAACCTTCTGAAAATGATTAGTGGTTTGTTTTTTCCTCAAGACATCCTACCGGAGCCTCCCCACCCACGTCCCAGGACGTCTGCACAGCTGTCACAGCTGTCAGCCTGTGTCCCCTCACTTCTTGGCTGAGCATATATCCTGTTCTTTCTCGGCCCAGGACCTTCTTTTTTGTCTGTTTGCATCCTTGTTCTGTAATTGATTCCTACGAAAGGATTTGCAGGTCAAAGTTTGTCTGGCACTGAGTATTTGCAGAAGTCTTTGTTCTGCCTGTATTTGATTGATTTGGTTTGGAAATAATGTTTCCTCAGAAAGCTGAAGGAACCACTCCATTGCCACACAGAATTCTGGGTTGCTATTGATTAACCTAGCGCCATTCCCATTTCTGATCCATGTATAAGCTTTTCTTTCCTCTCTGCAGGTTTCTAGTATTCTCTCTCTCTCTCTCTCTCTCTCTCTCTCTCTCTCTCTCTCTCTGACAATATGTTATACCTTAGGTATGGCTTTTGTTGTTATTGTTGTTAATTTTCTGGAATGGACACCAGATGTTTTCCTGGTGGGAAAATGTTATTGTATTACTCTTTGATAATTTATTTCCTGTCACAAACTGCCCTGCCCTGCCCTGCTAACGACCCTGTGGACTACAGACTGTAGCATCCCTGCCTTGTCTAATGTTTTCTGGTTAGTCCAGCCATTCCTCTTGTGTGTCCTGTTGTCACTCCCATCTACAGGCAGTAGCTTCAACTCAAAGCGAGAGGCTGGGATGGTCAGTACCGTCAACTTGAGAGAATCCAGAATTGCCTTGGAAACAAGTCTTTGGGCATGCCTGTGGTGGATTATATCAATCAGGTTAGCCTCTAGGCATGCCTGTGTGAAATTGTCTAGATTCAGTTAGAGGTGGGAAGAACCCCTTTGCATGTGGGAAGCACAGTTCCATGTGCTGAGTCCTGGCCTGGGTGTCAAGGAGAATGAGCCACAGTGTTCAGCTAACGATCTCCTACCCTGGCATCCGGCCTTCTCCTCCCTTACGGAGCATATCCCCTTGAACTATAGCCTAAAATAAAGTGCTCTTTCCTTACACACCACCCTCAGTTGCTTCCTTAACCCTTCCTGCTCCCAGGTCTGTAGGGAGCTCCTTCACAAAGTCTCTATCTGGATATGTGGGAGGGATTCGGTTTGCCTTAGGGACTCTGATAGAATCTGTTTCTCTCTTATCTTCTCTGGATGCCTCTCCTTCAAATCCAGTTTTCTAAAAAACAAGGAACTTCCTAGATTAGCCTTATCTGGTCCTCTGCCTTCCACCAATAGGTCACCTCTTGAGTCAACCCTGAGGAATGTTCTTGTCTTCCTTTTCCAAAGCCCCACGAATTTATTTCAGCAAACATTTTTCATATCCAAAGTGCCTTTATTCACTGATTGTCCCCTTTTCTCCAGATTGTTTTTTTCTGTAGTAAAATACATGTAATACAAAATGTATTACCTCAGGGCAAGGGAGATAGTTCAGTGAGGGAATGCTGGGCTAGCGTGTGTGGGGGCATGGGTTGGATGCCCAGGACACCTCAAAAATATTCCCTAGTCTACAGTTCAGTGAAATTTGCATGACTATGCAGCCTTCTCCAGAAAACACTGAAGCATCCCATCCCCCTCCCTCCAGCTCCTGAAAACCACCATTGACTTTGCTCTTGTGATTCTGACTAAGAGCATCACACCCAAGGTGGAGTTGGACAGTACTTGCCTACATACTCTGACTACATTTGTGTACTTATTTATTCTGTGTATATGTGTGTGCATGGCGGTTCTCTCTCTCCACCACACAGGACCTGAGGAATGAACCCAGGCCATCAGGCTTGGCAGCAAGTGCCTTTACCCACTGAGCCACCTCCTGGTCCTAATTATTCTCGTCTACCCTAGCATTCCATTGCTGTTAATTCACGTACCATGGAGATAACTGATCTTTACGCATTGTTGCTGCTTTCTTAAAATTCCTTTGTTTTGGTGTGTGCTTTCATGATAGACTCATTCCTCAAATGTCAAGTGACTCCCACATAAGAGTTGGTTGTTAGCTCTGAATACTCAGATGAGATTTGCCTCCCGGGGAGGGGGTTACTTTTGGGATCATCAACCAGGGTCCCTCTGCTTCACCTAGGATCTTCACCCAGGACTGCCACATGACTTTTCTTTTTTTCTTTGTGTGGTGTGTGTGTGTGTGTGTGTGTGTGTGTGTGTGTGTGTGGTGTTGATTTTAACTACGTTCCTGCCCAGAATTCTTAGAATCAAGTGCAGGAGCTAGCCTTAGTCCCTCAAGCCCAAGATTGACTAAAATCAATGGGAATAGTTTTCTGGAAAAAAATTCCTTGAGTTAAAATTATGGCTCCCATGGATATACATTTTAAAACCTGATAGGTTCCATTGCAATTTTGAAATCGTCCAAAGAAAAGGTTCAGTGTGGTTAAAAAGAACCAAGAAAACACTATTTATAAGCTTTACATGTCAGCATAATTTTTTGTTTTGTTTTGTTTTGTTTTGTTTTCCAAGACAGGGTTTCTCTGTGTAGCCCTGGCTGGCCTGGAACTCACTCTGTAGACCAGGCTGGCCTCGAACTCAGAAATCCACTTGCCTCTGCCTCTCAAGTGCTGGGATTGCACCACCACTGCCCAGGGTCATGTCAGCATAATTTAATGAAGTACTTTCTTTTTTTCTTTTCTTTTTTTTTCATTTTTGTTTTCCGAAACAGTGTTTCTCTGTAGCCCTGGCTGTCCTGAAACTCTGTAGACCAGGCTGCCCTGGAACTCACAGAGATCCCCCTGTCTCTGTCTCTCTAGTGCTGGGATTAAAAAAAAAAAAAAAAAAACATGTGCCACCCCACCCTGGCTAGGAAGTGCCTTCTTATGGAATTAATGTTTCAAGAGACAAAATCAACTAAAATAAACTCTACTTCTCCATGTATCCTATTTGGCTTTGAAATTAGTGTTAACATCACTATCTGAAAGATTAAATTCTTCAACTTTCTCGAAAACATTAGATAACCATCCACAAAAGACCTTTCACTGATAGTGAGGTAAAGGCAAATTTAAAAAAGGAACCTACAGAGAACAGAGAAGTGCTTGGTTTCACTTACCTGCAGGGTCCTAAGGAATTAACTAAAAGAAAGGTCCTGAAACCACGTGACCTTTGGCAACTGATAGCTGAGTTTATGACTGAACTGTTGCAGGGCTCTGTCTTCAGGGTGAAGATTGCCCTGGAGGTTATGAGAGAGAAGTAGGCATACAGCACGAGGCTACGTAGCTTGTACAGTAGCTGAACTATGAAGAGTAGCTGAATTATAGCCAGGCCATAGGTGACCTGTCTAATCTCACCCAACGAGTAAGTAGGGTTTTTGTTTTTGTTTTTGTTTTTTCTTTTTAAAAGTTGCTGGTCATCTGACCCCCAAAAGGTTGCTCCATATTTGTCTTAGATTCCACACTACATAGCAGACAGTAAGAAAGTCTTTATAAACTCCATAGAGGCCAGGCCTCAGCAAGAAATAGACATTTTGCTTCCAAAATGATTAGGAGGAAGTCTTTAAGTTTTCTGTCTCTATGGCGACAACTTGATAGTGAGAGTTGAGGACTAGTCTATGAAATATGCCTTGCCCTTTCAAATTCTGTAATAGCCACTCACAGAGAGCTCCCAGACACCAATCATTATTGCTGGCTGTGCTGTAGCAATCACTTTACCATTGCCAAGTGGGAGCTGGGAAGCAGAACCAAGAAAGCACATCCAAGCCACAATGCCCTAATTCTTCCTGGTTGCTCCTCCTGATCGTCTGTAGGTACAGATGGATTTTGCTATGCAGTTAAATGCGGTGTGTTGCAAATGTGCAATTCAACATTTTAGCTTCTATACTGTACTGTGTTCTTCACATTGTCAGTAAGTGTGTGAGAGTGAAGGCTGTTCAGAGCTCTACAATAATTGCATTCACTGATGATTAGAACTATTTGTTTTTTCAGACAGACTTTTACTACGTCCCCTAGCTTGCCTGGGAACAGCTATATTGACCAGGCTGGCCTTTGACCTTGCAGTAATATTTCTACCTCTGCTCTGATGACAGTATATGCCACCATGCCTAGGTCATGTACTGTCTTTGTGTGTGTGTGTGTGTGTGTGTGTGTGTGTGTAGCCCTGGCTGTTCCCGAACACAGACATTCGGCCTGTCGTTGTTGGGTTTAAAATGCTGGAATTAAAGGCATGTGCCACCATTGCTGGGTTTTTTGTTTTTTGTTTTTTTTAGACAGAATTTTCACATCTATTTATTTATCTGATGTGTGTGCTGTGTAGGTGTGCCAGGGCATGTGTGTGGAGGGAACAGAACAGCTTGTGGAGATTGCTTTTTTCCTTCTACCATACAGGTCCTGGGGATCAGACTCAGATTGTCAAGCTTGGTGGGAGGTGCCTTTACCAGCTGAGGCATCTTGTGGGGCCCAAGCCCTTTCTTAATATCACTTAATCAGAACACAGAATTAATCCAAAGGGCAGAGTGCCAAATCACTGCTTCCTGTTATGCGTAGTAGGCATACCTTAGTCCCGTCTATGCTGTTCATTGTCAGTTGAGGAAATGATCTGAGCTAAGGTACTCAATGGGGCACTTAGGTCCCTGGCACAAGAATAAAGGAGACTTTGTGCACTATCAGGAATAAAAAGCAGAGGTGAAGCCCGGCAGTGGTGGCGCACGCCTTTAATCCCAGCACTCAGGAGGCAGAGACAGGCGGATTTCTGAGTTCGAGGCCAGCCTTGTCTACAGAGTGAGTTCCAGGACAGCCAGGGCTACACAGAGAAACCCTGTCTCGGAAAACCAAAAAAAAAAAAAAAAAGGCAGAGGTGAAGCTGGTGGTGGGACTCACCTATGACTGCAGCACTCAGAAAGCCGAGGCAGGAGGACTGCTTTTTGTTTGAGGTCAGCCAGAAAACATCCTACTTGAAGATATATTTGGCTCCATGATGAGACCCTATCTTGGGGGAGGGGGGAATGAACACACTACAGTCGGTCCCCCCCTTTATTCCCCCTCCCCTTTTACTGGAAACAAAGGCCTAATCAAGATTGTGTGTTTAGAAAACTACGACTTTGTTTGATTCAGCCCCTAAGTAGCTATAATTGCTAAGGGCATAATGGCTTCTTTTTGCAACTCTCTAGGGAGAAGATCATCACTGGAGTAGCAGTCCTCTGGCCTATAATACACCTATCACACTATTGGATGTGTGTGTGTGTGTGTGTGTGTGTGTGTGTGATGATGTATATGTTTGGGGTGTGTTTGTTTTGGAGACAGTCTCATAGCATAGGCTGCTCTCAGACTCACTATGTAGTTGAGAATGGCCCTGAACTCACGACCCTTTTGAGCCCACCTCCTAATTGCTGAAATCACAGGCGTGCACCACCACGCCTAGCTCCCTTCTTATTCTGGCAGTAATAAAACTCTGTAGCCAGGACTTCAGCCTCTAAAGCACAGGATGATGCTAACAGTTCCGTTGGTAGTTAACCTTTATTGAACTCTTGGCTGAGTACCACCCACACCATCCCATATCTTCACATCCCAGAAACCCTACACAGTTGCTGCTTTTACAATTTTTTTATGGATGAGAAAAAGGAAAAGTCAATTTTTAACTGGATTGTTCTGGAGTGTACAGAAAACACTAGAAGTTGTCTGGAAGGCCTGACTCTAGAAATCATTCTCTCAACCTCTGTTTTCCACCCTTGCCCTTTTGATGTCAGCTGCGGAGTCTGGCACAGTAACTGAATGACTTGGAGCCATGGAGCCTGGGTTCAATGCCATTGCCTTGCTTACTCCGTAATCTGGAGCCAGTCACACAGCTTTTCACAGGGTTGTATTGAGGTCGAGCTCTTTAATTCAGGGGACAAGCTTAAGCTTGTCATGTAGTAAGCACTCTGTGAATGATGGCTTTTCTGGTTCCAGGCCTCATGAAGCCTTGCTCATTGGTCCATCTCTGTCATCTCCACAGCTGCAGTTCTAACCTGGGCTCTGCTACTGATCTTCCCTTGGAAGTTTCCATACAGCAGGCAGGTGGCATGCCTATAGATAAAATCATATGTCCTCCAAGCTCAGGAACCCCCTCCTGACACACACACACACACACACACACACACACACACACCCCTCCCATCACAACTACATGCTTTAGCTTGCTGCTCAGGTGTGCCTTGTAGATTTCATGTGGTAGCTTCATTGTTTCTCTCTATTCATGGCTCTTTCATATTTAATTTACCATGTACTCTTTAGTGTCTGCCATTTGTCTTTCTAGACTATGGCACAATAGGGCTTTCTTTAATCATTTCAGCTTTTAAAACTGCCCTTAATGGGTGGTGTGGCCTACCCCTTTAATCCCAGCAGAGGCAGACAGATCTCTGAGTTTAAGGCCAGCCCAGTCTACAGAGTAAGTTCCAGGGCAGCCAGGGCTATACAGAGAAACCCTGCCTCACACAAAACTAACAAAATAATAATAATAATAATAATAATAATAATAATAATAATAATAATAATA
>JADRCH010000006.1:7492774-7545897 GCA_019843965.1 Rhynchomys soricoides | reverse complement strand
TAATAATAATAATAATAATAATAATAATAATAATAATAATAATAATAGTCCTTGGTTCCATAAATTTATATATTCAATTAAATCTGCTATTCTTGCAACACATCCTCTTTGATGGACTAACTCCATCCAATGTCTGATCATGCCACTTAGCGCCTGTACCCTTCTGCAAAGTCTCTGTATTTCGTTAATGTGTGTGTGTTTGTTCGGTATTTAGTATCTCTCTGCATTCTCTTTAGACCTTAGTCTTTTAGTCCTCAAGGTCAGAGATCCTGACTTCTCTTCCTTTTCAATATTTTCTTCATGCTTAAGGCAAGGGCTTCATAATGTTGTGAGTGACTGATGGTGTGAGTACTCCTTGGAGGATCAGAAAGCCTGTTTTGGGTAAAGTAACCCAAGGCTGGGCCCATATAGTGGATTGAATACGCCTGGCCCAGGGAGTGGCACTATTAGGAGGTGTGGCCTTGTTGGAGGAAGTGTGTCACTGTGGACATGGGCAATGAAACACTCCTCCTAACCAGGAGGGAGCCAGTCTTCTAGCTGCCTTTGGAACAAGATGTAGAACTCTCAGCTCCTCCAGCTCCATGCCTGCCTGGATGCTGCCATGCTTCCTGCCATAATCATAATGGACTGAACCTCTGAAACTAGTCCCAATCAAATGTCCTTTATAAGAGTTGCTGTGGTCATGGTGTCTGTTTACAACAGTAAAACCCTAACCAAGACAGCCCGTGTTTCTTTAAGTTCAGGTAATAGGTAATTCTACAGTCTGCCGCTTTGCACATAAGGGTAATTTTCAGAACCAGGCAGGTTGTGTCTCTGCCTCTGACAAACAGGGCACCCTTTCAACGGGAGCCAGAAAGCTGATCTCCTGACTTTCCTCCATTCCTGGGTGTGTTGGCATGTAGAATGGGAAGTGGCAAAGGGCAAGCTGCCAAGACACGTCTAGGGGACTCTGCAGAGACAGTGCAAATTTAGTAACCTCACTGAGAGGAGATGCAGGAGGTCTCAACTGACTCTTGGCATCTGCCTGAGCTAACTCAGCCCCCTGGCAGCTTTTCCTTTCCCAGGCATCTCCCCATCCTGAGCTCAAGATCCTGTGACCCTTCTCCCAATTCTATGAGAAGCAAAGGAAGATCAGATCTGTGTGGATGGTATGAGGGAGGAGGCCTGGGATCTTCAAAAGAACACCTGAAAAGGGCCCTGAAGGAGCTGAGTCACTCCACCTTGGGCTGCCCTGCAGTTCTTTTTGGGTAGCATGACAAATGGAAAACAATAATTAACCATTGTACCAATTACTTCTTGGGTATATGGCAATGGAAACCAACCATTGAAACCATTGAGATGAAAGCCAAATCATTCCACGTATACCAAACAACAGAAAGGGCCCACCAACAGTCACACAGACACCAAAAGGATGAGTGGATTCCACAGGGCGGCAGGGTATGACTTGGACCTTAAGGGTAAAGTTTTCTATCCTTTCCAGTTCTCAGGGTGCAACCATAGGATTCCAGAGGCAAAAACATTTCGGAGCTCACATAATGCAAGTGCTGTATTTTACAAGAAGGCCAACGAGCTAGTGGCTCATTTGGACAGATGCTCGCCAGCAAGCCTGAGGACCTGTGTTTGGTCCCTGGGACCCCACATGATGGAAACGGAGGCCTTGAAATTTCAGTGTGTCTACTGAGCAGAAAGATGTCTTTAACCTGGGTTAAGGGTCTCACCCAGCTCCACCAGGGTTAAAAGTCGAACCTAACATGCAAAGTGCCCCAGTTCAATGCCCAATAAATAAAGTTAAACATATATTAGAGGATGTCTGTGCCTGAGCAAGGTACTCAGATGGAGAGACCCATCAGAGGGACAGGCAAACAGTAGAACATAAAGTGGAAACTGCCCTCTTAAGGGCTTGGGGCATTTAAAGCAGATGAGACATTGGCAGGTCATGGATTCTTCCATCTGTCTACCACTGACTAGATCAGAAAAGCTATTTAACAATTGTGAGCCTTGGTTTCTCCATTGTTGAAAGGAAGCTACTGGGGCTGGAGAGATGGCTTAGCGGTTAAGAGCACTGACTGCTCTTCCAGAGGTCCTGAGTTCAATTCCTAGCAACCACATGGTGGCTCACAACCATCTGTAATTGGATCTGATGCCCTCTTCTGCTGTGTCTGAAGACAGCTACAGAGTACTCATATACATAAAATAAATAAATTTTCTTTTAAAAAAAGGAAGCTACTGTAGATTCAATAATTGCTAATACTCATTCATCCCTAATCATTGAGAACAATATTAAAGCCACATTCAAACCTCACAACCTGAATAGAATTGAATCATATCCCAAATTAGTAACAGGTGTACATTAAGTGAGCCACAAGGAGGTTGGTGAATTCATTCAAACAAATATCAATCAGCTGCCTGCACTCTGCCAACCAAGCCCAGGGCTCTAAAGACAAAAAGAAAGGCATGGCTATCGGTGCTGTCAGTCAGAGAGACCTCTGAGAGGCTTTCTGTATCCAAGATAACGTCTTATCTAAGCATTGTGCAGATCTGACCAAAGATCAAGTGAAAGCCATCTGTTCAAAAGAGTTTTGCTAAGACGAGTTTAAGTGGCAACACCCTGGTTTCGATGCCCTTCCTTCCCAACCGTAAGGGCTGAGTGCCTTCTTCTCGTGAGTCTGAAAACAGCTACAGTGTACTCACATAAACTAAATAACTCTTTTTAAAAAAGAAAGAAAGAAGTAATTTAATATATGAATTAGTCCATTTGAAAAAAGATTTGAAGTAAATAAAATAATTTTAATTGACCAATAAGGAAAAAGTTCAATCTCAAAAACAACTGGGCTGGCTACACGTGGTGCACGTGTGGTGCATCAGCAGAGCGTGGTGAATCGGCCATGCATGGTACATCAGCTGTGCCTGGTGCATGCCATTTCACGCCAGCACTGGGGAGGCTGAGACTGGAGGAGGAGTGTGCGCTGCACAGACCCACCTGGGGTCTGTGAGGATGTATCTGTCTCATAAAAACGAGAGACCAAACCAAATCAGCATAACTAGCCTAGAGGATGGTGGGCAGGGGTGAGTATGATCAAAGAACATTCTGTAGATGCCTGGAAATGGAAATCTATCTTTTACAGTTAACACACACTAATAGGACTGGGGAGATGGCTCAGTCGATGACGTGACTGTCGTGAAGGATATGGCCCTCAGTCCAGATCTCAAGCACCCACATAAAAGCTTGATGTGTTAGTGTGTGCCTGTAATTCTAGAGATGGGGAGGTAGAGACAAGCAGATCCCTGGAACTTGTTGGCCAACAAGTCTAGTTAAATTGGCAATTTCCAGGTTCAGTGAGACACCTCAAAAAAGAAAGATGGGAGCGATTGAGGAAAACACCTGCATATGTACCCCAAACCATGCAAGGAAGATGTACACACAACAAATGCACACACACACATACATACATACTGATAAATGAACAACAGAAGCTGTTTTCGGCTGGTAAAAACTATACAAGATGCAAGGCCATTTCCTTTTTTTTTCTTTCTTAAAGGCAAACATACCCAGAATACGGCAACAAAGTCAAGGTTTAGCCTTGACCACAATCACCAATCTACAATTTAAAAATGCCCCAGACTAGGATACAGTTTAAGGTCAGAATATAGCCTGCATGAGAGCCTTGGGCTTGAGGTAGCGGTGTGGGAGGAACACTATTTAAACTCTGTGAAATAAGCCACACATCTCAGAAATGTAGGTTCCCGGTGCTTGCCAGACACAGGTAGAGAGAGGCTGACCGCAGGAGGGTGGGAGCTGGGGCTGAGTCCCCAGGGGAAAGTCTGGCGTGTTTGTTTTCTATCAAGTGGGCAGCCTGCTCAGCCCCACCCCTTCCTTTACCCTTGTGACAGTAGCCTGCTGTGTGTCCAGGACAATTAGTTCCCCATGTTTTAGCTCTCAAACCTCTGGGTAACAACAAACTTCAGCTGCTCTGGGATCAGACGGGATCAGGGCTCTGAGCTTTATGAACCCCATCCAGGTGGCGCTCTCACTTTCCAAGTCTTAAGTTGTCTCCGATTCATTTTCTCTGTCTCTCACTCTGGGATGTCAAAGTCCAAAGTGTTTTAAAAGTTCTGGGACATAAAGGAAAATAATATTAAGATGTCTCTTCCCCCCTTTAAGTGGCACAGTTAATTTTCTCTCTGTTTCCCCGCTATCTGTTTGGAGAGGTGTTTAACAGGCTGTAGAGGATCACAAAGGAGGCCATTTATGTCTTACTCCTGCATGGGATTTATTAAGAAAGATGCAGGGGCCGAGGTAGATCACATCTTTAATTCCAGCATTTTGGAGGCAGAGGCAGTAGGATCTCTATGTTCAAGACCTGCCTGGTTTATAAAGTGAATTCCATGACAGCCAGCGGTGACACAGAGAAACCCTGTGTCAGAAAAGAGAAAAGAAAGAGATGGGGGGGGGGGGGCAGGAAGGTGGAGTGGAATTACCTGCATGTGGCATGCTGTTGCTTCCTAGGAAGCTGGCACATCCCTGTATTGCTCAGTTTTCTTTTCACCCTTACATCATACTTGAACATGCTTATTTGCACGGTAAATGCCCCAGTGAAAAGACTATTTGTACCAGAGAAGAGAGTCCATTAAAAAAGAAGTCCTGGTGAACAGTCGGCGTCTCTGTATAAAGCTGGCTTTTTCAGATAGCAGATATATTTAAAGTGGCACACCTGGATGTTTTATAACGTAAGACACACTTTGGAAGCCCCTCAGCCTTTGCTCTCAAAAAACCTGTGGGAGAATGAGGCCAATGGGAAGGACTTCAGAGCTTGGAGAAGAAAAACAAAGTGTATAGGGGATTTCCCCCTAATTTTAAAAATAGCCTATCATCAGTATTTTCTTTGGCAGAGGCAACTACAAGACTAAACAGCAGAGATATAACCAGATAGAAACTGAGTGAGAAGCACCTACCGCTGAGTCTTGCTTGTGGGAGGAACGGGTGTGGGAGGGTCTGGGAGGGCCTGGGAGGCAAGTGGCACTGCTCTACACTGCTCTGGCTCAGTTTGTGGTAGAACCAGGGTTTTGAAGGACTCCCCTCTCTGAACTCTCCACAAGGCTGACTTGAAACCTTTTTCTCATCTGCCTCTCTCCAAAATGACCTTTCTTTTCTGCTTTTCTTGATTGTTTCTGACCATGGTTTTTAATGCTTTGGAGAAACTTCTATAAAAACACCAAGTAGAGCTTGCAAATGGTCTGGTTTTTTTTCCCCCCAAAGGCAGACTCTCACAATGTAGTAGCTCTTGCTATCCTAAAACTCACTATCAGGTTGGCCTTGAACTCAGAGATCCTCATGCCTCTGCCTCAGCACCGACCCCTCCCCCAGCTCAAACGGACTGATTTTTCAGGGTCCCACCTGCTTGGTGAAATACTCACTTATGAATGGAGGTATTTCCTAGTGCTTGTTTCTGGTTCTAGGAATGAAGTGAAGTCTGTGCTTCCTAGACAGGCACTTAGTATCTGTCCATCTCCAGCCTTGAATGTTTATTTTTTGGTTTGAGATAATCCATTAGGGGATAGGATAACACAGTTGTTTTGTTTTGGTTTTGGTTTTCACTGGTTAATACCCATGAATGAGTACTGAATCCTGTTCACATGTAGGTTTCAGAGAACACAGAGAAGAATAGAGAAGTAGCTAACAGCAGCATCCTATGGGAGAGCAGAAGGGCGGGTGAGCAAGCAAGCTGTCCTGCTTCAAAGTAGGCAGCTAGCTCTCCTCTCCAGTGTGGGTAAACTGCCAGGCATTTCCTCCAGGCTTTGTATTCATGTCATGTCTCAGAAAAAAGGGTTTTGGAGCAGGTACAAACTAAAAGATTACAATGATTTGAAAGTAACACCAATGAATAAATCTTGTAGAGTGTAACTCAAGAGAGTTACTGGGTTTGGGAAAAATCCAGGCCCCACACAAGAGGCATTCATACAAAAACAAATTTCAGATTTCTTCAGACCAAACAAAACACAGCTGACCAGTTCACTGGTGTGCTCATCACACTGGTCTCTTCCTAGAGAACAGACAGCAAAGTGTTCACTCTTTTATGTCACATATGCAAATGACACAGAAAACCAAAAGCAACTAAAAGGAGGATTCTAAAACAAACTGGATTCGATAAAATTCTAAGACTTTAACCCAAGCTGAAACGAAAAGGCCTGGTTCTGGTGTTCTGTATGAACACCAAATCTGCTTTGGGTTGGGAAATAGAAAATTATTTCCTTGTAAATCTCTTGGGAAGTTTTGTTTGTTGGTTAGAAGTTAGTACTTGCTGAGCCAGATACAAATGGAGATAGGCAACTCTATCATTTAAGGTGTCTTGGTTTACCAGGAGCCATGTTTCTATAATTAATTGCCTCAAGTATTCTGTTGTAGAGATAGAAAGTTGGCCAATACGCAATTCAATGGTGTGTGTTAGGGTGTGCACAGGTAGAAGTATATGTTTGGATGTTCATGCCTATGGACAACCGTGGGCATCATTCTTCCGGAGCCATCCACCTTGTTTTTGTATCAATATGTATGTATGTATGTATGTATGTATGTATGTATGTATGTATATGCATGCATGCATGTAGCATGTATATTTTTTGCTTTACATTTATTTGAGTGTGTCTGGTGTGGGGAGATAGAGGTGCAGCAAATGTGCTATGGTGAACATGTGGAGGGAAAGAGAACAGTTAGAGGTCTTCCCTCCACCAGGCGGTCCCAGGGGTCTGACTCAGGCTGTCAGAGTGGTGTCAATCCCCCTTTACCTACTGAGTCTGCTCCACCTTAAGGAAAGACCTCTCAATGGCTGGTAGGTTGTCGGTTAGGCTAGCTAGGTTGGCCAGCCAGCAAACCCAAGGAATCTCCTGCCTATGCCCCCAACTGGGGTTACAGGTGCGTGCTGTCATATCCAGCTTCTCTATGTGGGCTCTGGGGGACTCGGGTCTTCATTCTCGATGGCATGAGCTACCTGCCCAGCCCTATTCTTAATGTTGGCACATATGTAATTTTAAGGTAGAAATAAAAAAAAATTTTGAGACAGAATCTTTCTCTGTAGTCCTGACTATCCTGGAATTTGCTCTGTAGATCAGGCTGGCTTGAACTCACAGAGATCCTTTTGTCTCTGCCTCTGCAGAGACTAAAAGTATTCTCCACCATTCCATGCCCTTAAGGTAGAAATCTTAAGCAGAAAAAAAAAAAACACTACAGTAACAAGAAACTACTTCTTCAAAAATTAAATATTGAGAAAGCCAGTCAATTAAACAAAACAAACAAACCTCTAAAATCCAACTTCTCTTATAAAATATTTGCACAGAACTTGGCTAATCTTTGATAGAATTCTGCCAGACTCAGTGGCCCATGTCTCTGTGTAATTTTATTATGCCTAAGGCAAAATGGAAGGCAGAGATAGAATTCCCAGAAGTCCATAGGCCATCTAGTCTGAAGTATGCAGAGAAGGCATAAACAAGAGAGACCTTTAGTTGAAGTTGGAAGGTAAGGTCTGATACCCAAGGTTGTCTCCTGTACTTCACTCATGTGATAAAGTACATACATGCTCCTCCCCACTCACAGATTACACACATACACATCCCTGCACAAACAAAAATCAACTGTAATTTGCATTTCATTGTATAACTCCAGTGATGCCATGAGATCATGCTAAAGTCTGGATTTAGGCTATGTTCTTCTGAAAAGGGCCAATCTGTAGGCTTTCCACCTTGTTCAAACCTTGTAACTAGACCTAAATGTACATTGTGCTCATTGTGCTCTGCTAGCTGGATATTGATCATCAAAAAGAAAACATTTCAGAACTACTAGTAAGATGACTCAGGGGAGAAGGTACTTGTATCCAATTGTGTGTTTGATTCCTGGGACCCACATGGTAGGAGAGAATAAATTCACACAAGTTATTCTTTGACCTCCATATGTAGCCATGGCACTTGTGTACTAGAGTGCACACACACACTCACAATAAATAAATGTAATTAAAAAAACATTACAAATAAAATTTACCGAGACGGCCTTTGAAAAGAAAGCACTCCAGCAATTAGAGCATGGACTAGCAGCGCCGCCTAGTGGTCAGGTGGCACAACAGACTTGCTGCTACTGTTCCATTAACATGGCTTGGAGGATAACTACTAGGGACATCTTGAAAAACTATCTCAGCAATAGTGTCTGGTCCTGCAGATCACCACTGGTTGTTGCCCTGATGATAAAGTTGCAAGTGACCTCTGTCAAGGTTGACAATTTCCTTGTCAAACAAAGAACCTCCTCTTCCTACATCCATGGAGATCTAGGTTGATGACTTCGCCTATTTTACTAAATATGAGAAAAAGTAAAAATGATAACAATAAATGCAAAATGAAAGCATTTGAAATATCTGAAAATCCAGACTTACTCTTCTGAAAATGATGGTACTGGGTGCAGGCTTGTGTGTGTGTGTGAGCGTGTGTGTGTACATCACAGCCATATTTTTCTTCACTGCTGATCATTCTGTCCAACTTCACTCCAAAAGAGAGTGGCGCACATCCTAATTCACAAATGACCTGCAGTAGTTAAGTTGCTCTCAATAACCCAGAGTAATTTAGAAGGGCTGAGATGCATGACTTGCATTCGCATGCATGTATATGTTTAGGTAGTACTGGGGATCGAACTTGCCAAGCAAGTTCCACCATCAACCTCTGTCTCCAGCCCAAGAAGCCAGATTAACAGAGGCTAAATAAAAACAGTTTAAGGTGAAAAAGAATAGCATTTTGCCATTTGCAGAGCAGTCAATTAAACATTGTTATTTTAGAGACAGAAAACTGATGGGACTCTTCTGCCCACAGGATAGTAGATCCTGTGAGGAAGTGGGTGGTGCCTTTAATCCCAGAATTTGGGAGGCAGAGGAAGGAGAATTTCTGTGAGTTCAAGGCTAGTCTGGTCTACAGAGTGAGTTCCAGGACAGCTTGGGCTACACAGAGAAACCATGTCTTAAAAACCAATCAACCAACCCACCAAAAGTCCAGAGAGGTGCTGAAGAAAGGCTGAGCTGGAAATGCGTGTGGCTACCTCAGGTGAAGTTCAGCTTAAAGGTCATGAACCTGGTCTGGCATGACCACGGACACAGGCAGACTGATTGGAGGGAAGACCAACTCTCACAGTAGAGTCTTCAAACACAACTGAGAAGGAGTAGGAAGAGTTAAGGAGACAGACACACAGTCTGCTTGCTTTTCCCCTCTGGAGCTGAGCCCAGAGCCTCACGCATGCTAGGCAAACACTCTATCATCACGTCTTACTTCTTTCAAAAATGTTAAGTTTATCTTGTATCTTTGTTTTCCTCCACTGTGGACAGTGTAGCTTTTCACTAAGGCAGTGTTTCAAGAAAACAAGCGTCTCTACTAGCACTTATTCGGTAAGCTGTGGAAGAGGCAAAGTACACAAGTCACTCAGATGCTGAAAGCTGACCTTTCCTCATGTGTATCTTTTTCTTCACAGGTCCATAACAGATGAGGCATATGCTGGCCTTCCATGACCTTAGAGACATCTCTTGTTTTGATGTTATGGTCAGTTCATCATTCCTGAAGTAAATCTAGTTCCTTTGGGCTTTAATCTAGTGTTATAAAAGCAAATCTCTTTAAGAGTTTCAACAAGGTCTTGCTAAATTTTCTAGATTATCACAAACTTGTTTCAGTCTCCCAAGTGTTGGGATTATAGAC
Source organism: Rhynchomys soricoides (assembly GCA_019843965.1). Classification (NCBI taxonomy): domain Eukaryota; kingdom Metazoa; phylum Chordata; class Mammalia; order Rodentia; family Muridae; genus Rhynchomys; species Rhynchomys soricoides. The sequence goes on along the minus strand of JADRCH010000006.1, from coordinate 7,536,186 downwards.
CTGCAACCACCATAGCCACTTTTTTTTTTTTTTTTAAATTACTTTCCTAGAAAAGACTTTTAAAAAAAAATAAATAAAAGATTTATTTTATGACTGTTTTGCCTGCATGTATGACTGTATACTACATGTATGTTGTCCCTAGACCAGGGTATTTTTGAAGTTCACCATGATGTCTATAGATAATAATGTATTTCCTTAAATCTTTTCCCCCTTAGGAATTAAAGCGTATCTTCCATGACATTATACATAAAAGACTGATGATTTAAATGCTACCAAAAAAGTTGGTAAGAAAGGAAAACACCTGTTTTTCTGTCCCATTTACAACCCTTTTCCCCCTGCCCCATACCACCCAAGCATACAGACAGAGGCTGTTTGTTTCCTTGAATAGAGTTTTTCCCTTCCTGGTTAAAAAGGAGGGCAGGAGGGGAAATCACGGTGGGAAGCTAGATGACACTGTCTCTACTTCAGGACTTTGCCTGAATCCTCTTTGGTCTTCAGGCACAGAGGGCTCCTCGACAACAGTGTCACGTATGCCAGGCTTTGCTGCTCTTTTTAAGGTGCCAGTCTGATCCACTTTAAAAAAAAGAAAAAAAAAAGTGGTGGTGGGTGGTGGTAGTTCACAATGTACATGGGGACATTGGAGGTCAACTCTGGAGTCCATTCTTTCCTACCATGGGATCTGGGGATCAAACACAGGTCAGCACAGCCAGATCCCTTTTTTGTGTATGTTTTTTAAGACAGGGTTTCTCTGCATAGCTCTGGCTATCCTGGAACTCATTCTGTTGAACAGGCTGGCCTCAAACCCAGAGACTGGCCTTTCATCACCACCATTTGGCTTTTTTGTTGTTTAGTTTTTTGATACAGTTTTGCCATGCAGCCCTGGCTCCTGGCCTTGGATTTTTTTTTTTATATAATTTATTTATTCTTGTTCAATGTACATTGGTGTTTTGCCCATATGTCTGTGTGAGGGTGTCAGATTCCCTGGAACTGGACTTGCAGACAATTGTAGCCACCATGTGGTTGCTGGGAATTGTTGTGGGTCCTGAACTCAGGACCTCTAGAAGAGCAGCCAGTGCTCTCAACTGCTGAGCCACCTCTACAGCCTGCCCTGGCCTTGAATTTTTGACAGTCCTATTTCAGGATCCTAAGGGTTGAGGTTGTCATGTGACACCATTCTCAATTTTAGTCCGTTCTTGACTTAAAACAAAAACAAACAAAAAAAAAAAGGGCAAGAATGGACCTGCTCTTCCTCAATGTCTTAATGTACTATGTGAAACAAGCTAACCTATCAAGGCATTCATCTAAAAATAATGAACCTTCTCAAAACAAGTGGTCTTTCTCTATGGCTTACTCAGGAAAGCCTTACTCTTGAAGTGTTTCTACAGAAATAATAGGTGAACAGGGACTGCGTATATATTTGGAACCAAAAATTTGAACGTGACTTAATAGCAGGATATAATACACCCAAACTTCTAAAGGTATTTTCTGTCACCTGACCACTGCGAGACTCTTCTCACCCCTGTGAGGGACAATCATCTCCTTGCCTAAGCAGAGTCCAGACACTGGGTCTCTGATTTGGTGTGCACCTGCCTCCCTTCATCTCTGACTCACCTCCATGCAGGTTCTCATTATCTCTTGCCAGTGCTTGTCTACATGACTCCTCACAGCTCCCTTCCTCTCAGCCCATCTTTTACACTGGCAGTACAGTTTGCTGCTTTGACATTTGCTGATTACATTCTTTGGACGACTCTAGTGTGAGTCTAAACTTGCATGCTAGCTCCTCCTGCAACAGCTTTGTCAGCATCTCTCCTTCTGTCCCCGTCCTTCTATCTAATGTACTCAATCCTATTTTTTGATGTGTGTTGAAGCCAGAAGTTAATGTTAGCTGTCTTCATTTGTTTTCTCGAGACAAGGTTTCTCTGTGTAGCCCTAGAACTCCTTCTAGACTAGGATGGCCTCGAACTCAAAGATCTGCTTGGCTCTTCCTCCTGAGTGCTGGGATTAAAGCCGTGTGCTCTAAAATTTTTATTATTTATAGTGTGTACATACCCACTGGTGTGGGAATGTACATATGTGAGCAGATGCCGTCAGAGGCCAGAGGCTTCAGATTCCCTGGAGCTGGAGTTTCAGGCGTCTGTGAGCCACCTGAGGTGGGTGCTGGGAACTCAACTTGGTTTTTCTGCAACAGCAATGTATGTTCTTAAACACTGAGCCTACCTTTCCAGCCCCTTTCTTTTTGCTTTATTTTGTAGACAAGGTCTCTCTGTGTAGCCCTGGCTGTCCTGCAACTAGCTCTGTAGACCAGACTGGTCTCAAACTCAAGAGATAGGCCTGTCTTTGCCTCCAGAGTGCTGGGATTAAAGGCATGCACCACCACCACCTGGCTTCCATGTTTTTCTTAATGTTCCTTTAAAGGGACCCAGTGGTCCTAACAGAAACTACACTTGGGTTTCTCATGCCTCCAGGACTGTCATTCTTCCTGATCTGCTTTACATACCTGTTAGTCCAAATTCTTATACAGTGCTCCAATCAAGAGCCCCTTTCTTCCTCAGAAAGGTTTTCTCCTTATCTCCTATTAAAATGTATCTAAACACATGGAACTGGTGTTCCAAAGTGTGGATTTCCTTAACATTTGCAGTGCATCTTCTCCTTATAGCTGCAACTCTAAATATCCTGCATTCACTGCTGCTTTCCAATAATCATCTCTGAAGCTGAAATCTTCCCTGGGTTTTCAAACACATCCGGAGAACACAGTTTACCACTTATTTGGGCGTTTTAGTTATCTCCTTGTTTGGACATAACTATTTTTTGTTGCTGTGGTATATATAGTTTTTTTTCTTCCTCTTGTGATATAACCACAGCTTGAAGCGGAGATTTTGATGGTGATCTTCATCCTTCTGTCATGGCAATGAATAAAGCAGCACACTGATAGCTAAGTCTATGGAGATGTCTGTAAGTCTATGGTAGACACTGCTGATGGCTCACTGGGGAAGCTGGGACCCCACTCAGCACCCTTGCCTCACTCTGCAGGTGGTCTCAGGTAACTGAGGGGTCTCCAATGCCAATGCAGCTCTCCCTTGAGGTCTTTGGCTTATGAGTTGCCCAGACTCCTGCATGTACAATGCCAATGAACTCATAGGTTTCCAAGGCTGCACTTGGACAGACCTGTTTCTTTGGTCAGTGCAAGCAGGCATTCCCATGTGTCTCCCTAGGAAAAGTCACACACTAGCATGAGTTCTCTCCTGGAGAAGGAGTTATATCATACTTTTTGTTATTTCTCAGTTCATCTTTTCGATTTTGAAAAATAAATTATACCAGTAAAATGAATGTAGGATTTGGTCTTTGAAAACCCATTATAGAACAAAGAGAAGATTAACCACTGGCGAAAGGAGTGTAAACTGGGGAGGCAGACCAGATAGGCATAAATGAAAATAATTTTACTTTTGGTAGTCATTTGAAGGTTCGAGAGGGGAGGGGTTGAGAGATGGCTCAGCAGTTATGAGCACTGGCTGCTCTTCCACAGGATCCAGGTTCAATTCCCAGCACCCATTTGGGAGCTTACAACTGTCTCTAACTAATGCGCATAAAATAAGTAAAAAGTTTTAAAAAGAGGTTCAAGGGGTCGTTATTACATGCTTTTCCCAAGTTCCCACTTTTCCTCTAAGGAAATGCAGTTATAATCTTAAATACTACACAGAAGGCTCTACGGAGAACCACAGGTAGTGCCCTGTGAATCAGACTAGAGCCAAAAAGAAGAAAGACACCCTACATCTATGACCCTAAAATATCATTTAAGATGACAAGAGAGCCTATGGGAGCAGTCTGCATTTGTTTCGTCAGCACCTGGCAGTGGCCGGGTCAAAGCACACCTTGAACATGCTTGCCCTGTGTACTGATAAAGGGTTCCACTGCAGGACACCTAGTCAACTCTGCAGCCAATCGCCAAACACACGTTCTATTTTAAGCAAGTGTTCAAGCTGTTATGGTAGTAGAAGCTTACAGAACCAGCTACTCTGGAGGCAGAAAGCAGGGCAACGTAGAAAGACACTGTAGTAGGAAGAAGAAATCTCCTAAAACACAAGAATCTAACCAAAAACATTACTCAGCAACTTAGGCACCACATCAGTATCAGGTGAGCAGGAAGAGTTGAGCCCCAGCAGCTTTGGGTGCCCTTCAGTCACTTTAACTTGTTTGGCCACTATAACCACGGAGCACATTTTATCTCTGTTTATGAGCTTTCCTTGCCACAAACAAAGCTTAAAAGCTGTAATTCAAAGCAAAGTATAAAATACATTCCCAGGATCTTATTAATCACTTACCGGCTCTGTGGCTTGAAGAAAGTATTTACATTTCCTGACTGTCTATTTCTTCCCTTACAAAAGACAGAGAACATGCTTGTAAGGCAGCGGTGAAAACTGTCCACTGTGTGTAAAATGGGTAACATGGTGTTTGGTGTGTATAAGCAGCTACAAAGTAGCAGCTGTTGTCCTAATCGCAGATGACTTTTTTTTAAAATATCACACTAAATATCAGGTTAGAGACAGCATGTACTGACTCTATTGCAAAGTCTCTGCAATATCATATTAGCAGTAACAATTTCTGGAGACTTCATAAAATAAAAAAATACACTTACTATTGTCATTAATATGATCTTTAATAAATGGAATAATGCACCATTTTACAGCAAGCCTTTTAAACCTAAAGAACTGCCTTAAAACTTCCTTTGCCAATGTCTCTGTCTCAATACAATCTTTTTATTTAGGTTTATATATATCAAAGCATTTACTTACACTTATTCATAGAAAACTCTTTAGTGGCTTAATGTCAGCGTTCATAGTGGCATCCATAGATAATACAAAAGGAAAGTGATCTGCTTTATTTCATACTCACTGCTCCGTCACACAACTTAGAGAGCATAGCAAGGTCTCAGATGGCTTATACAAAAGCAAAATAACTGAAAGTAATTACTCATAAATTCACACACGATATTCTACCTGTAATGTAAGAGCAAAACACACCAACAAAAGATACCCGTTAACAAGAAAGAGGGCTCTGAGGAAGTGCCAGTATTGTCAGCCTTTCTTTTCCTAAAAAGCATCCTCAGAAATGAATACTTGGTAGCTTATGTTTCTCCTGTCCATTCAGGAAAACCATGGCAGCTACACATCTCCATGTTTCAGCTATAACACCCTAAGAGTTAGTGTATTTTTACAGTTATCCATGTAAGTTCATATGAAAAATTAGCAACAGAAAACTAAGGATGATTCCAGCTTACACAAACACATATAATACAATCTCTATAGAAATGAAGACAAGGCATACACCATTGCTTAAATAAATAAATGTTACCAGAAAAAAAAAAGCCACAGAAGTAAAGCAACTTAATATTAAATTGAAACCTAATTGCTTTGAATTACATTTTTTAATAATTAGTTTCTTATTCTTATACATCTTTACAAATGTTTCTTTTATACGCTTAAGACTGATAACAAGGTAAGGAGCCTGAGACAAGAGACTGATTACAAAACCTCACTGCTAAGATCTAAATATACAGCGGACCAATTAGAACTTGAGTTTGTCAACTCAAAGAACAACTGTTTGGCTCTGACAATGTGAAAAACTGGTCACCATGGTTCACCTTCTCAAAGCCATCAAGCTGTCACCAAAGCTAGAGCCATCAGCTCACTTTTTAGAAAATCCTTTTTTTTTTTTTTTTCCCAAGACATGGTTTCTCTGTGTAGCCCTGGCTATCCTGGAACTCACTCTGTAGACCAGGCTGGCCTCGAACTCAGAAATCCGCCTGTCTCTGCCTACCGAGTGCTGGGATTAAAGGCGTGCGCCACCACTGCCCGGCTAGAAAATCTTATAATGCTAATTATCCCGTAAGAAAATTCTCTCTCACAATTACCTTTCCTAATCTTATTAAAAAATAAAACAGAATGAAACATTTGCCCCATCATGTATATCCACAGAACCAAGAACAGAAAGTGTTTAAGCCAGGGCTTCAATTCCAAGGCTTAAATCTGCTGTAACATGTGGCCAATTAGTTGAGTCATTCCTTCTATTCAGTAATTATGGAACTGGGCAAGTTTTATGATTAATGAAATCAAAATCATGTTGATGTGAATTAGGTCATATAATATGATGAAACATTACTATTCAACAAACACTTTTAAATATTCAACTAGATCTAATTGCTTGTTTGTTAGCAACTGAACTCTTTCAGCGTACAAACAGATGAAAGGGGCCCTGAGCTTTTAGGTAATACTATGTCTAAAAGTGATTCCAAACCATGAAGATGTTTCTGGAATTTAAAATACAAATTAAATGGGGGAAAACATTTTGAAAAGAAAGAACAGTCAAGTTGTAAATTCAAGTACAGTCGATTTTCTTTTTAAATTCAGTTACAAACTAGACATTCTAATGAAGCAATATAGTTCTAAAGATTCTTTCTGTTCCAGATTTTAATGTGGACTGCAAACTACATTTTACAAGTGAATGTGTATGTTTACAATGCTCATTAGAAACACCACAAACATCAGTAATAACAAAATTGAAATTTTTAAAAAGACTCAATAGATTTATTTGGGGCATAATCTTAACATAAAGTATAGCTTCTTAAAATTTATATGGCATGGGATACATTTTTTAAGGATTTCCTTCCTATGCAAACACCTAGCTTGAATCACTTAAAAGTTTTAGTTCAGTCTATGCTGCAAAAAAATGATAAGCATTTCAAAAGTGGTCTACAAAAATACAAAAACATCCATGAATACCTGATTTTTGTAGGGTCTGCTTTTGAAAATTAGTTTTGCATTTAGTGTTTAATACAGTACTTGAAAAAGAGAAAAATGTATAATATTTGTTGTGGCTCAATCATAATACCCAAACATATAATACTAATATTATACTGTAACATAGGTTAGAGTTTAATGGGAAAAAAAGATACATGATTATGTATGCATGGCTTTATAGTTATATCTGTACAGATATAAAAATCATAAAACATACTTTGATAGAAAAATGTTAGACAATACAAAAATTAGGTACTGATTTTTCAGGTGGTCTGATGATTAAATCTAATGGTAACATCTTTTCTCTCAATTCTATCAAACTATTGTGCTATAAATTAACTGGAGTAATTAATTTTAATATAATATAGAATTTTAATGCTTTTAAATATAAATAAAGTAATTAAAATAGATTTGGGAAGCGAAAACCCTAAAGGAAGTGAACAATTTTATCTGATGAACTGGTGTTAACTGAGAAGCCAGAAGCTGACTGAAGAGTGTTAGAAAGGATGACCATCTATTCTCTTCTCCCTACTAGGTATGAGAAACAGACCTTAAATCAAACAAGGGAGACAGGGCAGGTATGAAGAAAACTTTCCTGACATATGACTGCATGTCAGATAGTAGAGGGACAGGCGCTCTAAACCGTGAGAGACTTAGAGAGGGACAGGTAGGTGGTAACACCTCTTTGGGTACTTCGAGATTTCCTCTGTGTTAATGTGGACACTTAGGAAAAAACCTTTGTTAAGTAGCTCAGAAAGTACCTGGCTAGACTGATAAAAATCAATGAGCACAGTTAGGAAGGGATCATGTAAGGTAGTTTTTGGATGAAGTTTGCATAGTTCATAATCTAAAAAAAAAAGTTAAAAAAAATAAAAACAAAATATACCCCAACCCACTGCTAGTCAAGATGTGAATATTTAAAATTATCATAGCCTAAAAGAGACTCCTAGGGCCTATGAGGGGGTATTACACACTTCCTAGAATGACTGGTCTAGAACAATAGAATTAGAATGTGTGCAGAATCTTTTTAGGAGTTAAAGATATAAGGTAATTATATACTTTCAAAAATCTGTGGATAGTCATGTAATAACATATATATGACCAGTACTAAGCTCAACACAGGTTTATAAAATGTGACATGGTGTAATATCAAATTCTAGAAGTCAGCGACTCCCAATGTACTATTCATGTCGATAAACATGATTAAAAGGAAACCAGTATTTATCGATTTTTTTCTATTTTAAATGACTAATTAACAGAGAGTAAAAGTACACTATGATATCAGGTGTTCCTGTGGGATTCAGAAGTCAAACTGGGAGATATTTTAAATAAAAATATTTGCCAAAATTTGTAATTCCCACTGATTTGACTGCTCTTTATGTTCTCGTTCAGAACCAACACACAGGTTCTGGAACAAGTAAGTAAACACATGTACAGAACCTACACTAGCCTGCTTTATAAAAAGACTATTAACCTTGCATTCTTTCTACAGATCATTTAGTTCTCTGGATTAACAATTTTTCTGACATTGGTAAAGCTAAAATTTTAAAGATGGAGTCAAAGGATTAAGAAGACTGCAAATTTACATGCACTTCTTTTGTCCAAGTTAAGTATGGGATCACATTAGGGAGCCTCTGTTCCCTTGGCCACCCTCACTTTTTTCTTAACTTTGCCTTTCATTCTGCAATGTAACAACATTCGGAGACAGGTAAAACGAGTGTTGAGCTGTAAGCTGAATTTTGTATTGAATTAGGGATTGTTTTTAAGCAACAGTGATTGTGGACCTTTATGTTTACCTAACTTAAGACCATTAAGGTACCTGGTTTGGCTTACACACAAACTACACGTCTGCCGGAGCACATCATATCAGTACACTGCACACCAGTTCATAAAGAATGTAGACCGTGTGTTGTGCATAAAAGACACATGGACAGACAGACCCAGGGTGAAATCCCAGATGTGTCTGGGTATGTATGAAACACAAATTTCCTCTTAATTTTTGTTTCCTCATTTATAAAATATGAATATTGTAATATGGTTGCTCTGAGGATGAAAAAACTAAGTGTATGCAATGCCAGTTTTCAGCATATGTCTTCATAAACTTCTACAGTAGCAGTGTTTTTAAAATTATACACTTAAATTATTTAGGGTTTTTATTTAAATAATTTTATTCTATATATAATTCAAACCAAGTTCTTTCCATTACTTAGCTCTGGTATATAACTAGTATTTTAAGATTTATTTTTGTCACTTATGGTTATGTGTATGTGTGTGTTGGGGCTGGGATGGGGTGTTACGTGCATGTCAGTGGAGACCAAAAAAGGGAATTAGATTCTGTGGAGGTTGTGAGCTGCCATGTTGCTGCTGGGAACTGCACGTGGGTCCTCTGTAGGCGCAGGAAGCACTGTTATTGTTATGCCATCTCTCCAGCCCCACAACTACTATTTTCTTAAGGAAACTAACACCATACTCTGATGTCCCACTATGATGCTTTTAAGATTAGATTACTGTCAGGAGAAATCTTTTTTAATGGAATGACTTTTATTCAAAAGGCCTAAAATTAATTTTTTCTTTCTTTTTTTTGAGACAGGGTTTCTCTGTGTAGCCCTGGCTGACCTGAAACTCACTCTGTAGACCAGGCTGGCCTCGAACTCAGAAACCCTCCTGCCTCTGCCTCCTGAGTGCTGGGATTAAAGACGTGTGCCACCACTGCCTGGCCTAAAATTAATTTTTGTGTGTGAAATTTTGTAGTAAATTCCATTTCAGCTTCAAGAATCAGATTAAATAAATCTAACTAGTAATTTAAGTTATTAAGGGGATTTCTGCATGCTGTGTATTATAAATTTCAAAATTTATTAACATGACCTATACTTACCACCTTTCCTGTCTTCAAGCAGTTCAAGGAATTATTTGTTCTAAATATATTTGCATGAGATGGAAAACTATAGAGATTTCTTTTATCTGGCATATTAATTATTAAACATTAAAGACTTGGAAAATTCACAACTGACTGGCCCTAATACAAACTGTATCAGAATGTAAGATAATTTTTCTGACAGGAAAAGATCAGCTGGACCTCAAAGGGTCATTTATTCTTAATGTTTCAAATTGGAGATGGGAGGAATATAATTTATTTTGATGTAAAGTTGTCCTACAACTGAAAAATAAAAATTCTGAAATGCATTTGAAAGCCATTTGGACAAAAGAAATAAGTGAAAGATACAAATTATTTGTTACTTAAACAAAGGACAGTAACTAATTAGAAAAAAACAAAACAACTGTATGCCAGAAGACAAAAATATATATTAAGACTCTGAACCACAAGAGGGGCCAATGAAACACAAAGTGAGAAAGGAATCCTGGGCACAAGTGAGATAACCTTAATCCTAAAACTGAGAGCTCCAGTCAGCATTCCAGCTGAATAAATGGTAAATGCTGTGACATCAGAGCATGGCAGACAGCAAGTGATGGAAGGCCCTGTATGAGTTAAATGGAAGGAAAAAGGATTACAAATGAGAAAACGGTGTTCAGGACACAAGAACCAAAATCTGAGAATCTGAAAAAACATGAGAACAGTTTGTCTGCAAACTGACAGGAAGCAATGTTTAGGGGAAATCCCTAAATTTTTGACAGAAAGTATGTTATTAAAAGACACAGAGACTACTGTTTTAGAGATCATTAGTGACAAAAGAAGCAAAAGCTGCAAGCATGACAGCGATGTCATGGCACACCATCACCAGAAGCGTGCTCTACTACAGCATACACAGTGAATGCTGCTTGCAGTCAAAGAACACGTGAAACTGGCAAGACAAAACCAGGATTAGTGAGGAAATAAACTTAGGAAAGACAGAGGGTTGATCTTAGTGTGTGCAATGGCCTAAGGCTGGCAGCAAGCCTCTCTTCCATAGGGACCTGGGGTGCTGGCGGGTGAGCTCTCCACAGTGTGTTAGGTCATGGGAGGAGGAGTCGTTCTACATACAACTGTCAGGCTGTGCTGGGAAACAATGAACCGTACTATAGATTCAATTATCACATACTTCTGAAGTTATTATAAATAGAAAATGTAATTCAATTTGTGATGGTCAGAAAATGAAAGTTACTATACGAATCACCTTACCCAGCTACTTACTTAAAAATTCCATGTATGTTTAGCGCTATACATTTTCTGATAAAAAATATTTCTTAAATAATGAATACAGACATGAACATATACATAGAAAAATAAAATGGAAAAGGCTAATATTTACTTTTTTCTGTTTTGTTCTATGCTCTTTTATGAACTTCCAAAACCAGAACCAGATAAGCTTATTAAAATGCCTGGAAGGAAACAGCATTTGGAAGGTTAGATGACAATGCATTTAAGAAGAGGTTTTGGTAAGTCATTTGTGGAGCCCTTTGGACAGTGTCTATGCAATCTCCATAAGGAGAAAGCTAGAAAATGTTCGTATTATTGAAGAACGGGGAAAAATGTTTCAGCAATGGAAGAATGTGTGCCCTGCTAGGAAGAGAGCAGATTGTGGTCTAAAGACTATTGCACATTCAAATAAAATATAAGAGAAAAGAATGTCGAACAGATTATGGTCAAAAACACGTTAACATATAAACTAGCTTGTGCCCAGAAATAAAACATGGATACCAGACAGCATTGCAGTCAAACCTGTCTTAATTTGCTTCTGTTTTAATGACCTTTAGAAAATGGTCCAAACTGATTATCAGCAATACATTGTTTTTGCTTTTTTCTTAAAAAAATATTTTGAGACCACTTTTGATAAGCACACATATAATGTGGTCATAACAGACAAATATAACTTTAGCTAGACTAAACAAAAGTGCAAAACTTAAAAAACAAAATTAAAAAATATGGAAGCATAAGCTAAAATTTTCTGCATAGCTGAAATCTATTTAAAGCAAGTCCTTGCTGCAAGGGTGGGAAGGGGTGCTGACAGGAGGTTAAAGCAGTTTTTTTTTTTTAAAATGTCTCTGCATGTTTAAATGATGCAAAAAAATAATTTCACTCCATAAGCTTGAAAACATCTCACAGACAATTCATTCCTATATCTTTAGACACCATGGTTGTGGCAGTGCCCCCCTCTGCCAGGTACACAGCAGTGCTAGACTTAGAATGGACTGCCCTGTCACTGCTGTTGTTGTTGACCTCACAGTCCAGTGGCTCCGTGGAGATGACCCAAGTGGACGGGCGCCACCGCTTAAGAGAGTATGGAGTTTTCACACGTCTCTTGATCTTTTCGCCTGATCCTGATTTGCCATCTTGTGTTGACTCACCTACTGGAAACAAAAGTACAGGACATGAGCTGTGTAAAAGGAAAATATTTAAAAGTAAAGGAGATTGCTGGGTATATAATGCAGTTGATGGAGTGCTTGCCCAGAATGCAAAGGGTCCTGAGCTCCATCCCAGTACCACAGAAGCCCCGGTCCTGGTGCATATGGTAATCCCAGCACCTTGGAAATAGAAGCAGGAGGATCAGAGGCTCAATATCCTCCTCCACCATACAGTTACTGCATAAGGCCTGCCTGAGCTATATAAGACCCTGTCACCAAAACCAAACAAAACTAAGCTGGATGGGAAATAAAGGGGCTGAATTTCACAAACAGGTCAAACCAGCATAGAACCCAATGAAAGACATTTCTTGAAATATGTGATCATGCTAGGCGATGTTTTTCTAGGCAAAATTCAACCATCTCAGTTTTGAGTCTTACCTAAAAAATAATTAAAACTCACAAGAACTAAGAAAATTCAAAATCCTTAACTGTATTCTCAAATTCTTTTGCTCTGGTGTAGATGCCAACTTACTAAAAACACGTATCATTTGACTTAAATGCTGATAGCTGGGCTAGCTGTGGGTGGGTGATGTACTCCTGTAATCCAAGTTCCTAAGAATCTGAGGCAGAATGATATTAAATTCAAGTCCAGCCTTTGGCCACAATGAGTTGCAGAATGAGTCCTTGTCTCAAAATGACAAAGCAAAACAAAAAATGTCCAAAGTGGACCAAATCAAAAGGCCTCTAACATGTAATAGTTTTGGAGGGATGACCATTTTCCCATTAATTTTCTGTTTTTATACTTGACAAGATGCTTTATGGATACAGAAGCATGAAGGGTATGTCAACTGGCTTGTAATATAAACCACTTAAGCAAATGGCCAGGTTTTCTTTGTGGTTCTGAAGACCAAAACCTAGACCTTGTGTATTACAGGCAGGTGTTCTACCCTGAGCTACACCTCCAGGCAAGGGGTAGATACTTGCTATTCTGAGACCATTTTCCAGCCTATTCTTTAGTTTAAGAAAGCATAAAACATATAAAAGAAGTCCTTTGACGTCTATGATTTACTAAGAGTGTTGGCACACTCTTAATCTCAGCAGTTTGTGAGTTTAAGACCAGCCTTGTCTATATAGCAAGTTCCAGGCCAGTCAGGGCTTACACACACACACACCCAAAGACTTACTAAGGTTAAAAACTAAATATAGATTTAATATATTAACATGTATAGCAAATATTTTAGAAGTAAACATGGTGTGATGTCACTACTTGTGCCCTGACACTACTGAATACTGATTTAATTTCATCTGTTACAGCAAATATGTGAACCACACATAGAGAAGCCATCAAGCAAAACACAAATTACATTGGTAATTCTTCTACTTGTGATACTAGCTTTTTAAATTGTCATTGACCAAAAAGAAGGGGGGGGGGAGGAGAAATAAAACAAAGCCCCAAACCCTTTACAATAATCTAATTTCTTCCAAGGCCCAGTCACTTTGTCTCTGGAAGTAATAAAGGTAAAGAATCACTAGTTGAAAACACATGATTCTATTTTATTTAGCTGTCCCAAGGAATACTGCACAACCCCTCCACTTACTCTGTATACTGCTGCCATCCAGGATATTTGTGGCTGAAAGATCCAGAGAGTTGGGCCTCTGTGCTCTTCTGGGCTTTGATGGCCCAGGATCTGCAGCTGTGCTTGTAACACCTTGTGTAAGGACATCTTGTTCTGAACATGGATTGCTGTTGTTGTTATTGGAATTAGTTCGGCCACCTTCTGATGGCCGTTCTCTCCTGTCTACCAAACGATCCAGAACCCCTTCATCATGGCCAGCCTGTTGCTCTCGTCTCAGTAAAGGTTCATGCTCATCAGGACTGGAATTGATATTCAGCCTGGTATCCTCACTAATAAATTGATTCTGCAGCATTTCTTGGGCCCTGTGTGCCACTATGTTGGCTGCCTGGCCAGATGGCACTGCCCCATTGGCATACTGGGTTGTGGCAGCATGGGAATTAACACTGTGGCTTCTACCTGCCACACCATTCATAGTTACTGTCACCACATGAGGCTCTGCTGCATTGATTGTATTCATCTTGGCAACTCCAGTTTCTACTTGTTTCAAGTTTGATTTGTGCTTGTTGCCAAATTTTAGCCGTGGTTCTTTTGTTGAATTTTTGGTGTTCAAAGGTAAACTAGTAGGTCTCTTAGGAAGGTTCTGTTGCTTAGGGAGAGGATAGATCTGAGCAGGTGGAACATCAGGAATTAAACACGCTTGCCCATTTGCAGCCTGTGTGAAGTCCTGTTGTCCAGTCACTTCCACCGCTAGCTTTATGAGTGGATAAAGCAAGCTAGAACTGGTACTGCTCAATGGGTCTGGCCCACTGAACTGCTTCAGAGAATGCTCCATGAGATTCTCATCAGAGCTTTCCTTGAGGTTCTTATCAACTTCTTTTGGATCTAGCTTATTAGTCTCCAAGTCTTCTTCTGTCAGCTGTAAGCAGACAGGGGTTGGCCCAATTGACTGTGCAACATTTGTGGCATGCAAATGTGTCTCATCTGGGTATGGCATCTCAGATATGGTGGTCATGCCAGTACTTGGAGTGAGGCCAGTGGTGTTTGTGGTGGTTGTATTTGTGGACAGGCTTGTGACGCTTGTTTCTGGGCTAGGGATTCGAGCTTGTGCTTGCTGTCGTTCATAATTAATTGAGTTTCGGTTCTTTTCTCCTATTGTCAATGGTGTGCTGGACATCGAATGCTCAGAGGAAATATTCTTCACAATGCTGTCAGCATGATGGATGGAGTCTTCAATATATGAGGAAGAGGAATAATCTGGATAAGGCCCGATTTTTGGCACACGCCTATTATGTGACAGGTTGCTTGAAAAGAGAGAAAAACATATACATTGAGATCACAAACTTAGAACAAACGTCTATTCCAAGCAAACACCACTGATTCCAAAGCCCCACTGCTTTTATTTTATGCTTTACATTCTTTTTAGTGCACTCATTTATTTAATATATAAGGGGCACGAGTGGAAGTCAGAGGACCACTTGGGGGAGTTGGTTCTTTTCCAACATGTGGGTCTTAGGAATCAAATTCAGACTGTCAGGCTTGGTGCAAGCACGCCACTGACCAAACTGTCTCACTAGTTCTATTTTACTTTGAATACATATTTAAGAGATTGCTTCAAAATCCTGGTAATTGTTAACAGCTTGGTAAATAAAAACTTTATGAGGTTTTTTTACGCAGTCTGTAAGATTATGTGAAAATCTATTTGGTTCCAGAATAGAATTTTTATGGGTGCTCATTATTTTGGTCTATAAGAGTTAACTTTGGAGCTGAAGGGATAATTCAGTGGTTAAGTGGCTCAGCTACTCTTTGATCTCCAGTACCCACGTGACAGTTCACAAATGCCTATAATTCCAGTCCCTGGAGATCCAATGCCATCTTCTGGCCTTGACAGAACAAAGACAAAATGTAAGAAAAAATACACAAAAGAGTTAATTTAAAAAAAAAAACAACTCACCTATAATTTTATAACATCAACAAAGAACAGTACACTTTTAATGAATTGTATATTTGTATAAGTAGATAGTTTTATAACTTAGAAGATGTATTTATTTTGTATTTCTGTAATCCTAGATCCAATAGTATATCCTTGATGAATATGTTATGGACTAGGTTCAAATGGCCGAGTAATAAAAGGAATAAAGAATTTGTTCATTTTTCCAAAACATGCTCATTTAAGAGAACAGACTAGCAATGTAGCATATTCCTGGGAAGCCACTATCAGTGTAAATGATAGAGCTAGGACATGGGGTGGAATATGACACTCAGATAGAGGAACCAAGCCTCAGGACAGTTCTTTAGTTACTGAAATGCTCTCCTGGGCATGACAGCTCTGGACTGCCTATAGTTATTCTTTCATTTATTAACTACTCTATAATTATTTAAAATCTCATTACAGAAAACATTAGGGATAGTCTTTACTGAGGTGACCAAGGAACTGAGACATTAACAGATAAAAGTATTACAGAAGAGACTCGGCAGTTATAGGAAAATAGGTGCTACAAAAGAAGATTGCTGTATTACAGAGAATGGCATTTGTAACATCAGCAAACAACAAACATACTTTTAAGAAAGTGCTGTTGTACAACCATGAAAAAGGAAGCTAAGGAGATAGGGAGAGTTTAAGGCTCAGTAAAATAAAGCCTACAGTGCAAACACCCATTGAAGAACTATCATTTAAGGAAACTCAGGCGAGACTAGAGGTGAGAGGACCCATTCTAAGTAGAGGTGAGTATACAAAGACAGGGGGGAAGTCAGAGGAAAGGAGAGACATAGGTTATTTTCTTGTCATTCAAGAAAAATTACCAAGTATTTAAAGTAGAAGCTTCAACTAACCCTTTAAGACGTTATGTATAATATCTGTCTGCAGATACATGTGTGCACTGTGTGCCTGTGTGGTACCTGAAGAGGTTAGAATAGGGAGTTATCCTAGTGAGGAACCACCATGTGGGTGAGTGCTGGGAACTGAACCGGGGTTCTCTGCAAGAGCAACAAGGGCTCGTACCACTGAGCCAGCTCTCTAGTCCCTTCAGCTCAATCTTGACAGATGAATAAATGCATACTTTACAGATTATAGGGCAGTATGAATGATATATGAATGATATAGGCAGAATGAGATGGAAGCAGAAGACTTTTCTCATATCTGTAAAGTGAGAACACTTCTATTTAGAATAGCTGGTCTCTACTCTCCTTAATTTGTGATATGCAAGGTATACAGCTGAAGCCCATTCTATCTATTTATTAGTGTAAACTGCACATAACACAAATTGTTCTTACAAAAGAGAATAGAAAATAGGAAAAAAGTTTTCAAGAAAAGTATACTTTTATCTGCATGTTCCCTGGTAATATTTTCCTGGGTGTCTTTCTGAAACTTTTAAATATTTATTATATAAAGTAATAAAGTTATTATCTTTACTCCCAATTACAAAACCAAGAAATATAGGTGATCTACTTACAAGTAGCCAAATCATAGGGATGTTTTGGCTTTTCACCTTTGAGACATGGTATTCATTTGCAGCCTAGATTGGCTTGGAATTCAAATACAGTCTAAACTAGCCTTGAACTTGTGGCAATCCTCTCAAGCTCTAAAATGACAGCCATTAACTACCATGCCTAATTAATTTCATTAGAAAACCTTTTTATTTAGGATTCAAAATTATAGTTTTAACAAATGAAATATCTCATAAAGCAATATTCACAGTGGAGAAGAAAGGCCACTTTTGGGTTGTATTAATGTGAACGTATTAGTAGACTATTTTTAAAGGAAGAACACTGGAGAGGCAGTCTGAAAGTCTTAGTGTCCCGTGAAACAGCAGATAGGTCACAGTTTTATTAGCTTAAAGAGAGAGAGACGACTACTAACAATGACAAAAGATATACCACATGTATGTAGAAGTAGTTACAAACTTTTTATAACAATGAAAATATTTTACCTTTAACATTAAAGGCAAGTTACATTTATAAAGAATTAGTTTGTCTCAAAACATTGTTTCTCTGTGTAGCTCTTAGCTGTGCTGGAACTTGCTCTGTATACCAGGCTGGCCTTGAACTCAGAGATCTGAGTGTTAATGGTGTATGCCACTACGATCAGGTAATAAAGACTAATTTTTACCTGTATCTTTAGATATAAAAATACATATTTTGTCTTGTATTCATAACAAATAAATATTTTCAGAATAAGACTAGAAATACTAAAAGGCTACAGAGACAGCTTAGTGTTTCTTCTCGAAAAGGACCTGAATTCAGTTCATAGCACCAGAGCTCATGAACTGCCTAGAACCCACGCTCTGGGGGAATCTCATCTCATCCTAACTCATCTGCACATCCCTGCTCCCACATCTACATAATTACAAATAACAAAAATAAATCACTTTAAAAATGGCAATATTGAAAGAAAAAATGATAAGCTTTCACTCTAATAAGTGTGAGTTATCACAATATTAGGCTGGCTTGCCAGAATTTATTCCTGTCCTTTATTTGGTGGCAGTTGCTAACACCTTCAGATAGATGTCAAGCCCCTCAGGACCTTACCGTTCGTTTTGCATAGCAGTCGACATTGGGTTGACCGTTGGGCTCACAGACTTGTTTCTCTCCCATATCATCATGAGTTCAGCCATTCTTTCCTCAGCACACTGTGCAGTGAGCCGAGCCTCTGCATCCTGGTCCCAGCAGTCTTCAATTGTTTCCTTGAGTGACCTCACTGCCTATAGAACAAAATACACATCAGACAATACGCTGTTTTTAAAAATTGTATTCAGGTTTTTAATTTAAAATGTCAAAGAAAACCAGGTGGTATGTGTGTGTTTGGTTGGTGTGTTTGTTTGTTTCATGACAAGATTTCTCTGTGAAACCCTGGCTGTCCTGGAATGCACTCTGAAGACCAGGCTGGCATTGAACTCTGAGATCCTCCTGCCTCTGCCTCCTAGTGCTGGGATTAAAGATGTGTGCCACCATGCTAGGCACCAAACTAATATTTTAAAAAATATAATAAAAATATTCTTCTGGAAGAGTGAAAAATGAGAGATTCCTAAAAGCAAAGAAGAAAGTAAATATGGAATTTTAAACTTAGCTCCTTGAAGAATTACTCAAAGGACCAAGCAACTATGGTAAGGGATATATCACTATTGTTCATTCATAACCCTGTTGTCAATAGCTACTAATCACACTTCAAAAATAAGTTGTTGTTTTTTTTTTAATACATTGGTTGTCTTTTTAAAAAATATATATATATATATATTTATTTACTTATGAGTACACTGCAGCTGTCTCTGACACACCAGAAGAGGGCATCAGATCCGATTACAGGTGGTTGTAAGCCACCATGTGGTTGCTGGGAAATGAACTCAGGACCTCTGGAAGAGTAGTCAGTGCTCTTAACCGCTGAGCCATCTCTCCTGCCCCCAAAAATAAGTTTTAAGGACTTGCAGGAGGTGGCTCAGACGGCAAAGTCACTTGCACAAGCTGGGAGATGTAAGTTGGATCACCAGAATTCAAATAGAGGTGGAAGGAGAGGGCTGGAGAGATGGCTCAGCAGTTAAGAGCACCTACTGCTCTTCCAGAGGCCGCAGAATCCTAGCAATGACGCAGCAGCTCATAACTGTCTGTAACTCCAGTTCTGACCCCCTCCTGCAAATGTATGCAATCGCGCACACGTGTGGAGACACACACACACACACACAGGGCTGGGTCTGGTGGCACAAAGTTTTAATCCAATGGGAGGCAGAGGAGGTGGATCTCTGTGAGTTTGAGGGCAGCCTGGTCTATGAACTGAACTCAAGGACAGTCAAGGCTACACAGAGAAACCAAACCCTGTCTGAAAAAAAAAAAAAAACAAAAAGTAAAAAGTGGAAGGAGAGAACTGACTCCACGAGTTAGTTGTTCTCTGTACATACACACACACACACACACACACACACACACACGTAAAGGAAGGAAGGAAGGAAATCTCTTTACACTTGTCTCTGGATTTATTTATTATTCTATGTATCTAAGTGCTCTATTTGCATGGACACCTGCATGCCAGAAGACATCAGATCCCATTACAGATGATTGTGAGCCACCATGTGGTTGCTGGGAATTGAACTCAGGACCTCTGGAAGAGAAGTTGGTGCTCTTAATCTCTGAGCCATCTCTCCAGCAGATTTCTGGATTTTTTTTTTCTTTCTCAAGCTCACTCTGGCCCCGCCCATTTCTGGATTTTTAAGTTCAAGGTTTTTATCTGGGGCTGGACAGATGAGTTACTGGACAAAGCACAAATATGAAGACTTAAGATTATATACTCAGACTGCACAAAAGCTGGATGGGCAAACCAGCCTCCCGCAACCCAAGAGCCATTGGAGGCAAAGACAGGGATCCCCGGACAAGGTGGATAGCCAGACAAGCCAAAGCACTAATCCCCAGGTTCAACACAGATCCTGCCTCAATATAGGGTAAAGAATGATAGAAGACACTCAATGTCAAACTCAGGCTTCTATACACATGTAATTACATATTTAAACCCATGAACAGCGTGTGTGTGTGTGTGTGTGTGTGTGTGTGTGTGAACGCAAAGCTTTCATTTACTCTGATATCTATATTTTCTCTATTTCAAAAAGATACTATAGGTTAAGGGTGGCAGATTTAGCAATGGCAATAAAGAATAGCAAGTTTAATTTGAACTTTGATGAATAAGAACATTTTAGTACATGTATATACATCACACACACAATATATATATATTATGTATATTAATATTCCATGTAATATTTGAGTATTTTTTATCAGAGAAGCCTATATGAGGCTATAATTCTCGTTAGCACTCTTGGTGACATTTTAAATGTTCCTAATAGCATACCCTGTACAATAAACAAATTTGAAGCTTAAACCTGAAAAATGATTTAATAATGTCCTGAGTTTCGACAGCTCCCATATACACTAGGTAACCTAGAAACCAGGTACATGTACTCAGCAGGACGCAACTCAGAAAGATCTGGGAAGACCATAAGCCTCAGTGACCAGGGATCTTTAGGTTTAGTGTTACGCAGAAGTGAAAGCCATGCTAGAACAATAAAAATCTCGGGTAAATATTAATGGAGGGTACTAACACAAGCCAGTCACAGGGTGGAGAATGTGTATATGTTTATCATGTAATACTTAAGATGGCATTCTTTTTGTCACTGTGACATTCAAAATATCTACTTTTATTTATTTTTATTATTATTTTATTTATTTTTAGTTTTTTGAGACAAGATTTCTCCTTAGCCCTAGCTGTGCTGGGACTCACTCTGTAGACCAGATTAGGCTCAAACTCAGTGGTCCTCTTGCCTCTGCCTCTCTAGTGTTGGGATTAAAGATGTGTTCCTCTACGCCCAGCTGCTTATTTTATTATTATTATGTTTGTTGATTTATTTATCTAGGTTTTAGGGACTGAATTCAGCTATATATACAGTCCCAAATGTCCAGTTTCAAACAAAATAAATTTAAAAGGAAGCCAAGTATAATATTATACTTTTTAATTCTAGCACTTGGGAGGTAGAGGGAGGAGGAACAGAAGCTCAAGGATATTCTTGAGCCTAGAGTAAGTTCGAGACCAGCCTAAGATAGATAGGATCCTGCCTAAAAACAAACAAAAAAAGTAAAAAAGAATGTGAAGAAACAAGAATGTGCAGTCTATTTATAGTAAAATAAAATTTTAACAGAAATTGAGGAAATACAGACATTAGATTTTTAAGTGAACTGCCTTAAATATGCTCAAAAAACGAAGAAAATAATGGACAAAGAACTAAATGTTAGAAAACAAATTTTAAAGAGTTTATTTATTTACTTTGTGTGTATGGATGTTTGCCTGCATGTATATGTGTGTGGTGCTTACAGACCCAGAAGGCAGCACTGGATACCCTGGGGCTGATGTTATGAAGCTTTGTTCTGCTGTGTAGGTTCTGGGAACTGATCCCAGGTCTTCTGCAAGAGCAGAAGTGCTCTAACTGTGGCTCTTCTATTCAGCACTCCCCACCCTAAGAAAGTAATTTTAAAAAGAATTTTTATTTATTTTTTTATTTATGTGAGTACACTGTCATTCTCTTCAGACACACCAGAAGAGATCATCAGATCCCATTACAAATGGTTGTGAGCCACCATGTGGTTGCTGGGAATTGAACTCAGGACCTCTGGAAAAGCAGTCAGTGCTCTTAACAGCTGAGCTATCTCTCCAGCCTGAAAGTAATGTTTTTAATAAACAGAGCAGCTATAAAAGATAAACATTATTTTCAAAAGACTTACAACAGTACTTTAAAACAGTAACAAAACTTCAGTATTTGAGTGGTTAAACAGCAGATACACGCACACAGAAGAAAGAACCTGTGAACTGGAGGATGGAAAACAGAATGATTCAACCTAAGGCCAGAAGTCAAAAGAATAAGGGAAAGGAGCAGAGACTAGGAGACGCATACATGGTTCCCAGAAGAGGAGCAAACATGCTGAATATTCAGAATTGGGCTTTCAAACAGGGAGGAGACAGGGACTGAGGAATACTTGAACACGTGGTTTGAAATTCCTCAAATTCAACAAAATAAGAGAATCCACAGACCCAAGAACTTGATGAACAGTAAACAGAATAAACCCTATAGCTTCATGATAAGACAACTTACAATTGAAGTGTCATAAACATAAATAATCAGAGATCCCGACAACGAGGAATTTTAAAAAAGACTCTCCAATAAGACCAACAGCCATTTCTCAGTGGGAGCCATGAAAGCAGGACAGGTGTGACACAGTTAAAGCATTGAAACAGAGAACAAGTGTTAAGAATAGTTATATACCACATAAAATTATTCTTCAATTATGAAGAGGTTAAGATAATCCCAGATATATCAAACCTAGGGAGCTCATTGCTAGTAGACATGCCCTATAAGAAAGTTAAATGGGGTTCTCCACCCTAAAATTTAAAAAGTAATTACAAATAATTATAAGAGCTAATAAACTGTATTTTAAATAGCTCTTCCTTTTAAAGAGAGAATTAACAAACCTTTAGTCATTTTAGTAAACGATATACTTCCTCCCAACTCTTGTAATGTTTACTGCAGTGAAACCATTCTCTCCCCTCACCCCTCCCCGGATGTCTCTTATCAGGTTTAAATGGATTTGTTGGAAGTAAACCAAGGATTACAAATCCCTTACTTAGCAACTTCATCTAAATTAGAAGTAAAAAGTTTTCGGGTAAATCTGCATATGCTGCATATCCCAAAACAGTAGGGTTGCAAACAGATACTTCAGATAGATCTTAGTTGTGGTGAAATCCAACAATTCAAAGAATATAAAAAGAATTTGCAATTTCTTCTAACAAATGTTTAGAGATTTCACAGACACTGGGGTCAGCAGCTTTGGAGAACCCTGGTAACATACAACTCATCCCCCACCTGCTGTGGGGCTCTTAAGGCGCTGCCCCCCCCCCACCTCCCGCTGTTCCCACAGCAGAAACTGCAACTGGAGGCAGTCCTGTGTATGTGAGCATAAGAAGAAGCTCTTTAATGGCCATATACTTAAAGATTGCAATCTCATTTGAAACACAAGCTTGCTTCTACATTAATCTATTAACAAAGATGAACAATAGATAAAGTTCAGTATATCTGAATGGAAATATATACAGGGACTCTCTAGTCTCTGATATAACAATCTATTCTACTAAGGCAATCTGTAAGTGGAATGTGAAAATATATAGTAAAATGATTTTAATTACTATATTTCTTCATGCTTTTTCTTTAATTAAAGAAAATTAATTTGTACTAAGTATAAAGATGTAACGAATACCTTCTGAAGCAGTCATTACTACCTTCTTAAAAAAGAGATCACTGAGGAAGTATGAAACCTCTTAGAATAAGTATGATTGCAGAAGCTGAAATAAATTTTAAATTCATTTACTGGGGGAGAATGGCATGTGCTGTGGTGTGCATATCAGAGGACAACCTGCATCAGTCAGTACTCCATCCACTCTGGATTGCAGGGACTGAAGTACGTCATCAAGCTTGGTGGCAAGGGCCTTGGCCTGATAGCTATCCAGCCATTCAGGAAATTTAAAAAATACACTGAAGAAATAACTGCTACAACAATACTAGTGAGAAATCAACAAAGGGCTCAAAAGGTAAAGCTGAACAAGTCCTAAAAATGTTGAGCAACAATGAAAACCAGATGGAAGCTGGAGGTATAGCTCAGATGGTGGATTGCTAACACACGTGAGGCTGTGAGATAGAGGACAACAGCAGAGTCAGCACAGTAGCACACACACTTCAGAGGTGAAGGTGGGGGTTCAAAGTATGCTCAGTTACGTGGTTAGTGTGGGCTCATGT
This sequence comes from Rhynchomys soricoides, assembly GCA_019843965.1. Lineage (NCBI taxonomy): Eukaryota > Metazoa > Chordata > Mammalia > Rodentia > Muridae > Rhynchomys > Rhynchomys soricoides. Next base: position 7,512,222 of record JADRCH010000006.1, on the reverse strand, counting down.
AGCCTCGTTTCCCAGACACCCCCCCCCCCCAAAAGATGGAAAATACAAGAAAGAAATTCAGACTTGAAGTGTCAGGTGGTTCAATATTTAATGAGAATTCAAGGGGCTGGAGAGATGGCTCAGCGGTTAAGAGCACTCTGCTCTTCCAGAGGTCCTGAGTTCAATTCCCAGCAACCACATGGTGGCTCACAACCATCTGTAATGGGGATCCAATGCCCTCTTCTGGTGTGTCTGAAGACACCAACAGTGTACTCACATAAAATAAACAAATAAACAAATGAAAATCCAAGGTCAAAGAAATATAAGAAAAGAAGTAATTTTAAAAGAAATACTGGAGAATTTCTGATTGGGGAAAGTCCTGAATTTTCAAACTGAAAAATCTATTCAATACCCAGGGGAAAAATGAGTGAAAAGACCCATGCTAATATACACCCAGGTGAAATTTTAAAACTGCTATAGCAAAATAAGTCTTAACAACTTTCAAACAAACAAAAAACTGGGTGTGGTGGTACAGCCCTATAATCTCCATGTGGTTTGAATGAGAATAGCCTCCATAAGCTTATATACTTGAATGCCAGATCCTTGGTTAATGGAACTGTTTGGGAAAGATTAGGAGGTGTGCCCTTGATGGAGGAGGTGTGGTGTCACTGAGGATTTCAAACTTTGAGGTTCAAAAGCACATGCCAGGCTCAGCTTCACTTTCTCTGAGAGCTGACTATTGATTAGCATTAGTATTAGCTGAAAGCTAATGGTCCAGCACCATGTCTGCCTGCATGCCACCACAATCATCCTGTCATGATGATCATGGACTAACACTTTGTAACTTAAGCAAACCCTCAATTAAATGTTTTATAAGTTGCCTTGATCATGGTGTCTCTTTACCTCTAAAATAGTAACTAAGTCAGCCAATTGTGAGAGGTAGAAGCAGAAGGATGGGGCATTTAAAGCCATCCTCAGCTATGTAGAGGGTTAGAGGGCAGTCTAAACTGACAGAGATCCTACCTCAAAAAGCAAAAAAGAGAAAGAAACAAAACAGAAAGCAATGGAGGTCTGGGTTCTGAATTCAGTCCTTGGAACCCATTTGAGGAAGGATTCGGTGTCATGTATAATCCCAGCACTTGTACTGAGAGATGGGCGATGGGGACAGAAGAACTGACTAGAAACTCATGGGCTGGGCAATCGAGCAAGCAGTGTGGCAGAAATAAAAAGAGGGACCCTGCCTCAACAAGGCAGAAGGCAAGAACTGACTGTCAAATTGTCCTTTGACCCTCAAATGTACACCTATCATCCATTCCCCTGCCCCAAAATGGAGTAAGATTGGACTCCATCCCAATTTTCATTATAAAGACTGGAGGCCAGGGGACATTCTCGCTCTTTCAAACTGTTACTATGCTGATTATCACTCAAGTATGATACCAAGATAGAATGTTCTTAAGCATGCAAGGATTGTAATGCTTAGCACCTAACACGCATGGTAATATAATTACTTAAGTGGAACTTCAGCAAAGAAAGAAAATTACTAAAAGTAAGAGAAAGACATAAGATTTAAAAAATGTCACTTCTGGGTAGAACCTAAAAAGAACAGGAAAAAAAGATGACAAGGAAACAGGGAATCCTGGATGGTGTTTTTAAAAACAAGCTTTCCCAAATGGCAAGAGCTTATAGCGATACAGTGTGTGTGGTTCCTAAGACACCAAGCTCAGCATTTTGTTGTATAGGAAATATTTACACAAACAACTCTGATGTTTTTATGTTATGAACTTACTAGATCCAGTTGCTTATAGACTCACCTCTATACATCACCCAGCCTGTCTCTGACAGTGTTTTACACTGAAGCCCAGGTTGGCCTTGAACATGTGATTCTTTTGTCTCAGCCCAGTGGTGGGGGACAGATGTGAATCACCAAAGACAGGCGGCTTCTATTTTTGCTCATCTAGTTCTAGTAAAAAGTCCTCATTTTCTTACCAGGCTATTTTCTTTCCAGGCTTCTGGGAACTTGGGTCTCTGCTTTTCTCTCGACACAAGAACCTGCATATCCTCAAATGTGGGATGGTTCCCAACTTCTGTCTGAAAAGCCATCTGGTAATCTGGTACAGACTCACCTGTGTATTTATAGAAAAGAATGATAGAATTTCTAGTTATCTTAGAGGACAGAATAGCAGAGCTATTTCTAACATCAAATCATATGAATTAGATAGCATATTAGATATCACAGCATAGAAATCGTATGTATTAAAACCTTTCAAGAATATATGCAAATTTCAAAGACATTATTATTGATTTGATGTATTTGAATATTTAGAAGTTTCAAATTTTATTGATAAATAGTTTCAATACTATACAGATATTTTATTCTTCAGTATTGAGAATCAAACTCAAGGCCTTGCTAAAGTACATACTAAGTACTCACTTAGTACTAAGTATGAACATGCTAAGTACACACTTTAACACAGAGCCCTAGACAACTTTTGTTTTGTTTTGTTTTCTGTTTATCAAGACAAGGTTTCTCTGTGTAAGCCTGAATGTCCTAGAACTCACTATCTAGACCCGGCTGGTTGCAAATTCACATAGATCTGCCTGCCTTTCAAGTGTTGGGATTAAAAGTGTGTACCACCACTGCCTGGTCTGGTGTCTTTTTAAGTAAGTTTTCTACCAGGGAACTCTATCTCAGGCTAGACAGGTCTTTTGAGTTTGACTGCTATTTAATTTAGGAGGGAAATATTACAATACTTAGTATTCAAAATTATGCTTGAACTCTAATCTCATATTAGAAAATAGTCAAAAATGCCAGGATTTAGTACAATAATATGCAACCAAACTTACGAGGAAAGACTAAATACTCACTATGCCTTATCAGGTTATTGGCTCTATCCTAGTTCAGCCAGAATGTATTAAATACTGCAACTTTTTGGTTTGGTTTTGCTTTGGGAGATAAGATCTTTTGTATTTCAGACTGGCCTCACATTCCTTATGTAGCCAAGGATGGCTCTGAACTAGATCCTCCTGCTATTATTTCCTAAGGGCCTGTGTTACAGTGATACACCACCACACCAAGGTTATGCAGGGCTGAGGACTAAACTCAGGAGTTCGTGCATGCTACATGGCACTATAACAAAAGAGCTAACGTAGGAATCTAAGTTAGACTTATATAAAAAGTTTTTATGACAATGACCATGTCATTGTTTAATTTTCCTCTTAACAAGCAGTATTTAAAAGTAGAATATTAAAGCATCACTATCTTCTCAGTATAGGACAACTGTGTATGTCACCAATAGGCACAATTAGCTGGTTACAATGAAATACTGCTGACTTTTACAAAATGTGATAAAGTGTATTAATAAATACACAGAGCCATACAGAAGACTTCTTAAGACTAATACACAAAAATCCAATGGCCTAATGCAGTGGTTCTCAACCCTCCTAATGCTGTGGCCCTTTGGCACAGTTCCTCATGCTGTGGTGACCCCAACCATATGATTATTTTCATTGCTACTTCTTAACTGTAATTGTGCTACTGTCATGAATAGAAAATAGAATGTAAATGTTTTTGGAGATACAAGTTTGCCAAAGGGGTTGCAACCCAAAGGTTGAGAACCATTGGCCTAGAAGACTCTTGGCAAAAACACAAGAGAATTACAGTCTTCCTGGCTCCTCACCACAACTCACTCTAATGTACTAAAATAATGAGATAGATTAGAAGCGATGGAGGTTAGAGCATTCTGGTTCTAATCTGGGCTTCATTTCTTCCTTGGGAAAGTCATTTAACTTATGTGTTTCCGTCTTCCTGTCAGTAAAGTAGTAATGCCTGCGTTCCTTATCTCACCTCACAGCACAGAAAGGTATAACGACCCAGATGAAAAACCACGAAGCATGACAAGCTTTCATTTCTATTTGAAAATTCAAAACAATTCTTGCCTTCTATCAGTATTTTTTAACAGTTTTAACAACTTACAAAAATTGTATATTTTTGTATCTACTCAGCAGAGCCCAAGTTATTACACTACTACATTGCATTTAAAAATAGGTAACATTTCTGCATATTTTTAAGATTAAAGCAAATCAGTATCAACATTCAACTCTAAGACAAAACTAAAATATTTAAAGACGTTGGCTTACAGCAATTTGTTCCTTGAAACTTACCTCATATGACACAGTCAACTCTAATTCAAATTGCCTGCAAGCTGTACTTTACTAGCACAGCTGGTCTGCCTCTGACATGATGAAGTAAATACTTCCCAGTTATTTATTAGCTTCCCCCCACAAAATGTTAGGTTAGCAGAACTAAAAATTAATAATTCTATTTGTTTTATTAAGATCATTCAAATTCTAACTTCAAAATTTACTATAAGAAATTAGTGCATGATTTTGTGTAAATGAAAGTTTTGACACTAACAACTAGCAAAGAGAGGCTGGGAGATGGCTCAGTCTGTAAACTGCTTGCCATGCAAACATGTGGCCCTGAGTCAGGCTGTTAGCATCTATCTATGAAGCCCACCATTGTGATATGTACTAGCACTGGGGAGGCAGAGATGGGTAGATTCCATAGGGCTCCATAGCCAGCCAGCTTAGCTGAACCAGCATGCCCCAAGCCACAGAAAGAGACCTTGTTTCAAAAAGTGAGGATGGCCTTTGAGGAATGATACCTGAGGTTGACCTCTGGCCTCCACATGTTCATGCACCCATGCATGTACACAAACGAGCTCTCTCCCTCTCTCTCTCTCTCAACAACAACAAAATTCCATTAAATATTCATAGTTGTAAATCTAGTTTTTCAGTAAATACTTATTTGGAGATAACTTATTAATACACTTTGGATGTAAAGCTGTTAAGCTCCTATGATGATGGGAGATACTACCCTTAACAGATTTTCTTAAAGCTTTATCATCACCAGACTGCTAAAGAGAAGTCCTATAATCTCGTTTGCTTTCAAGCTGTTGAGAAGAGATCAACTATTTGACCCTATCATTTATCATTCCTTTCCTCTTACCTCCTCTGCATTGGTTAAGTGTGTGTCTACTTTAGAGTCATTTTTGGTTCCCATCTCAAATGACATTATTTTATTTCTTTTCTTTCTCCATTCATATAAAAGCTGTAGCACTTTACTCTTTCCTCATGCTGAGACACTTAACTCATTGTTTTACAATATTTTATGGAATCAGCCTTCATTACAGGTTTTCATTCAACCTCAAAACATATTTTGCATTTTGAAGTAAACAAAAAAAACCTTAAGAATTTTATAATCATTATACAACACTCTTTAGGTTTTAAAAATTATTTTTAGATTTTATTTTATATGTTTGAGGGTTTCGCATGCAGTGTACATGTACTCTGTGTGTATGTGTGTGTGTGTGTGTGTGTGTGTGTGTGTGTGTGTGTGCCTGGTGCCTGCAGAGGCCAGAAGAGAACAATAAATCCACATGGTGGCTCACAACTGTCTGAAACTCAAGTTTCAGGTGATCCGATACCCTGTTCTGGCTTACATAGGCACCAGGTATTTATGTGGTGCAAACATACATGCAGCCAAAACAGTCATTCATATACATAAAATAAAAATACATAACTTTTTTAAGGTTTTGAAAAGTACCCTGTATACCTTGCTTGTGTTTTCTTTTTCTTTTTTAAATGGAATACTGTTTTTTTAACTTCAAAAACATTTCAGCATTCTAAACATACAAAAAATAAGAGAATGTTGCAAATTGTGTTTACATACAGAGGGTTCTTGAACTTCCATTGATGCAGTAGTTCTTCACTTTGCTGACGATGTGTTCTACAGTTTCTTTAAAACGTTTAATCTACTGCACTTAACTAAAGAAAAAACTCCAAACACTTCTCATGCCAGCAGACCCCTCCCGCTTTCCACGAGAATTTCGCAGAATGCTATGCCACTATAAAAAAAACAAGACAACCTGAACTTAAATGGATTCCTACTGCAGTATCAACAGGTCCAGCCTCACACTGTATGCCCTGAGCTAAGGCCCCTCCAAAAGGCATCTTCCCCTCACAGCCTCCATGCCAAACAAGGAGCAGCCAGAGTCTGTCTGGGTTGTTTTGTTCTCTTTACAAACTATAGACATGTACAGTTGACAGCGCAGGATTTCTAGCTAATAACCATATAGTTAACACTACCTTACGAGTTGAGAACAAAACGCCAGAAACATCTCCAAATGCCTTGTCACACCAAGAGCAAAGTGCACTGAGTGAGGAGGATGCGAAGAGTGCCTTTTTTTTAAAGATTTATTTATTTTTATGGACGTGAGTACACTGTTGCTGTCTTCAGACACACCAGTAGAGGGCATCAGATCCTATTAAAGATGATTGTGAGCCACCATGTGGTTGCTGGGAATTGAACTCAGGACCTCTGGAAGAGAAGTCAGTGCTCTTAACCACTGAGCCATCTCTCCAGCCCAGAGAGAGCTTTTTCATTTTAAAAATGTTTGGAACTATGTACAACTTTGATACAGTTTCAGGGAACTCCAGACACCACGACCACTTCATGTAAACCACTGACACTTTGAGAAACTACAATATGATCATGATCAAATTTTGTAATTAAACCTAACAAAGGCAATAGACACGACTCAAATAAGAGATGTGTCAACCACAGCACTCTCCTACTCCTAGGTATTCACAAGGAGACTAGAGTTTTTATTCATCTTCCTCCTCTTCCTCATGCTCTTCTTCCTCTTCCCCCTCCTCCTCTTCCTCCATCTTTTTCTGGGCAACTTTAGCAGAACCCTTGGTGCCATCAAACTTCCCTTTAGATTTATAGTCAGCAACACGCTTCTTGTACTTCTCCTTCAGCTTTGCTGCCTTGGCAACGTAAGGCTGCTTTTCTCTGTCACTTAAGTTATTCCACTTCTCACCCAGCTTTTTTGCCACCTCTCCAATGGAGATGCCAGAGTTTGTGGATTTGATCTTGGGGCGGAATTCCGAGCAGAATGAGGAAAGTCCAGACGAAGGTCTTTTGGGGCATTCGGGACCTTCTTCTTCTTCTTGTCTCCTTTAGCTGGTCTGTAATCTTTCATCTCCCGATCATAGCGTACTTTATCCGTCTTTGGCGTTTCATCAAACGTTGATTTCTCTTTGCTAGACATTGTCTTCCACCTCTCAAGAGCACTTCTTGGAAAGCTCCACAAAATTGACTGGAACCTCTGGGTTTTTCTTCTTATGCTCTTCCCTGCATGTCTGCATCTTGCCCTTTGGTTTCTTGGGGTCACCTTCAGTCATTCTGACTGTATTATTTGCTAGTCTGGGCAGAGCAGGGCACCACTTGTGTTCTCTTAACACTTTTCTCATATTCTTTATCATATAGTTTCTGTCTTCTTTATTTAACAGAAGCACCTCTTAATCAAATGATGATGATGATGATGATAAATTATTCTTAAAGCCAGGTGTGATGATGCACGCCTTTAATCCTAGCATTTGGGAGGCAGAGGCAGTTCAATCTGGAGTTTGAGGCCAGCCTGATATACAGAGCAAGTTCCAGATCTTCCAGGGCTACACAGAGAAACCCTGTCTCAAAAAACAAGTCAAAATACTCATAAAATATAAAAATCATTGTGATGGTTTGAATAAGAACAGCCTCCATAAACTCATATATCTAAATGCTTGGTCACCAAGGGAGTTGAACTCTTTGATAGGATTAGAAGGGTCAGGAGGTGTGTGCCTTGTTGGAGGTGTCACTGGGACTGGCATTTGAGGTTTCAAAAGCCCATCCCACATGAATCAAGATATAGCTCTCAACTACTTCTCCAGCATCATGTTTGTAATGTCTGCTACTATGGCCCTGCCATGATGATAATGGACTTAAGCCTCTGAAACTATAAGTAAGCACCCAATTAAATGCTTTCTTTTAAAGAATTGCCTTGGCCAAGGTATCTCTTTACAGCAATAGAACAGTGACTAAGACAATCCTAAAACTTAAAAAATAAAATAATAAATTCTTCAGTTATCTATCCATGTTCCTTTTCAAACACCTCCATAATTAAATCAACTTCAATGGCATTTCTTTTAAGTTCCTGGCTGCTCTCTCACTATTTCTCAGACCTCTAGATAACTTCTCTAGAATCAGATTTCATCTCTGAATTTACTCTTAATGTACTCTTCTTAGAATTCCATTTCGATGGCACGATTATAGGTATTGTGATAGTTAATTAATCTTGATCACCAACTTGAATGGATTAAGAAATACCTCAGAGAGTCAAAAATTCTGGTGTGTCTGTGAGGGCTTCTCCAGACGTGTTTAGGTCATGAGAGCTTGCTGATTCATAATATATGACATTATTGGAAGGTGGTAAAATGTGGTTCCAGCAGGAGGAAGTAGGTTGTGGGAGGGTACACCTGGGGTTATATACTTTGTCTGGTCTATTTCTGTTTCCTGTCTCCCATGAATTGCTCCTCTGCCACAAGCTCCTGATGTATGTACTGTATAAACACACAGGTCTAAGCAATTACAGATCTAAATCTCCATGACTTCAATCAAATTTCTTCCTTTGTTTTTCTCAGGTATTTGTATAGTGGTAGTAAAAGTATCTCAATGTAATTCTCTTATTTTTTAATTGTTGTAGAATGATAACTAAAACAAAAAATATCTATTATTTTAATAATTTTTGAGTGCACAGTTTGTAGCATTAAATACAACTCCCACTGGGCATCTATCACCATTATCCATCTCCAGATGTTTTCACTAAGCTGAGACTCTATTCATTAACAAAAAACTTACCTCTGAATTTTAACCTTTTGTAATCCTTTCTATTTTATTTATTAGCTTTTAAAATTAGTATACAATGTAATGGGCTGCTGCTTCTTTTTACATGGGTACTGGAAACCTGAACATGTTTACAGAACAATATTTTGGTGTATGCATGTATGTACGTATGTATGTATGTTCTAAAATACTGTTCTGAAAACAAGATTTAATTGCCTCCCTACTTACAAACGTGAGAGCTTTTTAATCCCTTTTGGGGATTAAACCCAAGGCCTTTGCACTTAAGAGGCAGGTACTCTACCACCAAGCCATACTCCAACCACTGACACTGCTGCTTATTATTTTCTAGAACAAAAGCAATAGTCATTCTTTAATTGCAGTATTTTCCAAAAACATGTTTATGGAAAGATGACTCAACTCAGCCAAATGCTTGCTATACAAATATGAGATCCAGGGTTCAGATCCCCAGTACCCATGTCAAGAGCTGGGCATCCTGGTGTGTGCCTAGAACACCAGTGTTAGGGAGGGAGAAACAAATGCATTCCTGTAGTTGGATGGCCCCGCCGGCCAGACTAAGCTGGGGGTTCCAGTGAGAGACCTTGTCTCAAAAGGCAAAGAGCAATCGAAGAAGACTTCTGGTGAGAACCTCTGGCCTTCACATAAGTGTGTACATACAGGAGCATGCACATGCACATCTCTCTGTGTGTAGAGTGCACGCCTGTGAAGCCTGCACTCAGGAGGAAGAGGCAGGGAGTGCACAAGTTAGAAACTGGCTTGGGCTACACGGAGAGCACTAGTAGGTCAGGGCTATCCAGGTGAGACCCTGTATTAAACAACAAACAAATCATAACAAATTAAAATAAAAGCAAGTTGCTGATTATATTATACTAATAAAGGAGTAATTCAGACATTCTTCTAAAACTAAAACTATGTTACAATGTTTAAAAAAAAAAAGCCTAAGAGAACAAAAAAGGTGTGCCAAAATCCCAGTTGACAATTACTGCTATTTTCAGAAAAATGTCTTGATTAACTCTCTAGAATATTAACCTCTAATTTATTAAATATATACTTTAAAAACATATTTACTTTTATTATTTTTAATTACATGGATATGTCTGTTTGTCTGTGTGTAGCTATGTGCATGTGAGTGCAGGAAGCCAGCAGGAGTGAGAGCTGAGGACTTACTACCAGAGTGAAACAATTCAATAAAACCTGGAGCTATTTACTTACCTGCTTACTTACATGTATGTATATGAGTGATCATCCAGAAGAGGGCACTACAGAAGGTTGTGAGCTACCATGTGGTTGCTGGGAATTGAACTCATGATCTCTAGAAGAGCAGCCAATACTCTTAACTGTTGAGCTATCTCTCCAGCTCCCCTGGAGTAATTTTTAACAAAAAAACTTTCTGATCTACTTGTTCTGTTAATAATATTTCTATTCTGAATATTCCATATTCAGATGGCAATGAACTGAAGGGTTAAAGGAAAAAAGATTATTGTATCCAATTGAGTTGTTGAATATAAGTGAGACAGACGATACAAGTGTATCGAATCAAACACTGATAAATCTAACAGCAGTTCTCACCTGGGAAGAGGTCTGTACACCTCATAAACACCTCCCAGTAAATCAGTCCAAGTGCATACATGTCCACTTGCTTCAGAGCTGACTCACAGTCCCTCAGGTTCACAGCTCCTTCTAGCACTTCTGGTGCCATATAGCGAATTGTGCCAACCTGGTCAATTAAAAGTGGTATTTTAAAGAAAGAGAATGCAACATATCCTGAAGGGCAAACATTAGATCAAAGGTCATATATAAAATGTACTCCTATAAATGATACTACTCAACCCTAAGAAGTCACTGAGCCCTTTGTATACTGTATTTTAGCAACCTCCCCCTTCTTAATAATTAAACAGTATTAACTGCTTTAGCAAAACATACTCATTGATGAGAAAGAAGAAAGTAATTGTTCCTATGCCAACTTTTATAACTCCATGAGGCTACAGGCTGCTCTCTAGTTAACTGCCTAACTCATTGCCCACCTTTGCAATATAGTCAATAATGTAAAATAAAAACCATCAAACAAGGTGAGAAAATTGCGAAGCAATATATACATCATTTATTATTTTTAAAAACTGCAAATATGTGTGTATATGTACATCTATGTATGTGAAAGCAGAGAAGAGGGTCAGAAAGGATTTGTTACATTGTAATCAGAGAGTAGACTGTCCTATCTCTTACTCTTGCTTCAACAGTCAATTCCTGGCTGAGTCTGTAGCACTTGTCTAAAATCTCAGTCCTAAGAGGAGAATGATAAATTCAAGGCCAAATATAAAGAGAATCTGTGTCAAAAAACAAAACACACACAAAAAAAACCCCAACAAAAAGTAGCCAATCTAATTAAGTTCCCTTTTAAAATAAACAACAAAAAATCAATTCGAAGATATTTCTCTCCATGATGTCTGTTCAAATGAGCTGGAATTTCAAAACGAACTGATAATCTTAAGTGGGTCTTAATACAATGTATTTGGTATTTCCTAATTTTCGATTCACAACAGTCTGTAAGCGACAGTGCACAAGGATAACTGTTGAGAGTGTCATGATTTCACGGTAAGCCAGTGTGACGCTTATAGACTCACCTCACTTATAGCCGCGTTATCTTCTTCCCCTGGACGCACCAGTCTATTTCCAGTTAGCCTCATGGATAAGCCAAAGTCACTGATAACACACGTGCCATCATTCTTTACCAGGACATTTCTGCTGTTTAAATCTCGATGGGAAATTGCAGGTTTATAATGATCTGTTTGGATAATTTCAAATACTTATTAATGTGTAAGCAGAGCTATTGGAGATTAAATTAACATGCAGATAATGGGAGCTACATACATGTAAATAAATGACAGTGCTTCTTCAACCCATTAGTTGTCTAAAAAGCTGGTTGTCAAGGCTCTCGTCTATAATCCTAGCACTTAGGATGCAGAGGCAGGAAGATCATGAGTTTGAAATTGACATAAATGACACAGAAAGACTCAAGCCAAACCAAACCCTACAATTTCAAATTATCACTATTTTCTAATCATTCCTCTTACATGTACAGCTGGCAAGCTCTAAGCATTCAACTGAATCTAATAGTGCATGCAGTTCTAATTCTAGTACGAGCTCGTATTTCTCTTCATTCCTTTTTGTTGTTGTTGTTGTTGTTGTGTTCATTGTTGTGGTTGGTTGGTTAGTAGGTTGGTTAGCTAGTTTTTTCAGACAGAATTTCACATAAATCAGGCTGGTCTCTATATAACTGAACTCCTGACTGTCCTGCCTCTACCTCAAAACTGGTTTAGTTACAGATTGGTGCTACCATGCTTGGCTTTCTCTTCATTTCTAAGGCACAAAAGGAGGCAATACCAAAAGGAATATTCGCTATAAGTAAAACACACCCAGTTAGCCAGCTTATTTAGAAAAAGCATCAACTGAGAAACTATGGCTCAAATTTCTTAAACCAGCATAATTACATTCCAAATGCATTCTAAATATGTATCCTTATACCCACAAATACATGTAGCTATCATTCATCAAAGATGCATCTTTTTGCAACAAATGGAAACCATTACAGAAAGCCACAACTGGTCAAATGTGAATAACAACTCACCATGAGGTGTTAGCTCCACCTGATATGATATCTGTACAACACAACACCTACACTAAAACTCAGAACCTCACCAGAAGGGGTGAACAAGAGCCAGAGGACTAGGACACCTAGTAAGAGACTATCTCCTATACAGGACAGGGAAGCTACATCCACAAAATCTCAACAATATGGTAGCCTAAAGAATACTTAACAATGACAATTATCAGTTTGATATGCCAACAGAAATGGGGGAAATCTCACATCTCAGCCCCTAGATAAAAAGCTAAAGGCAATTAATGACCACTGAGAGAGAATCACTTCTACAGAGCAAGCCCCCTAATTGATTATCTAATACAAAGTGCACATGAGCAACACTGAATGGATTCAATGAGAAGCATGCATGCATGGATGCCTTTCTTTCTTTCCTTCCTTTTTCTTTCCTTTCTCTTTCCTTTCTCCCTCCTTCCTTCCTTTCATTCATTCCAAGACAGGATCTCACTATGTAGCTCTAGATGTCATGGAACTTACTCTGTAGACCAGGGTGACCCTAAACTCACAGAAATTCACCCGCTTCCCGAGTTCTAAGATTAAAAGCATGCAACACTGCACCTGGATAGCAGATTGTATTTATACATTTGAGAGAGAGAAACAATAATAAATGAGAAAAGTTATGAAAATTGGGTAGGATATATGTGAGTGTGTACATATGTGTATGTTTCCCTGTGCAGGTGTGTGGAGACCAAAGGTCAGGTGTCTTCCACAATCACTTCTTCACTCAATTTATTTGAGACAGGGGCATATGGCACCCACATTTATTCCCAGTACTCTAGAAACAGAGGCAAGGAGAACTCTGAGTTTGAGTCTAGCCTAGTCTATATATAGAGTTCCAGAACAGCCACAGCTACATAGTGAGACCCTGTCTCAATCAAACAAACAAACAAACAAACAAAGTGAGGAGACGCTGGCAAGAGGTCAATGTTTAAAATAAAATTGACACAGGGTCTCTCCTTGAACCTGAAGCCATTTTAGCTAGGCTGGCAATCCTCTTGTCTGCTCCTCAGTACTGAGGTAAGATGTTCACTGCCATGCCTGGCTCTTTGTGTGGGTTCAAAGGAGCTGAACTAAGGCTTTTGTGCTTTCTCAGGAAACACTTTACCACTGAACATCTCCCCAACCCCTCACAGAACACTTTAAATATTTTGAAAAATATACTTGGGAATATTTTTGAAGTAACTGGGTAAAACTATAAATTCAAATATATATGCTATTCTACAAAGTTTTTAGAAGCTAGTGCTATCACTAGCTAATGTTTGAGAAAAACAGCTTTGTTTAGGTTAAAAAAAATTCAGCCAGTATTTGATTTAAAACCTTGCTGAATCACGCAAACCTTGAAAAGGGAATTAGGATGGTATTTTAACTTCTGTTTTTAGCCAGCTTCCGAAAGGAGTTATAATATTTAAAAGTAAGGAAACACGGTCCAATGGCTAATGCGCTAGAACAATGAAGCAAGAGCATCAAGTTGCTGACACAGGCAATAACAGGTCAATCTTGTACTCAGGGAAAGATGTCAAGTAAATGAGCCAATAAATTATTCAGAAGAAATTATTTATATATGAAGCATCAGCTAGAAAAGATAATCATGCTATTATGTAATGAACAAAGATGTAAGAAACGCATACATTAAAGTTCTCCTCACTAAAGAGGTCAGGGAGACTACAGGAGCAGTGACAGGTTACAGTATGACAAAATGTGGTGCAGGAGTAACAACCCGAATAAGCATAGAGGCACGGTTTTCACAGCCAGCTAATGTAAGGAGCCTGTGCTGGGAGTGCACATTGAAATAAGGTGAGAAAGCAAGGGATCTAACAGATGCTTCAGACAGACAGTGAAGAGCTACGGAAGGCTGTAGCTATAACAGGGACTATAATACAGCTTGAACACTGGGCCAAGACTGCCTTCCACTCTCACTTAATAGCAGAATCTAACTGTCTCAGCAGCAGTTCACCCAGCAAAGACAAAACAAGTGTACTTTTGGTCTCCAGTGGGGAAGTATGGATTAATAAGGGCACGATAGGAACTTCTGGAAGTGGAAGGGGATGATTCCTTTGTCCCTCCTTTCCCCCCCTGCTACCTAGAATATAGCACAATGGACAATGAATGACCATGAAAATGGAAACCACATGTAAAGGATGGCAGAGAAAAAAAACCACAGGAGCCTTGAGTCACGCTGCCAACCGGTCCTTGACACTCTCTTTAGGTTCTGGTTTTGACTGTTACTGGGGACTGAAGCCAAGCACCTCATGTACACTAGTCAAGTGCTCTACCACTGGCCTATAATCTCAATCTTCTCTCTAGCTGTTCCTCCTCCTTTTAGAGGAGCCAGGTCTCACTATGCCGTCAAGGGTGGCACAGAATCACTAGACATCCCAGTTGGCCTTCAGTACACAATCCTGCTTCAGCCTCCTGAGTGTGAGGACTATGGTAAGTATGTACCATCTCACTCGCCCCCCAGAGTTTTTAAAAACAGGGTCTCATGATATAGTCCTAGTACACCTGAACCTTGTTATGTAAACTTAGGCTGGCCTCAAACTCTGATCCACTAACCCCTGCTCCTGACTGCTGAGATTAAAGCCATGAGCCACCATGCTTGACTCTCTTGAGATTCTTATACGCAAATGAGAAAAACATTTTCTTTATAAGTAAAGCCACTGTTATTTCCTCCCTTCCCTGACTCTAGCTAGCTGAGCATTCATTTATAGAAGGATATTTGAGTATTACAGCTTATGAAATAAAGATCCATGTAATATTAAAACTAATACTGTTATTTATTCACACAAACAAAACAAATACAAGATAAATACAGCCTAGCTAAGAGTATTAACCTAAGGTTCACAAATAAACTTCAAAAGGTTTAAAAAAACCTCTACGACTTTTTTTTAAAAATCTGATCTCATGATATTAGGGATCAAAGGCCTTATATATGCTAAGGAAGCATTCTAAAATTGAGATATACTCCCCCCAAATAATTTTTTCTAAAAATAGCTGTAAGTATATTTTGAGAAAGAAAGTCTTCAAATTCTTAATGAGATCCATCTTGCTTTTCTTTCTGTTACATTCAAATGTTTCTTCATGCTGGATCTTTCAATTAGTTAATATTCAAATTTTAACAGTATAAATTATAATTTTTCTTCTAAAATATGATTAAAATTTCATTCATTTTACCTCCTCGTGGTAATTCTGTGTGAAGATAAGCCAGTCCTCTAGTCACAGAATGAGCCAGTCGGCAAGAGCTTACCCAATCACTTGTGTGGAGACTCAGATATTTGCACAGAGATCCCTGTATAAAGGAAAAAGAATATCAAAACTTGAAACTAATTTGCTTCAACAAGAAGAGGCAAGTTAGGCAACCGTCTGAAGGGTTTGCAGAGGCCAGGATTACATGAAGATATAATAATAGTGATAAGGTATTTTTTAAAAGAGGAGAGAGGGTATGCTGGCTAGCCTTATATAACTGACATAAGCTAGAGTCATCTGAGAAGAGGGAACCTCCGTATGACCAGGCTATAGGCTAGCTTGAAGGACATTTTTCTTAATTAGTGATTAGAGGCTGATGGTCTTGGGTTCTATAAAAAGCAGGATAAGCACACATACATACACCCTCAAACAAACAAACAAACAATAACAAAAAAGCCAACTACATTGGCCCCCACCTTTAATCCCAGGCAGAGGCAGGCACATCTGTGAATTTGATGCTAACCTGGTATGCACAGTGAGTTCCAGGACAGCAAGAGCTACATGCAAAGGTCCTATCTGGAAACAATAACAACATCCTCTGCCCCCACTCAACAAGAAAGCAGGATGAGCAAGCCAGTAAGCAGCACTCCACTGGCTCTTTCCTTAAATCCCCCCCCCCCTTTTTTCCCCGAGACAGGGTTTCTCTGTGTAGCCCTGGCTGTCCTGGAACTCACTCTGTAGACCAGGCTGGCCTTGAACTCAGAAATCCACCTGTTCCTGCCTCCCGAGTGCTGGTGTGCACCATCACTGCCCGGCCATTGGCTCTTTCTTGTTCAATTTGCTTTTGGTCACAGTGTTTCACCACAGCAATATTGATCCTAACTAGAACAGGGGGGAAGAAGGAACTTCACTATCAATTTTTATGTTTCAAATATTAAAATTATGGATGATTATTTCCTTTTAAACACTTCTTTGGACAATCAGATTAACTTGAAAAATATTTTTTGTCTTTTTAATAAAATTTTACAAACAATATTGTTATGACTTATAAGTAGAACACATATGGCTTTTGTAAGTCTCTACAGTCAGTCCTCTATACCTAAGGACTTCACATTCTAGGGTACAATCAACTATAGCAGAAGTATTTCGGGATGGGGATGTAACTACGTGGAAAAGTACTTGCTTAGTATGTTCAGACCCTTGTTTCTTCTTCAATAAAGTCAAGAAAAACAAATAAAAACCCAAAGATTATCTCTGCATCTGTATATAACATTCTTTCTCTCACCGTTGTTCCCTAAATAGTGTAACAGTGAATAACTATCAACACAGCATTTTCACTGTAAATCAAGAAATGATAGGCAAGCATTACATGAAAATGCTACATGGAATTTTATATAAGGGACTTGAACTGCTGTCAGCGCATGCGTGCATGTGCGTGTGTTTGGTAGGTATCCTAAAAGCAACTGCTTGAGGACACACTGTATGTTCCTGTTCACTCAAAATACTCATTCACAAATTACAATAAGCTTCTGATGAGACAAGGAGCTTAAACAAGAATGAATGTCAAACAAGTGCTGCAAATTCTGATGAAAAAGCTCTGGCAAAAGAAACAGTGAGAGAAGGGAAGGAGGAAGGGTAGGTAAGGAGGGGAGGGCATGACAGAGGAATGGAAGGGGGAAGAAAAGAGTTGAGAGAAATGAATGAAGAGAATTATTAGTGTTTTGTTGTTGTGTAAGATAGAGTCTTAGAATAATAGCCCAGGCTGGTCTTAACTCACAATCCTCCTGCCTTAGCTTTCTTTCTAGGTGCTAGGATTACAGGTATGTGCCATGATACCTGGCTGAGTGATGTTTGATTCAAATTCGGGCATAAGATTCTTATTTCAGTGCAGAACACTGATAACAAGTTTACAAACCAGCAACCCTCTAATACATGGTGAAGGTCTGATCAAGGATACAATAAAGGACAGACTCTTTTTATGAAGAACTTACATTGGGATAATACTCCATCACAAGCAAATACTCCATGCGTCCATCTGCAGTGAGCCTCTCATCTCCAACTATGAAGCGAGCAATGTTGTCATGTTCCATCAAAGGCACTCTGTAAATGTTTTTTTCATTTATAAAATTCTGACGGTTTGCAAAAGAAAATACTTTTACAGCAACTGGACGCTCATCCAAGGAACCTTTATATACTGCTCCATATCGGCCCCGGCCAATCAGCTGTAAGTTTATTTTTAAAAAGGCAAGTTATTAATTTATATAAAAATTGAACAATTAAATTTACTAAGATGAAATCAACAACAACAACCCCTACAATTCCCCATGATATGTAGCAGCTCTTTTCTGCTATCATTTTACTCATTACCAAAAAGCAGCTAGTATCTGTGTCGGAGGAAGCTCCTACCTGACTAATCTTCCAATAGATGAGAGCTAAACACTCTGGACAAAATGAAAAGGAAAACCAAGGAGGGCCTAGATACACTGAAAAATAAGCAAAAGCAGTTAGAGTCTAAGGCATCAAGGCACAGAAGAATGAATGCATATATGGTGAGTTACCTGTTTCTATGGGCTTTCGCTTGAAAGCTGACTCAAATCAGCTTTGAGTAGTGGAACTAATAATGGTCTTTTGAACAAAAGGTCGTTTGTACCAGAGGATGTAATCTGTGGCAACTAGAGCTTCTAGAGAGTGAGGGAAGATGCCTCCAAAAGAGAAACCAGAACAGGGAATTCAGTGAACACATGAGACAGATTCTAGGTAAATGTACTAACTGAACTGAGAGCTGAGCTTCTGCTCAAGTGACATGTTTATAGTACGTGTCTAACCAAGTCAACTGCTTACAAAGACAAGTAACAAAAATTACCACACAGGGCTGGAGAGATACTCAGTGGTTGAAAGCATACTAATCTTCCAGAGGACCTAAGTGTGGTTCCCAGCACCCACTGCAGGTGGCTTACAGCTGCCTGTAACTCCAGTTCCAGGAGACTCAACACCCCTTTCTAGTATCCACAGGCAGCTGCACTGTGGATGTACATACCCACATGCAGAAACACACACACACACACACTATTAAAATTAAATCTTTTTTTGAAAACTAGCACACATTAGAAATTAGCAAGAGTCTGGGGGTTCCACAGCATAATACACACATTATTTATAATAGAATAAAAATCTACTCAATGGCCGGGTAGTGGTGGCACACACCTTTAGTTCCAGCATTCGGGAGGCAGGGCAGGTGGATTTCTGATTTTGAGGCCAGCCCGGTCTACAGAGTGAGTTCCAGGACAGCCAGGGCTACACAGAGAAACCCTGCCTCAAAAAACCAAAAAAACTCTCTATGTAGACCATGCTGGCCTCAAACTTAGAGATCTGTCTGCCTCTGCTTCCTGAGTGTTGGAATCAAAGGCAGGTGTCACCATGTCCAGTCTTGTACCATTAGTAGTATTATTTTTTTTTTTTTTAAAAAAAAAACAAATACAGCCCTCTGAAAAAAGTCTTATCAAAACACAGTTAAGCACATGCCTTTAATTCCAGCACTTGGAAGGCAGAGGCATACCTCAAATTCTACTGTAGGAAAATATAAACCCTGGGCAAAACTCCGTATTTCAGTTGGTACTTTTCTCAGTGTTGTAAATTACACATCATTTTAGACACACTTTGGACCTTCTCCTCTGCTTTTTTTAAGACAGGGTCTCATTATGTTGCCCTGGCTGGCCTGGAACTTGCTCCATAGACCAGGTTAGCTGGAACCTGAGGAAATCCTCTTTCTTCTGCTTCCTGACTGCTGGAAGTACAGGTGTGTACCACCAGGCCCAGAAAGACTTTCTAAACAGCTCTTGGGATGAGTAGAACTAACTAGGAGAGTAGGTAATGACCAGACCAGCC
>JADRCH010000006.1:7378290-7492764 GCA_019843965.1 Rhynchomys soricoides | reverse complement strand
CAACCTTCCTAAAATGAAAATGACAACTTCTTAATGTTACAGTTAAGGGGCTGGAGAGATGGCTCGGTGGTCAAGAGCACTAGCTTCTCTTCCAGAGGATCCAGGTTCAATTTCCAGTCCCATGTGGCAGCTCACAACCATCTCAAACTCTAGTTTTAGGGGATCTGATATCCTT
Organism: Rhynchomys soricoides; assembly: GCA_019843965.1. NCBI lineage: Eukaryota > Metazoa > Chordata > Mammalia > Rodentia > Muridae > Rhynchomys > Rhynchomys soricoides. The sequence continues at coordinate 7,492,589 of JADRCH010000006.1, read as the reverse complement.
ACGTGGACATATATTCAGGCAAAACACCAATGTACATGAAATAAAAATAAATTTAAAATATATTACAGTTAAGAAGAGCTGCAGCAGGGGTTAAAACAAATTACTAAAATAGAAATTATTTCCTTAATGAAGTTAAATAATGAACAGCATGACAGCAGAATTCTGTGAGATACTTCCATAATGACTCAGTTTAAAAGTATAAAGTTATAATACTGAATTTTCAAGAACATTTTAGTAGAATTACTAAAATGTATAAGTAAGTGCTGATTTCCTAAACAACCACTGTAATCCTAGCTCTAAGAGATATAATGCCATCTTCTGGCCTCCAAGGAGCACACACAGACACACAGATACAGACACACTAATAAAAATAAATTTTAAAAAATTCTTGTAAAAATTGGGGGAAAATATTTGTTGAAGCTAAAAATGGGGACCACTCTAGCAAGAGTTGTGTTTGTATATAGATTTTCCACAGAGGTTTTAAACAGGAAACAATGGGACTGGCAAGCTGTATGCCACTAAACATGATGGCCTGAGTTTGGTCCCTAGAATCACATAGTAAAAGGAAAAAAATGACTCCTGCAAGTCATCCTCTGACTTCTGGACATGTATTACCATCCTCCCTTTACACAATAAATAAGCAAGTAAACGTAAAAAATTTAAACAAAATAAATTCTGATTAAATGGCATGTTTACCAAAAAAATGAGACCAAAAGTAGTATTTTTTTTACCTGTCAACATTCTGTATCCAAAACATAAGGCGACTATCAAAACAGCTAATACAGAAACCGATGCTAAAGCAATGACTATTGTTTCATCTCGATTAAATGAATGAGGTGGACCTAAAAGAAAAAAAGAAAAGTATTTTATTTAATACCAACAAACTAGGTTTTAGAAAACCTGTATTAATATATAATCAAATCGGTAATATTCTTGCATAAAAATTAGAGAAAAAATTAATTTATTTGTGATAGTTATAAATGGCATGATCTGGTCACATAGATTATCTTATATAAACTTAAAATACTTATCAAGTATGGTCCTAATTATTAAAATATCAGCTGGGACCTGGAAAAACAGCTCACTGATTAGGAGTGTACACTGCTCTTTCAGAGGACCCAAGTCCTGTTTCCAGCATCCACATCACACAGTTCACCACCACCTGTAACTCCAGCTCCATATGATCTGACATCTTCTCTAGCCTCTGAGGGTATCTGCATTCATCCACACAGATATGCCATATAGCTGTGGTACGTTGAATGAGAATGACCCTCAGAGGCTCATGTATTTCAATACTTGGTCCTTGGTTAAAAGAACTATTTGGGAAGGGTTAGGAGGTATAGCCTTGTTGGAGGAGGTGTGTCCCTGAGGGAAAGCTTTGAGGTATCAAAAGATTAGAAGCATTCCCCTAGTCTCTTTCTCTGCCTCATGGTTGTAGCTCAGGGTGTCAGTTCCAGCTTCTGCTCTAGCAACATGCCTGCAGGCCCGTTGCTATGCTTCCCACCATGATGGTCATAAACTCTACCCTCTGAAACTATAAGCTCCAAATAAACTCTATATTTTAAAAAGTTGCTTTGGTTACCGTGTCTAATCACAGAGATAGAAAAATACCTAAGACAGTAGTGGAGGCTGTCTTGAAACTCATGGCAATCCTCCAGCCTCTGCCTCCTAAACGTAAAACTAGGTGTACACCACTGAGCCCAGCTTCATAGTTGGCTTCAAACCGTGTATTCAGTAGGCTTCAACAGGTTGCTTTACTTTGTGTGCCTCATTTCCTCATTTGTAAAAAGTAGTACTGTGTACCTCACTTGTCTGTTATGAAGTTAAGTGCTTAGTAAAACATAAACTTCTATGTAATCAATATTAGTATTGATATCATTAATATTAATGAAAGAACATTTATTTGTGGGCAGCTAAATCTAAATTGAACCTGAAGTTCAGTCCCTCCACTTATTAATTTGACCTTGAGAAAATGTCTGGATTCATGAGCCCACATTTACTTACTTGTAGAATGGGAACACACGTACCTAGATTATAAGGCTGGTATGAACATGCAAACATTTATGTAATAGCTCCATCTATGGGCCAGATCTTATCCATGGCTTATCTATACTTATCTTCATCTTATCTATACCAATACCCTTGTAATGGGTGTCCACAATTACAATGGTGTAATGGTATCTCCTCCTAGGATCTACCCAGGAGGAGTAGGAGAACAGGGATGCAATAATTCTATGAACAGTAGAAACACATGACGATGTCTTAAGCAGAAAGAGAAAACTGGAGGATACACCTGTCACCATGTTTAAATTTCTATAAAAAATAGCTAGATCCAAGCAGTATATATTCAAAACAGTAGTCTTTACAAAATACAAACAACTGCTTATCAGTAAACTGTCTAATGCAGAATGAGATCGCCTATGAGATATGTTTAGTTTTGCTACAGGTTTTATATGTAGTGTTTGACCAGTAGCAAGGCCACAACTATCCTTACTTAAACATTCTTTACATTCAGTCAAAAATAAAATATATTATATTTTGAAATTTTAAACTTATTATTCTGTTTGCTTGTTTTTGTTTTGTTTTGTTTGTTTTTGACAGAGGACCTCACGGTGACAAGCTCTCTTTGTAAACCAGGCTGACTTTGAATTTAGAGAACCCCCTGTCTGAGCCTCATGAGTCCTAGGATTAAAGGTGTATACCATCTTGACTGACAATTTTAATTGTAGTCAGTTAAAATCAAGCAGACTGTACATTAAAATTTTCTTACTTGTGGTCAAACTAGAATTTTCTATAGCAAATAAAAAATCTCAGTAGCAGTGTTTCTCCAATGAATTATCTCGAATTCTGCACAACTACATAATAAAATGTCAATACAGTATTTCTAGAGAATATGTTGATGTTGTGAAATACTCTAAAATTATAAGACAATTACTAGACAATAGACTTTAACATATTGATAACTGTAGATAAGAATACTTTCAACATATAGCAATTTATAGAGGAAAAGACTGTATACAGAAACTCATCTATGGCTAGGGATCTAACTCAGTGGTAGTGTTTGCCTAGCATCTGCAAAGCCCTGGATCCCTCTCCAGTACACAGAAAAAGAAAAAAGCCAATCAACCAACCAACCAACAACCCCCCCTCGAACAGCCTCAACTTACTACAATAAGATAGTAGCATGTCAATAACTATTTTTAAAGATTAAAATGGAATTAGAAAATAAAAAGTGTTGTTAAGGATACAGAGAAATTAAAAACTTACATACCACTGATGGGAATACAAAATGGTATAGATGTAGTAAACAGTTTAGTAGGTTCTCAAAATGTTATTAGAATTTTCATAAAATTTGGTAGTTTATTCCTATGCATATACACAAACAGCTGGAAATAGGCATTCAAACAAAAACTTCCATAGCATCACTATGTGCAATAACTACAAGGAGAAATGCAAATGTTCATAAATTTATGAATCAATAAGCACAATATAACACATCTACAAAGATGATATGCTAAAGGTCCTGTATTTTATGATTTCATTCATATGAAATAACCAGAAAAGGTAAATCCATAGAGACAAAAAGCAGGTTAGAAGTTGCTAGGCATGGGGAAAGAGGGAGAAGGGAGTTATTTTTTACTAGACAGAGAATTTCCCTTGTGGGGTGATCAAAATGTTCTGGAACTACATAGAAATAATGGTTGCACAATATCATTAAAGGATTGAATGGTATATTTTTAACCTAGCTCATTCTGTTATAAGATTGTACCTCAATAAAATAACCTATTTAAGAATCTGTTGAACTTGATAAGGAAACATTATTTCAACACACATATGATTAAATAACTTGTGGTTTTTAAACACAAGATACACTATATTTTTAAGTCTCTTGAGATTATCTTTTCTTAGTAAGACTATCAACTCCTGGGCTGGTAAGGCTCAGTAAGGTGACTGTCATCAAGCCTGATGATTTAAGTTCGATCCCCAGGACTCAAAAAAGAACCAACTCCCAAAATATGTCCTCTGATCTCAACATATGTACCAAGGCACAGTACCCCATTCCACATTTGTGTGCGCATGCACGTGTACACACACACACACACACACACACACACACCATAAAAACAAAACAAAACTGATACAGTACACCTCCCTATCTATGGGGATATATTACGGGAGGGTTAGTGGATGCCTCTGATAGTACTAATCCAAATTGCTTCTCCTAATTTGTGGGTTCCACATTTGTATATACAACAAACTATAAACTAAAAATGCTTGAGAAAAACCCAGAAAATTTCAAAAATAAAACTTCAGTTTGCCATGCACTACCCACTATAATGGATCCACATGAAGGAAGTAATGTTTAAGATGCCCAGGTGCAGTTCCTGTCATTCCACAGAACTTCAATCTCTCTCAAGGTCTTACATGTGTAATACATAGCTAGAATTATGATGATTTGTTCATTTTGCATGTGTACAGACTTTGTTTTTGATCTTTATTTTCTAAGCAATATGGTAATAATAACTATTTATACAGCATTTAAATTGTATTATCATTATAAGTGATCTAAAACCAGGCCGTGGTGGCGCACGCCTTTAGTTCCAGCACTCGGGAGGCAGAGACAGGTGGATTTCTGAGTTCGAGACCAGCCTGGTCTACAAAGTGAGTTCCAGGACAGCCAGGGCTATACAGAAAAACCCTGTCTCGAAAAAAAAAAAAAACAAAAACAAAAACAAAAAAAAAAGAGTGATTTTTACAAAAAATAGAGATAATTTAAAGTATTTGGAAAGGTATGCATGGATTGTATGTAAACATTGTGCCATTTCATGCTTCAGGGCATCTGCTGGATATGCTGAAGAATGTATTGATTTTTTTTATATACCTCTAATAAAGTTACAAATTAGACACAGCCATAGCAAGAGATCAACGATAAGTAAAAACAAAATGACTTACAAAGACAGAGAGTGATAAAATTGTCAGCACTGCTCTAATCATTTGAGACCATTATTAAATAAATAAAATGACAGCAGCACCTGTGATACCACAACCGTCAACCTCACAACTGACAACTGAGACAGCTATTAAGCACCTACAAGGCAAGGTACTATTGCTGTGGCAGACACCACGGCTAAGGCAACACTTACGAAAGAAAGCATTTAACTGAGGCCTTGCTTACAGTTTCAGAGGATTGGTCCATAATCATCATGGCAGGAAACAAGCAGACAAGGTGCTGGCATGGTAGCTGAGAGCTTTACATTCTGATCCACGGGCAGCAGGCAGAAGAGAGACTGGGCCTGGTATAGGCTCTGGAAACCTCAAAGTGCACCCCCAGGGACACCTCCTCCAACAAGGTCACACCTCCTAATCCTTTCCACTTGTGGGGACCAAGCATTCAAACATATGAGCCTATGGGAGCCACTCTCATTCACACACCACAGGACACATGCCATATGAATAGGCTAGAACAAGAGCTATTTCACATCTCATATGAAATGGTGTGGAATGGTATTAGATCGAATCACATTACTCTGAACTGTGTACAAATAAAAACTTATAAATTGCTCATTTCTAGATTTTATAATTTGACATTTTTGAGCTAAGGTTAACTTTAGTATCTAAGACCTCAGAAAGTGAAACCTCTGGTAAAAGAGAACTACTGTATTTTATTTTATAAAAATAAAATTTCAACTGAACACGAAGATACACACCAGTAATCCTAGCACTTGGGAGCTGGAAGCAAAACAATCAGAAGTTCAAGAAAAACCTCATCAATACAGCACGTTTGAGGCCAGCCTGGGCTACAGAAGACTTTTTCTCAGAAAAATGAAGCAAAATAAAGACAATATCTAGGTTCTTCTCAAATTAGAAACAAGAAGCATAGTATTTAGTTTTAAATATCAGTAAATAAGAGGCAAAAATACTGTTCAATGATTAAAATCACTGGCTGCTCTTACAGAGGACTCAGGTTCAGCACCCACATGGCCCACAGCTGTTCTGGGAGAACAGTATAACTTCAGTTCTGGGAGAGCCAATACCCTCTTCTTCTGGCTTCTAAGAGCACCAGGCATGCATGTGGTAAACACACATACATGCAAGCAAAACATTCCTACACATAAAATAATAAATAACTACCAGTAAATAATGTTCACATTTTATTTTGTTATAGTCAAAAAACCCCAAAAAGGTGGCAGATGAAAGATAGGACAAAGACAAAGATAGGAAGAGTCACTGAGGTAGCAAGAGCGTGATATGTAAGACAGAGACAACAAAAGAAGACAGAAATGGCAAAGAACAAAAGACCATGGTGAATGCCAATTTGAAATATTTTCTTCATGTTAGATTTAGCACTCTAATAGGTAATGGGTATCAATTTCCTTCCGAAATTTAAATTAGGAATCTTTAGTTCTCCTTTTGTTGTTACTTTTAATAGGCTTTATTATTGTTATCAGCACCATAATTATTATGTTATTATGTCATTATTTTTATTATTATTATTATGGTGGTCATACTATGTAGTTCTAACCGTCCTGGAGCTCACTACGTAGACCAGGCTGGCCTCAGACTCACAGAAATCCACCTGCCTCCACCTTGGGTGCTGAGATGAAAAGATGTGTACCACCACACCTGGCAGATGTAAATTTTTAGAGCAGTTTTAGGTTATAAAAAACTACCCAGAAAGCTCCAAATTTCCATACACTTACTCTTTACCTCCTCTGTGACTTTCTCCTGTTAGATCTCCATGAGAGGAAGGAAATGGTGGATAACTTTAACCCAGGACTTAAGAAATTAAAGCAGTAGGATCAGGGGTTCAAGGCCAGTCTTGCCTACATGTGAGTTTAAGGCCAAACTGGGGCTACACCAGACTCTGCCTCAAAATCTTTTTAGAAAGAAAATGGTGTTTCATTTTGTTTTGTATTCCCAGTCTTTCATAATGCTAAGTAAACTCTATCACTGGGCTACAACTCCAGGACCCAGAATGATTTCTTTTCATGATTCATCTAGTTCTAAATTGTAGGTGCCCCCTCTCCTTGCTTTTGAAGTATTAAAAGCATTTAACCTTTAAGTACAATCTATTTTCTTCTTTTGTAGTCTATTACTCTGGCATCATATCTAAAAATGTGCTGTCAAAATCAGTCATAAAGATTAACGCCACTTGTATACATGTGGACATGCTTAAGAATTCACTGTGATGGGGCTGGAGATAGAGCCAAATAGCATAAATAGTATGGGGGATGGTGACTATGCATACCACTAACACACAAAATATTTTATTCTCAAGACACACCAACATCTCTAGGAACAGAGAATAGCTCTGTGTAGCAGCTGTATAACATATGAGGGGTACCTGGGGCTTAGGGGGATTCCTTTCCCATTGCTGGTGGGTCTAAACATTACATATTTTTTCCACAGAGTAAAAGGTATTTAAATATATAACTGAAAATGGAAAAATAGGAGCTTTAATTCATTAACTCAAAATACAGAGAGTAAAAAAAAGTATTAAGGGACTTTTAAACATGTTAAAAACCATACATATGGTATTTAAATGTCTCAAATTAGGAACATTCCAGGTTATGTCATATAGTCTAAAAACTTGACATCACTGAAAACCTGCCAGGAAAAATCTTGCAATATGTGTAATTGTATGTGTGTAAAAAAAAAAAAAGCTTTTGATTGGAAAACTTATTTTTATTTCTTTAAAGTAATTCTTTTTAAAAAGATTGTTTTATTTGTAATTATGTGTATGTATGCATGTCTGTGAGCGGGTATGTGCATGTGAGTGCAGGTACTCCCAGACGTGGGGGTGGGAGGGGCGGGCAGAACATGCATACATGTGTTCATATGGGCTCTTAAATCATCTCTCCAGCCATTAAAACAACTCTTTTTATGTCATATGTCGTATACTCCATACCTGAAATTTCCTATTCCTTTGACTTAATACACTCTCTTCTTCCTCTTTTAGTTTCCTCAGTTTAACATTCAGCCACACATAAACAATGCTGAGTATGCCTATGTGCAATGGCTGGGCTTTCACAGGCAAATAACTTCCTGAGTACAGAACAGCCAGGACCCGCGCTCTGCCTCTCTGGAGCCTGGGATGTTTCTGTTTACATATCCTGGAGCCTGGCGGGGGCTACTACTGGAGGCAGGCTGTCTGCTTCCTTACCACACTCAGCTTTTGTGTGGGACTGTGTCAAAGAAAGAACAACATTGTTACATGTGCAGCAACCAGCAGGGAGAGGCTTAAATAAAACACAGCAGTGGCTATGTCCTCTGCTTAATCTTTAACCACTCTGAGCAGAAAAGCAAATTAGGCCTTAGATTTTTTTCTTCAAGGAATATATTTTTCATAAAAGCAAAGTAGTACAATTTAAACATCAAAGCAATTAATGTAAGAAGAGCTTAATGAATTTCTAAGACAGTAATTAAGACTGTTAAAATATTTCTATACTATATCACATAGCTCAGTATTTTCAACAAATTTTTATAATGGAATGAATAATGTTGACATAACTAATATGCTTGGAATAGTACATATACAGTAACCACAATCAGATTAATGTTTATGTTTAGTATTTTTAAAATACTGAGTAGGGATAGACTTTACATTTTTTTTTTTTTACTTTTCAACAAAATTTTAACACTGAATATTTAAGGCCAATTTGATTTTTAACTTATCTGGTTAAACATCCTGACCTAGCTCTTAGACTACACAAAATAAAACTAACAATAAGCAACAATAAGCCATGGCATGCTAATTGTCAAGACAGTAACATGAACATAAATTTACGATTTCATTTATATGAATGAGGTTCTAGAGTAGTCAGACTCCTAAGATCACAAAGTGTGAATGTAATCATCAAGGGTTTGGAGGAACCACGTAATGAGGGTTGTTAAATAAGTATAGTTTCAATTCTGCAAGATCAAAGAGACTTTTGGAGACTATGTGACAGTGTGAACACACTTTGCACTTAGAGATGGCTCAGAGGTTAGAGCTCACAGTTTTCAGAAAAGAACTTATTTTTTTAAATAATGATTGTGTACATATAAATAAAAATAAAATGGAGTAGTAGGAATTTCAGTATTCATAAAGTGCTGATACTGTTAGCATTTCTTAACATTGTAATTATCTAGAGTGTTGGATTCTGAAATGTTTTACTCAAAATACTTCTTAAATTTATGAATACACAATACACTGACACAAAAATTTTGAGCTATTCAGTGAAGAGTCTTAACATCTCTAGTTCTCAACAATGCACAAACACACACAACCACATACACGCGCATATGTATTTGTATTTTTTCAGAATTTCCTTACGGGTGTAGGATACAGAAACAAACAGGAATATATGGCCATATCCTCTTCTGAAGTACTTGAAACTTATCTTGTATTTAATCTGAATATACTTTAAAATCTCTCTAAAACTTCAAATAATTTCTTTATACTATTGTGGCAAAGTAAGTTAACGTGCTCTCTACTGATGTACATTTGGTTATTTCTGTTTTGCTGTAACAATGCTACAACAAGTAACTTTGTTTCTAATTATTTCAAATCACAGGCATTTATACTAAGGTAATAGCTAATTTTTGTTGTCAACTAGCCTACATGTGGAATTAACTAGAATTCAAGCAGCTGTGCACAGCTGTGAGGGATTTTCTTGATTGGATTTTTTGAGGTGGGAAGCTCCACCCTAAATCTGGGCCATAACTTCTGGTGCTAGCCCACTTAAAAGGACATAGAAGTAGAAAGCTTTTTAAAGCTTTTGGCCTGTTTGTCCTCATTGCCACTGGCAAGTTCATCTATCCTGTTGCTAAGAAATTACTTTGCTGGAATTAGAACGTACTTCTTTGGGATTTCAATGTAGACTGAAGACTAGAAGCTCTCTAGGAATTCTCTGGGACTCTAGCACCAGGTAGACTTTGCTGAGACATCCAGATCTTGTGAACTGAACAACTACTGAATTCTTTGCTTTTCTGCCAGGAGACATTCATTGAAGGACTACTCAGACCAAAGCCTGTACACCATTCTATAAATTCCCAGACTAATACAACAAAGGACCAATTCTCAGAAATAGAACTCTTGAGTTTCAGATTTATCCTCTGGGTTTTTCTTTTCACTGTGTGGATTAAAGAAAGAATAATGTGCAATGTATTACAACACTTTCAAAGAATTGTTAATCATGAAGCACATTAATGAATTGGAACCATCACAGAATGAATAATAATAATCATACTCTAGGAAATATCTGTGATGATCTGAATTATTTGTTCCCCAGAACCTATAATCACATGGACTGTGTTCCTATGACATTATTAAATAGTTTTAATACTTGAAAGCCATTCCAGTATCATGTCCTGTGTTGCACAGCTAACCATTTTCCATTTATCACCATGAAATAATTTTTTAATGAGTAACAAAACTTATTTTAGAAAATATAACTGTTTTAATGTCTTGGGTGCTTAGACTCTCAACTATTTAGGCAGCTGAATTAGCTCAAGCTAGTGTAATATATACTAGGTAGAACAGTTAAGAGGGCTGATTTATTTCCTTACAAGTTACATAAACAAAAATTCTTAAGAAATTTTTTGCAAATATTTGAAGCTGTTTCCCCTGGGGAGGGTATTTACCTAGAATCATACACATGAGGTGAAGTAGGGAGCTGGGAAAATGGGAAGTCCATGACAACATCTTAAGGATGTTTGTATATGTGATTAGAAAGACTTATCACTAGAGTCCAGGTCTAAAAGCACAAAAAGTGTTCCAGAAGGAAGGTCAGGAAGCTGAAGGACAGTGGCATGGCGGGATGGGGGTTGGGAACATATGATACTGAGATAATAATTCAGCCATGCCCTCCTGGTGAACTAAGTCTGGAGTGCAAAAATCCTGTATTTTTTAGACAGTCTTGTATATGACACTAAAGGGTCCACATATCTTTGGGAGACCTTTTATTTTTCCTGTCTACCAAATGTATCTGCAGAGGCCTGTGTTGATTCACCCTCCTTATAAGTACAGAAAGGTTGTACAGAAAACATTTGTCAGGTATAAAGTATAGCAGGGGTAGCTTTAGAATCTGCTGCCTTCTTGGGTATGGTAAAGTGATTTTATGTTGGTCTACTTTCTGTATCCATACATTAACTTTCTTGGTGGTCTTGTTCTATGATGAGGCTTTGGAAGTAACTCCTGAGAGCTCTAGCTAAATGTTTTCTCTATTCCAAGGGTCTCCAAGTGTGGTCAGTCCCAGGAAGACCATCACCACTCCCTAGGAGGTTCTTAGAGATGCAAATCAGAAAACTAAGTAGAGTCAGCAGTTTGTTTTTAAATTGCTCCAAAAGATTCAGATTAAGTTAATGTTTGAGAATTTCTGTAGCTTGAGTGTGGTTTATTGCCTCTAAATTTCATATTAAAATTTAATCTCTACAACCAAGCATGGTGCACATGTCTTTAAACCCAGTACTTGGGAGACAGAGGCAGACAAATCATGGTAAATTTGAGGCCAGAAATGAACAATTTATTTTCCATTATAAGGTATCATTAGTAGACCTAAACAGATAACATCATTAAGAGTTGTTAAGTCTCTGCTTTCAAGAATGTAATTAAATTTATTAAATTAATTAAAGAATCAGTGGAGTTAAAGAGATATTTGAGGAGTGGATCTGCTGTATAACTTTGGTTAAGTCTTTCACAAGATCTGGTCTCCTGCTGACCCCAGCCCAAGGACTCTGCCAGCAAGAAAGCCATCACAAGATGTGACCCTCTGAATGTGGAGCAAAACTGTGAGTTAAAATAAACCGTATAAGCTAGGCAGTCTATACTATCATGTGTGAAGAATGGAAAGTGGAGTAAGGTAAGACTTCCATTATTCATGTCCTAGTAACTACTGTTTCTCATCAATAATTTGTTGTCACTTTTGACACTGTAGCTTCAGACTTGTGGCCTCAGAGCTGTTTTATTTCTGGATTTTTATTTATTTTTATTTTTTTGGGAGGGGTGTGGGGGGAGACAAGGTCTATGTTGTACAGAGTCTTCACTGTGCAAAACAGGCTGACCTCAAACTGACAGATATCCTCCTGCCTCTGCCTTCGAGTGCTGTGACTAAAGGTGTGTGCCACCAAACTCAAAATATATGCATTCATAGAACAAAAATGTGGCTTTAAATAAAACTCTAAAAGATATATGCTTTTAATGACTTACTAATTTTAATTTTATGTGCATTGGTGTTTTGCCTGCATATGTCTGTGTGAGGGTGTCAGATCTCCAGGAGCTGGAGCTACAGACAGTTGTGAGCTACCATGTGGGTGCTGAGACTTGAACTTGGGTCCTCTGGAAGAACATCTAGTGCTCTTTACAGCTGAGCCATCTCTCCAGCCTCAAAAGGATATATTCTTATGTCTCCTAGTAACCTATGACATTTGTACTTGGCAGACAATTTAAATTTGTCTCCTATGAACGTTTTATTTACTTTCTATTATATGATATTATATATATATATATATAGAATATATTCTATATATATATATTCTATATATATATATATTCTCCAGTAAATGTTGTTCATTGCTGAATGCGAGTCTTTTATAAACTGGCAGATAAAAGCTCACTAATCATATGACAATGCACTGAAGCCATATAGCTAATTGGGTATGGGCCTTTTGCTTTTATTCAACTATGTGCAGATACTTGAAATCTACTCACCTACATTACATTTTACTGAGCACTGCCATGGTTTGAATGTGTCCTTCTGTGTCCATAGAGTAACACTTAATATCCACTGCAAAGGTGGGACCTTTAAAGGTGCAGCTGGGATTATTTTTGTGGGTTCTTCTTTCTCCCACCCTTCTCTACCCGTCTCTTCTACCCTTTCAACCCCTAACAGCAGACAGGAAGGGAAAGGGGGCTACATTATTGTCATAAGGGCATCAAGTTCCTTGGGGCAAGTTTGACCCTCACCATTAGGATAGCTAATTTCTTTACATTGTTGTTTCTTCTTTGCACATGACTGCTAAATAAACTGCAACCAACCAACAACAACCCTGCCTCTCGGGGCACTAGCATTTATATACCCTCTGAAGAGTCCCTAGAATTCCAAATGTCACACACTCACAGAAACTATCTGCAGCTGGCAAAATCATTCTACAGCACAAGGCAAATCATAGTCAGCTGCTGTGGATAATCTGAAGCAGCACCATATCCCACACCTGGGATTAAAACAAAAACATATTCTTATAATATTTCTGTGTTTTTAAAGAAACCAAAATTCTTACTACAAGAATGCCAAGAGATTCCATTATAGATGGTTGTAAACAGCCACTTGGTGGCTAGGAATTGAACTCAGAACTTCTAAAAGAACAAACAGCCAGTGTTCTTAACTGCTGAGACATCTCTCCAGCCCCATTCCTAATTAATTCAAAATAATTATTTTCCTAAAATGTGAACATATTTTTTGTTCTTTCTTTTAATAAGTATCAAAATGTGTCTTTTTGGCTCTTAAATTAACAAGCATCTTGAGCCACCCTTTTTTCCCATTTTCTATTTAATGCCCTTAGAGAAACACTAAAAACTAAAGTCATAGACTACTTGTGGCCCCATGCCAGTACTGGCTTCCTGACTGTACGCTTTCTTTCCTAGCTTGGTGTGAGATGAAGACATTTGTTGTCAGATGCTAGAAATTATAATTTCTAATCTTAACAACACAGAATAAAATTATAATGTTATTTCCTAAACCTGGTTTTAAATGCAATTCAATCTTGTTTCTCATTGTTTGGCCCAACTTCAAAGTAATGAATAATGTAAGTGAAAAAAATAAAAGAATTCTACATTTATACCCTGACATTCACAAAAGAACTGCCAAAGTTCAATAGAATGAATTAGGTTTAATTAATGAATTAAATATATATATGAACATTTTTCTGCATGCTTCTCTACTGACTTAATTATCTTATTTATATAGTTAAAGAGGCTAATTATAGCAATTCCAGATATCTTATCAAGAAAATGTCCTAGGAGTAAACTTCCAAAAATTCTAATAACTATATACTTCTTTCAAATTGTGAATTTATAAATACATGAAAATTTCTTAAAAGTATAACAAGATAAATAAATACTATAGATATAAATTCAATCACTTAAAAACTGGTTTTAAAAAAAAAAAAAAACAAAACTGGTTTTCTTTTTAAAATTGTGTGCATGTTTGTCTGTCTGTGTATGAGTGCAAATGCCCATGGAGGTCAAAGGCATTGGCTCTCCTGGAGCTAAAGCTACAGGTAGTTGTTAATTGACTCATGTGGAAGCTGGGAACCCAACCTGGGTCCTCTGGGAAAGCAGGATGTGCTCTTAATCACTGAACCCCACAATCTCTCTAGCCCCACAAACTGATTTTCTTATTAAGCAGAGTAAAGCCTATAACTGTGATACCTCAAAATAACACAGTTACCTTTCTAAGTGACAAGACTTTTGGATTTCAGTGCTGCATGGACCATATTAATGAATATTTTTTTCTTTCTTTCTTTTCTTTTTTTCTTTTTTCTTTTGGTTGTTTGAGACAAGGTTTCTATGAGTAGCCCTGGCTGTTCTAGAACTTGCTCTGTAGATCAAGCTGGCTTCAAACTCACAGAGCCCTGCCCCGCCCCTGCCCCTGCCCCTGCCCCTGCCTCTGCCGGGATTAAAGGTATGTGCCACCAAGACCAACCTAATGAATATTTTCTTTCTCTTGTCTAATTGAGAGAAAAAAACTCAACTTGGTAGTAGTTTATCTATTACCTCTCAAACATTTGCTAATTGTTTTTTCTTTTAACACAGAAAGTGCCAGCTTCAACCTTTAAAACAACAATAGCTAGTTAATATATTTTATGTGTATGGGTATACAGCTTTTGTTTTATTTATTTTTAAATAAAATTTAGAGTTACCTTTATAATATTTTCTTTTCCTTCACAACAATGATAAGCCTTTAAAATACATGCAGGCACCGGGCAGTGGTGGCGCACACCTTTAATCCCAGCACTTGGGAGGCAGAGGCAGGCGGATTTCTGAGTTGGAGGCCAGCCTGGTCTACAGAGTGAGTTCCAGGACAGCCAAGGCAACACAGAGAAACCCTGTCTCGAAAAACTACAAAAAAATAAAATATAAAAAATAAATAAATAAATAAATAAAAATACATGTAGGTGACTGGAAAGAGGGCTCTGTGATTAAGAACACTTGCTACTCTTGGAGAGAACCCGGGTTCAGTTCCCAGCACCCATATGGTGGCTCATAACCATTCAAAACTCCAGTCACAGGGGATCAAATAGGCGTGTGATACATGCATACAGGTAAAACATCCATATGCATAAATTAAAAGTATAAACATATATAAAACTTTTAATTAGATGATTTTAAGAAAATATTAAATAATATAGAAAATGTAGAATTCTTTGCGATATACAGTTACAGTGAAAATCATGGCAGGGTTCTTAAATTTTAGGAAATGATTATTTTCACAAAAGAATCCATTCCCTAACCCAGCCCATAACAAAATATATATAGGCTCATTGTTTGTATACTGATGAAATATATCCTGGAGTCAGAACACCCAAATTTCAATCTTGGCTCTACCACTTGTTAGCTATATAACATCAGGTATATTACTTTTACATATCTAGGCCTTGGTGTCCTCAATGTAAACTAAGAAGGTGGTAGTAACTATTTCATAATGTTTCTGAAAGGTTAAAGTTTTCGTATATAGAGAGTGATAAGAGTATCTGCCACATATCGAGTGCTCAAAGATGTTGCTCAGCTGCCTCACAGTCCCTACTAAATCACTAAGCGCTTGTCTTACAGGTATACTGAACAGGCTGCTCAGTCTAATAACTCTATCCTCCTAGATAAAGTAAACAAGTTAATCACTATTTATTGCATATAGAATAGCATTCTTTGCTATTTTAAAATTTAATACAAGTATTTTATGATACAAACCCCATTAAATAGATATGTACAACTACTGTCGTAAGACCAAGGGGAAATCATGCTAATAATAGGGCTATTGATGAGCGAAGAAAAGACAGTGCCTAGGAAAAGTTAACAGTTTCAGACTTGGACACTATGCAAAAGAGAAAGTGTATTCCTTCTTCAGAAAGCAAGATCTCAAAGGGAAGAAAGGAACTTAACTTTTCTTAATTCAACAATTTTGTCTGAACCTAAGTCTACTTTAAATTGTATATTAAATAGGTACAGAATACCCTGTGTACGTGCATGCGTGCGTGTGTGTGTTTGCCCCCTTTTCGACTTAGGGTTTCTCTGTGTAGTCCTGGCTGTCCTGGAACTTACTCTATAGATCAGCATGGCTGTGAACTCACAGAGACCTGCCTGTCACTGCCTCCTAAGTGCTGGGATTAAAGGTATGTGCCATCACTGCTCAGCAACATCTTTTTAAATTTAGATTTATTTTTATTTTATGTGTATGGGTATTTTGCCTGTATGTATGTATGTGCACTACATTCATGCTGAGGCCAAAAGGAGGCATGGATCTAGCTGGAGTTCTAGTTGGTTGTGAGTCACCCTGTGAGTGCTGGATGCTAAACCCTGATCCTCTGGAAGAGTAACCAGTGCTCTTAACGTCTGAGCCGCCACCCCAACCCCAAGAGCTCCTTAGTATTTTTTAAGGTTCCCACATAATGAAAGAAATCAAATCTGTTCCAAAACTCTGAAACATACTAGAAAAAGGAGAAAATCTTTGGAAAATGAAAATTGAGGTACAGAAAGCATTAGGTAGTAAGTAGGAACCCTTAACCCTCAACTCTAGACAGTTTTATGTTAGAAGATTGTCTGGTAACATTGTCCTGACTGAACAGAATTTTTGCTTCAGACCTCAACTACAAGGAATTACAGAAAAAATAATTAGCTTGGATTTCTAATTATAAAGTTCTTTTTTTTTTTTTTTTAAGAATTTTTATTTTTTAAATTTATTTCATGTATATGAGTATACTGTCCCTGTCTTCAGACACACCAGAAGAGGGCATCAGATCCCATTACAAATGGTTGTGAGCCACCATGTGGTTGCTGGGAATTGAACTCAGGACCTCTGGCAGTGCAGCTCTGAACCACTGAGCCATCTCTTCAGTTCCAAAATTCTTTTATTTTTTAATGATAGTAATTAAAATCTCCCTAGAAGATACAATAACTATGCTTCAATTATCAAAAATGAAAAAAAGGCAATGATTTTATTTTTTCATTTTTTGAACAGAGATGAAAGTCCTTATCAACTAGAATTAGCTGGTAATTGTGGTGGTCTGAATAAAAATGGACCCCATAGGCCCATAGGGAGTGACACTATTAGGACATGTGGCCTTGTTGGAAAAAGTGTGTGACTGGGAGGTGAGGAGGGGGAGACCCTTTGAGGTCTTAGATGCTCAAGCTGGGCATCTCTTCCTGCTGTCTGCTGACTGGCTGATAGAACTCTCAGCCACCTCCAGTACACCTGCCTCTGTGTGATCATGCTTCCGACCATGATAATAATGGAATAAACCCCAAAACTGTAAGTCAGCCCCAATTAAAAGCTTTCCTTTATTATAGTTGCCATGATCATGGTGTCTCTTCACAACAACAGAAACCATAACTAAGACAGTAATCTACAGTAAGAGTAGAATCTACACTGTAAATAGAATATAATAGTGTTCATACTCTTTTCGATGTTATTAAGTGCCAGTATTTAATTACCTTGAAAGATACTACATTTATGTTTCAACAATAGCAACCAGTATACTTTTTATTCTTTTAAATCTTTTAATAACAGCCCACAAAAACAGGAATAGTTTATAGAAATTTTATTGCTATGTGGTTATCTTATGGTTTCTAACAACCTATGAAACATAGTTTTATAAGAATTCACAAAATCACTGGGCAGAGTGGTTCAGGTCTTTAAACTCAGCACTTGAGAAACAGAAGCAGGTGGATCTCTGTGAGTTTGAGGTCAGTCTGAATTATGGAGAGAGACCCTGCCTCAAAAATAAAAGCAAAACCAAAAATGGAGGAAAAAAGTTCACAAAATCTATAACTTTTTTAAAAGTAAAACTAAAAGTAAATAAAATAACCTTTTTTCATAGTCCTAACTTTACATCAAATTAATCTCTGAATGACTGTGAACCTCTGTGGTTCAGCGAAGTGAGATACTCATTTATGGTCATGACACTGGTTTGTCACATTTCCCCCCAAAAGTCCCATCACATTTTAAAAGTCCACTGGTGTTCCATACTTTAGTTACTGATGTTTATTCCAGAGTGTCAAATGAAGTCAGGAAGTGCTTTTTACTAAAGAAAGCTTATTTTCTTTTGCTCAGTGAATCATATTTTACTGTTGTTGGGTCAGTTAAGAACTTGCTGTTCAGCCGGGCAGTGGTGGCGCACGCCTTTAGTCCCAACACTTGGGAGGCAGAAACAGGCGGATTTCTGAGTTTGAGGCCAGCCTGGTCTATATAGTCAGTTCCAGGACAGCCAGGGCTACACAGAGAAACCCTGTAACTTGCTGCTTTTCCAAAAGGCCTGAGTTCAGTTCCCAGGACCCACATCAGGTGGCTTTTAATCATCTGTAACTCCAATTCCAGGGAATCTGAAGCCTCTTGTCTCTGGGTGTAACTGCGCACATGTAACACTCACACAGGTAGACACATACACATAAATAAAAGTAAAATGTATCTTTGGGGCTAGGGAAATGGGTCAGCATGTAAGAACACTCTTGGCTCTTCCAGAAGACCCACTTAGTGGATCACGACCATCTGTAACCTCTATTTCTAGAGGATACAATGCCCTCTTCTGGCCTCTGTAGACACGAAGCATGCACATGGTGCACATACATATATGAAACCAAAACACTTAGACACAGAAAACCTTTAAGTGTTTTTTAAAAAGAAATAAGCTGATCAGCTAAAAGAATCTTTAAGCAAATGATCAGAATTAACAAAGAACACAAAGTACTTTCTGCTATTACCTAGAAGGTAGCCTTACTATGTAGACATGAAGTGTTTTTTACAAATCCTAAAAGAGGCTAAAAAAAAATACTTTTCAAGGATGTTTGTTTGAAAATGTGATCATATAATGGCTTCTAATGAGAGAACATTTTCTGGATCCTACTATTACCTTAAAAATTACAATCAAATACTTAAAATACTCTGACGCTTCATTTGTTAGATGGGGAAACAAGAAACTAAAGGTAGTGTTTTTATACTTAACAATGATAAATGATAAATTTTATACTTGACAAATATAAATGAGGGGCCAATAATTTTTGTAGCGATCTACATTTGCTCTTGTAACTATTCAGTCTTTGTCTTTTTAGCAGAAAGTAGCACCCAGCTTTCAATAGACATACCTCTCCATTTTATAGCTGGAAAAAAAAATAATTTTATTATTTTATGTGTATGGGTATTTTGCCTGCATGTCTGTGTACCACATATGTTCAAAAGAGGAGCATAAACCTAACCTTTTCAAATATCTTTTAATTTTTTAAATTTTATGTATATGCATATTTTTCTGCATGTACGTCTGTGTACAATACATATAACTAGTGCCTGCAGATGTCAGAAGACGGCATCAGATCATCTGGAACTGAAATTATAGATTGTTTTGAGCCACTATAGGGGTGCTAGGACTCAAAAGCTGGGTCCTCTGCATCTCTCCAGCCCCAAAGGGCACTTTTTTAAAAAGAAACAAGTCTGGTATAGTGCTGCACACCTGTAATCGCAAGACTTGAGAGGTAAAAACAGGAAGATTTCAAGTTTATAGCCAGTCTGGACTACATAGGGAGCTAGAGGTCAGTCTGGACTAAAACAGTGATCTACAAGAGAAACAGGAGGGTATGGGGAAAACACAGTATCTTTGTAATCTCTCAAATTTTAATAATGTTATATTAGTAAAATGCAATTATTACACTCCTAGATTTTTTTCTTTCTTATTAGTCTAGGTGTTTTGCGTGAATGTATGTCTGAATGTATTTTGCATGACTGGTACCTATGGAAGCCAGAAAAGGACACTAGGTCCTCTGGAACTGGAATTACAGACAGTTATGAGATACCATGTGGGTACTGGGAATCAAATTTGAATCTTCTGCAAGAATAGCCAGAGTGCTCTTACCATTGTGCCATCTTTTCAGACCCCCAGAATTTTTGTTTAACACAATATAAATATTTTCAAGATCATTATATATTTTCATAATATTTATTGATACATTTGTTTATTTACTTATTAGTTTTTTGAAACAGGATCTCATATAACCCAGGGTGGCCATGTTACTACATAGCTGAGGCTGGCCTTGAACTTTAAATCTTCCCATCCATGTCTCCAAATGCTGGGATTAGTTTGTACCACTCTCCCTGATTTTACAGTTGTATGCTTCAGTAGTTACATAATATTTTATATGCAATAGACATTTTCCTTATTTATTTTCTTATTTTTAGATACTCAGGCTACTATTAAACCACAATATTTTTATCAGTGAAGTTTACCATTGAGACAATATTAAACATCCATTTATTTACTTGACCCATGTTAGCCTTTAGCACACTGTTCATTAAGTGTGTGTGTACGTGCATGCACACAGAGAGGTACCTGTGTACATACAGCTGTACGTGCACTTATGTGTATGTAGGCCAGACAGCTTGGTGTCATTCTTCCTCAGGCACTGTCTACCTTGCTTTCTGAGACAAGGTCTCTCAAGAAGACCTGGGGCTTCCTTATTTAGCTAGGCTGGCTGGACAGCAAGCGTCATTCTCTCCCTGTCTGTCTCCCCAGAGCTGACACTGCAAGCTCATGCCAACATGCCCAGTTTTTTTGATGGGACCTGGGGATGGAACATTTTTTGCTATTTATTATAGGGTAGTCTATTTATTATAGCAGTTCAAATACCGCTTAGTAGCACTAAACAAATGTTTTATGGGGCTGAGGAGATGATTCTGTGGGTAAGAGCACTTAATGCTCTTGTAGAGAACCCAGGTTTGGATCTTGACACCCACAAGGAATGGCTCACCTGTTACTCCACCAAGTCTTTCTTCTGGCTTCCCCTGACACCTGAACTTACATGCATATTCTTACACACAAACACACATATACATGTAATATAAAAATAACATAAAATGTTTACATTTTTGGCTTTTGTGTGTTATATACGTGTGCTTGTGGTATGCATGTAGACGTGTTTGTGCTTGTGGATGTGGAAGCTAGAGTTCTACATTAGCTGTCTTCCTTTTTCACTTTCTACTTTCTTTTTGAGAAAGCCTTTTCATTGAACCTGAAGCTCACTGATTTGGTGAGCTCTGGGGTATAGTCCTGTCTCTATACCCTTCCTCCCCTTCTTTGAAGTGATGCATACATGTCACCACTTCCAGCTTTTATGTTGATGCTGGGGATCCAAACTCAGGCCTTCATGTTTGCATAACAAGCACAGTACTCCCTTATCCCTTCTTTAAATGAGATCTTTTCCAGTTTCTCTTTGTCTTGTAGGGCACTAACATTTATAAATATACCCCTCCCAAGTCTAGAAAATTGGCTCAGTAATTAAGAGCATCTTGAAGATGATCTGGGTTCAGTTCTTAGCACCTACATGGTGGCTTGCAACCATCCATAACTACAGTTCTTCTGACTTCTTCAGACTCCCGCATGCAATATGGTGCCATGCATACATATATGCAAAACACTCATACAAAAAGTAAAATAAATAAATTTAAAAATTAAAAACAAAAAAAACAACCCCCTTAATCCCTTTTGTAACAAGAGTGCTCCTAATTTCAAGTTTTTCTGATGTTTTATCATGACTGGACTCAGTTATGAATTCAAGACTGAACTATAGTACTTGTACTGGCTGGTTTTGTGTGTCAACTTTACACAAACTGGAGTTATCACAGAGAAAGGAGCCTCCCTGGAGGAAGTGCCTCCATGAAATCCAGCTGTAAGGCATTTTCTCAATTAGTGATCTAGGGTGGGAGGGCCCATTGTGGGTGGTGCCATCCCTGGGCTGATAGTCCCGGGTTCTATAAGAAAAAAAACTGAGCAAGGCAGTAAGCAACATCCCTCCATGGCCTCTGTATCAGCTCCTGCTTCCTGACCTGCTTGTGTTCCAGTCCTGACTTCCTTTGGTGATGAACAGCAGAGTGCAAGTGTAAGCTCAATAAACCCTTTCCTCCCCAAATGGCTTCTTGGTGATGATGTTTGTGCAGGAATAGAAACCCTGACTAAGACATATAATATAGTGATCCTGCATCCATTTCTTTGTATCATTTGACATTCATTAATAGGTAATTTTGATAACTTGATCAAGATATTTTCCAATTTCCCCACTTATAATCACTATTTATTAATTAATTTGTTTGTTTGTTAATGGTTTTGAGACAGGGTTTCTCTGTATAACAGCCCTGGCTCTCCTGTACAAAAAGGCTGCCCTCGACCTTAGAGAGTTGCCTCTGTCTCCCTAGTGTTGGGATTAAAAGTGTGCCCCTCCTGCCGGAGTCACCACCACCTGGCTGAACTGGATCTTATGTGGGCCAAATTAACCTCAGACTGGCTCAATTCTGATTCTCCATCCTTAATTTCCCTAGCGGTGGAATTACAGGCATCTACCACCACACCCACTGTGGTTGAAGAAAGTGTATCGCTGGGGATGGGTTTTGAGGTTTCAAAAGCTCACACCAGCCCAGTCTGCCTCTCCTGCTGCATGTCAATTAGGATGATTAAGATGTAGCTCTCAGCTTCTGTTTCAGTGCCATGCTCCCTGACATGATGATAATGGACTAAACCTCTGAAACTATAAGCAAGTCCCAAATTTAAAGCTTCCTTTTATAAGAATTGTAATAGAACAAGGACTAAGATTGTCTTAAGACCTTGAATTAGTTTCTCCCTCTTCCCTCCCCTCCCCTTTCTCCTTATTAGAATCCAAGGGATTGAAATTAGGGATCTTCAAAAGCTAGACAAATAATCTATACCACTGAGCTATGCCCCAAATCCCAAATACTAATTTTTCCTTCACAATTGGAGACATTTTAAAACCATACAAATATCCTGGCTCCTCACTGAAATTGCCCTCAGATTTATGGTCCTCTTTGATACTTCCTTTCTGACTGTATGATGGAAGCTGAGTGATGGCTGATCAATTCCAACACTCCTGTATTTTTCAGTTAGCACTTGACATTTACTCATGAGTTGCATATCCTTCAAATGGTTTGTAATTCATTATTATACCTAGTTATTCTTGAAGTCAAACTTCCCTAATTTTAGCTCATGAAGGGCTTCTACAGAGCTGGCTCCTGCATCTTTTTTTTTTTTTTTTTAACTTCTTTATTGACTCTGTGTATTTCACATCATGTACCCCAATCCCACTCATCCTCCTGCCCCTTCGTATATGCCTTCAGCCCTTACAACCTCCCCCCAGAAGAAAAAAAAATTCTTGTAGAAGCTGCAATACGTCACAGTGTGTCCCACAGTAAGCCTTTCGTCCACACAGACTTACTTGCAAATGTTCACTGCAATGAGTTATTGGTCTGGTTCCAGGTCTCTGGCTTCTGCTACACTATCAATACTGGATCCTCACCAGGACTCCTCTTGGGTATCCTGTTGTTACCATGTGTCATGGAGATCCTACAGCTCTGGGTCTGTAACAGGCCCCTTCATGCTCCAGCAGTTCATAGACAGGGTAGATGTTGAGGTGGGCCAACTCAAAGCCCTGGATCTAGGCCTGGGTGGTAGATAAAGTGGTCAGCCCGACAGCTCTCCCACACTTGTACCACGAGGGCGAGCTGTCCAGCTCTTCCCCTGCTAGCTCACCCAATGGCACAGGCAACAAAGGGCATGGCTCCTGCATCTTTAAGGTGAGTCTTCACCACATTTTTTGGTACTGATTAGCTTAAAGTATTTCAGTCTTGTACTTTATTTTGCTCTTGTTCTGGAATAAATATTTTCTCAAAGAGCAATTATTTCCTTTAGCAGGGAACACTATTACAGACTCAGATCTGGGCACAACACATCTTATTGCTACTTCTGCCTTTTTTTCTTTTTTTAAAGAGATAAGAAATGTATGTATGTGGGGTGGGGTGGTGGTTTGAATATGCTTGGCCCATGGGAAGTGGCACTATTCGGGGGTGTGGCCTTGTTGAAGGAAGTGCATCACTGTGCGGGTAGACTTTGAATCTCTGCCCCGTGTTGTCCTTTATAAGAGTTGCCTTGGTTATGCTGTCTCTTTACAGCAATGGAAATCCCAATTAAGACAGGTAGGGATACAGCTTAGAGTAGAGTGCCTTCTCATTATGCCTGAGGCCCAGAGTTTGAGTCCTACTACTGCAAAACCAAAAGAGCATCAAACAGATTCTTAGGACAAGAACAAAAAGCAACTACATTCTTTGCCAAAATGTCACAAGAACAGGCTCCAGCCTAGTTGCTAATGTTGTTCCTCTTTGAAACCTGTTTAGTTGGTCCTTCATAGCCCATATTACTCTCAGCACTACTTCTTCCAAGCTCCTACTTAGTATAGCCATGCTTACAGCATTCAATCACTCTCCTAATCCAGTCTCATACATTTCTCCAAAAAGAAGCACTTACAGGCCTGTCACAGCAATGTGCCACTTCCTGGTACTAGTTTCCACTTTTGTTATTTTCTACCTGCTGTGAAAAGACACCATGACCAAGGCAGCTTATAAACGAAAGAGTTCATTGGGAACCATCTTGGTGGGTAGCATAGGGGCAGGCATGCATAGTGTTATAGCAGTAGCTGAGAGCATACATCTGATCAACAAGCACGAGACAAAGAGAGAAAGCTAACTGGGAATCATGTGGGCTTTTGAAACCTCAAAACCCACTCCCAGTGACACACTTCCTCCAACAAGGTCACATATTCTAATTCTTTCCATTCAGTTCCACCAACTGGAGACCAAGCAACAACATATAAGGCTACAGGGACCACCCTCATTTAAGCCACCACAGTATGTATGTTAACATTTTTAAATTTACATTTAAATGCACATATACATTTTATATGACTACATACATATATGACTGCATATAATATGGTAATGCATTTGTGGATAGCTTTAAATTCTTAAGTCTACATCAATAACATGTATTCCAAGTTTCAATTACACAGTCTTATTTTCTATTCAACTGTTACATATATATCCACTATAAAGGATTTTCTTGTTGATGTTCATTTTGTTTGGTTGGGGTTTTTTGTTTTGGTTTGGTTGGTTGGTTTTTTGTCTTACTTTGGATTTTGATTTTTCATTTGAGATAAGGCCTCACCATGGCCTAGAGCTTGCCATGTAAACCAAGCTGGCCTCAAAGTTATAACATTCACCTGCCTCTGCCTCCAAGTGCAGGATTAAAGGCATGTGTTATCATGCTGGCTGTTGTCTGTTTCTTGAGTTAGAATTTCTCTATATTTCCCACACTAGACTTGAATACATGACCTCAAGTGACTCTCCTTCATTGGCCTCCAGAATGAATGGGGCTTCAGGCAAAAGCCAAACTAAAAAAGCTATAGTCCCCCCCCCCTTTTCGTTGTTGTTATTATTATTATTGTTTTATTTTGTTTTTCAGACAGAGTCTCTCTGTGTAGTCCTGGCTGGCCTAGAACATGCCTATGTAAACCAGATTGGCCTCAAACTCACAGAGATCCACCTGCTTCTACCTCCCAAGTACTAGGATTAAAGGCATTCACCATCACGCCCATGCCCATTTGATATCACCAAATTCCCCTTCGTAAGTGGGTTTTAAATTTTTTGTTTGTTGGCTGAGACACAGTCCTTTTATGTAGTCCAGACTGGCCAAGAACTTACCAAGTAGCTCAGGTTGTCTTGAATTTACAACCCTACTGCCTCAGCCTCTGGAGTTCTGAGACTACAAGCGCACATCATCATGCCAGACAAAGGGAAAACTGTATCTTGATTCAGACGTAGTTGGTAATATACCAATGCTTTGCTGGTGCTGGAGATTTTAGATAAAATTATACTAACCTTGAATGTTTATCTATTTATATTTTCAAAACTTCTAGAACAAGGAATTATAAAGAAACTACTGTAAATACTTACTGAGTGGTGTTGTATCAGGAGGTGGAAAGTTCTCAGTAAAGTTAACATTACATAAATCTGTACTACAGCAGCAAAAACGGTATGTTCCATTCTGAATTGAAGGTGGAGTGGTAGTTACTACACATTCTTCATAGTGACACTCTTGGGGATCACCAATGTGAGACCAACATCCTACAGATCAATATTAAAATAAGTTAGGAAACAGCACAGTAAGTAAAACAATAAATTATGAAATAACTGCAGTCATATAAAACTAAGTAATATAGTCATAAAGACACAGAAATGAAAATGGTAAAGAATACCACAGACATTTCACAGGGAAAAGCAACCAACAAAACAATTATGATTAACTGCACCAGTATTATAGAATTATTGAAGAAACAGCAAAGTCTGACTATTTTAGATTTAAATGTCAACTTTAAAATAATAATGCACTCATAACAAAGATTCAGTGACAGTCACTCTCATATAATTCTATAATCAATGTTTGTATGATGGTAATTTTGGAAAAACATGGCAATTTTAATGCTGAGCCTTTAAAATGACCATGCATTTTCATGATCTATTAATTCTACAATAAAGAATCTACTTTTTAAATAAATAAATAAATAAATAGCAATCAGATGGGCTGGAGAGATGGCTCAGTGGTCAAGAGCTCTGGCTACTCTTCCAGAGGTCCTGAGTTCAATTCCCACCAACCATATGGTGGCTCACAATCATCTGTAATAGGATCTGATGTCCTCTTCTAGCATGCAGGTATACATGCAGATAGGGCACTCATATACATTAAATAAGTAAACAAATAAATCTTTTTTAAAAAGCAATCAGACATAACTTTTATATATGTTTGAAGTTTTTCATTGCCAGATAATGCATTTCAGTGAAACCCTTAAAACAGCATAGTGTTTAAAGCATTCAAGTAAACTGTGATACATATACACTGTGAAACATATACACAGTGATACATATACACTGTGATACATATACACAGTGACACATATACACTGTGATACATATACACAGTGAAATACAGTGCTGAGGTACGCATGTCTTCAGAGAGCATTTACAACAACATGGGGAGAAAAGAGGATGGAATTATTCTATGACATTATCCTAATTTTAAAAGAAGACTGGTACTCATATAAATATTAAAGTACATGGAAAATGTACCTAAAGGGAACAATCAATATAAAAATAATTTTTAAAAGAGAACTGAGTTGTAGACCTTGGCTTTTCTGAATAGTTTTTTTGGTTTTTTCCAAACTTCATTCACAAGCATTAACTTGATAAGAGAAAGATGTTATTAAAATACACTAAAAGGCCAGGCATGGTGGAACATGACTTTAGTCTCAGCACTTGGGAAACAAAAGAAGGCAGATCTCTGTGAGTTCCAGGCCAGTCTGGTTTACACAGTGAGATCCTATTTCAGCCAAGCAAGCAAGCAAGCAAACTAACTACACTAAACGTAAACTTTCTTTCATGAATTTGGAGCTTGTGGGTAAATATATATGTATTTATCTTCTTCTTTACCACTTTTCTGGGTAGAATTTTAATCTCCCTACATGTCTTTTCTAGACAAGCTCCAACTGTATGAAAACAATGCTGAAGACCTAGCCCTGCGGCAGAGAGCTTACCTGTGTGCATGGCATTCTGGGTTTGATTCTCAACACCCAAAAGAAAAAAACACAAGGGAATTTTAAGTTAAAAAAGATATTACTTAGGGGCTGGAAAAATGGCTCAGCTGTTAAGAGCACTCACTGTTCTTCCAGAGGGTCCTGGCTCAAATCCCAGCACCCAAATGGCAGCTCACAACTGTCTGTAACTCCCAAGATCTGACTCTCACACAGAGATACATGCAGACAAAACACCAATACACATAAAATAAAAGGGTAAATAATGTAAAAAAAAAAAAAAATACTTGCCTTGTTTCACAAGATTGATGTCCCCTTTTGATTTCTCCCACAGACCATAACATGTGCTCCCTTTGGAGCATAATATTGTCCCATTTTCATGAGAGATTCGACTCTCACCTATCCCAAGGTCTTGTTGATACGGATCTTTAAATGCACACAACCGTTCTTGATTCTGGGAAGCTGAAAAAAAAAAACCACAGTGATAAATTGATGTATCTTTAATAATACTATTAATTATAATAATCTTTAAGATTTCATTTACTAATATTCAATAATCTAATGTGAGTAATATATATATATATTTCTTATATGCTTAGAAATATAAGCTAGAAGTCAGTGATACTGGCACGGTGGCACAACTGTTCCCTTCAGATAAACATCACATTTTAAGAAGAAAGGACATCAGGAATAAGGGCTCTGTTTAGACCTATAGTAGTTGCTCACAAAATGAGAGTGCAGACTCCATATCAGTCCTTCATGAAAGATCAGTACACTAAAGAAGGGAAGTCTGTGTTATCAGAGACCGCTAAAAGCCCAAAAAGGAAAATCCATTTGCAGCTTAAACAAGAGTTCTAAGGCATCTGGGAACCCGGGAAGGAATGCAGTGAGAGTTCAAACTGGAATAAGTGAGAATTGTTGTTTACATGGACAGTATTCTACTCTCAGGGAGAGTACAGAGACTGAAACTCAGTACAGTCTAGCACAGGAAAATGATGCCTCAACTAAACACAGTCTAGTTCCTTCTTGAACACTGCAAGCAGTTCCACTGAAAGGAGATAAAAACAAACAAAACATTCCAACAAATGACTTAACCCCAGATGTTGATGTCCTAATGCAAAAACACAAGAAACGTGAAAAAACAAGGCAACATGACTCCTCCAAAAATTAAAAACTCCATAGCAATGGCTTCTAAGGCTTCTCAAACTACTCCACAGAACGGAAATGGAAGAAACACTACCAGACGCTTTTTATTTAAAAACAAAAACAAAAAGGAAAACAATTACTGACCAATTTCCCTGCTAAGCATAGATCAAACATTTTCAATAAAATATCTACAAACAGAATTAAAGATCACACCAGAAAAAAAATCATTCACCATGATCAAGTTGGCTTCATAGCAGAGACCAAAGGATGGTTCAGCATATATTAAGTCAATATAAGTAACAATCAATGGCCTCAAGCAAAAAAATCATAATTTCATCTCAACAGATTTAAGAGTTTTTTGGTTTTTTTGTTTCTTTGTTTGTATCCCTGGCTAGCTGGACCTTCCTCTATGGTTGGAGACAGATAACCCTAAACTCCCCCTGCTTCTGCCTTCCCAGTGCTGAGATTAAAAGCAAGTGCCACCATACCTAGCTCACTTGTCCATTCTTACTCAATATACTGCTTGATGTCTTAGCTATAGTAATGAGCCAAGAGAAGGGGCTGGAATACAAATAGAAAATGAAAAGGTCAAAACACCCTTTGCAAATACTATTCTACAGTTCTTAGATATGAAGAAAGGTTAAACTTCCTAGCCATTAGAGAAATGCAAATTAAAACTACATTTAGATTACATCTCACAGAAAGGGTACAGTTTTAAAAACAAAAGCTAGTAAGAACCCTTCCTTATACAACTTCTAGGAATGTAAAGTCATCTAGTAACTACGGAAATCAGTATGGATGTTTGTGATATACATACATCCAACAACAGATGTAGTGCATGTTATAGCCCACCTATACCACTACTGAGTATTTATACCAAGTCAATACATCACAGGGATATTTGAAGATCAGTATTTTTGAAGCACACTCACAAGAGCTAAATTATAGAACCAACAGAGAGAATTTTTTTCAGTCAAGAAGAAAGGTATGTCACTTGTAGGAAAATAGACGCAACTGGATATAATCAAGTTAAGCGAATTAAGAACTGGGCAATGGTGACACACAACTTTAATCCCAACACTCAAGAGGAAGAGACAGATGAATTTCTGAGTTCTAGGGGAGACTGTTCTACAGAGGGAATTCAGGATAATTTGGGCTGTATGAGATCTGTCTCAAAATAATAATAATAATAATAATAATAATAATAATAGTAATAATAATTTTTTAAAAAAGAAAAGAAAAACTTGACCTGGGAGATGGCTCAATGAGTAAAGTGTTGGTCCTACAAGCATGGGTGTCATGTTTACCCAGAAACCATGTAAATCTGGAAGTAGTACACACCTGCTGCCCCAGAGCTCTTTCAGCAAGATAGAAGGCAGACCTGGTATATACTGTCACAAATAACAAAGATTTCTGTGGCACATGGCTTTAATTACAGCTTTGGGGAGGCAGAGGCAGGCAGACCTCTCTGACCAAGGTCAGCCTGGGCTACAAGCAAGCTCTAGGCCAATCAAGGCTACATAGTGAGCACCTGTTTCAAAGAAGAAAGAGGAAGAGGAAGAATTCACTTATAAAATTTTATAAGGGATGTAATGCATAAAAACAGAACTCCCTGGAGTTTTTGAAAACAGAATTGTTTATTCTGGAAAATTATAAGGCCATTCTATAGCTGAGAATTTCAAAATGATATGTAATTGGTGGATTTATCCCAAGCATGCAAAGCTAGAATCAACCTTCAAATACCTATCTTATCAAGTTATAGAAGCTTAAACAACTTAAATTTTTTTAAAATATAAGACGCATAATCCTCCCAATTTAAAAAGAAAAAAATCTGACAAAATTCAAGTCCTATTTCCACAAGATGAGAGGTGATAAATTCAGTATGCAAAATAGCTTTGCGGTGGAGGAACCCCCCTCTCCAAAATACCATCCCATCTACACATGACTAAGGAAGAGAAGACATTTACACTCTGCTTCTGGCTTTTGATAAAGAGAGGGAAACAAACGGCCAGTGAGATGGCTCAGTATGTAAACATACTTGTCACCAAACCTAATGACCTGAGTTTGATCTCTGGAACCCACACTGTGGAAAAGAACTAACTCCTGTAAATTGTCCCCTGACTTCTACATATGCACCATAATCATGTGAACACATACACGCATGCATGTATGCTTACTCATGCATGCACACACACACAAATAAATAGTAAAGATTTTTTAATATAGAAAAAATAAAATATTAAAAACTAACCCAAACATGCATATGTTTATGTAATAAATAAGAAGATGGAAAGAAGTGTGAGTTTCTGCTCTTTATCATTATTAGGTAGACAACTAAATTCAGCCCCCCCCCCTTTTTTTTTTGAAACAAGGTTTTACTGTGTAGCCCAAGTTAGTTTCAAATTCAGGATTGCAAGTGCTAGGTCTAGTTCATTCTAATTCTCAACCAAATGAACTTCTGTTTCTT
Organism: Rhynchomys soricoides; assembly: GCA_019843965.1. Lineage (NCBI taxonomy): Eukaryota > Metazoa > Chordata > Mammalia > Rodentia > Muridae > Rhynchomys > Rhynchomys soricoides. Next base: position 7,461,318 of record JADRCH010000006.1, on the reverse strand, counting down.
GTTCAAAACTTACATATTTTCTTGGTTCTCCATCCTGAAATCACATTGTGTGTGGGGATGGGGGAAGACAGAAAGATTATGGTTACTTGATTTTCAAATGTAAAGATTAATTTCTGTTCCTTTCTCCAACCTGGGAAAGATGAACTAACTATAAATGCATACATATTTCTCTTCAGTTTTTTTTTTAAAAAATGAACAAACATGTCATGTATCTAAGTAATATTCTCTTTTTATTGTGCTCTTTAAAAAGATTTATTTACTTTATGTATATGAGTACATTGTAGCTGTCTTCAGACACACCTGAAGAGGGCATCAGATCCCTTTACAGATGGTTGTGAGCCACCATGTGGTTGCTGGGAATTGAACTCAGGACCTTTGGAAGAACAGTTAGTGCTCTTAACCACTGAGCCATCGCTCCAGCTCCTTTTATTGTACTTTTTGATACTCGATGGTATCTTTTCAATTTAAAAAAGAAAACAAAAAAAAAAAAAAGAAAGAACTTGAAAGTAAAATATATGTATAAAATGCCATAATGGAAGTCCTCACTTTGGATGCTACTTTTAAAATCAATTGTAAAAGTATCTTTTTTTCAAATAAAGAAAATAACACTATACTTCAAACACTGTTTTCATTTCTTTTCCTCTTCTCTGGAGATGGCAATTATTCTATAGCTTCATGGTTTCTAAAATCAGCACATGCACCAAGCTTACCTCAAACTCACAGACTACCTGCTGGTCTCCCAAGTGCTAGGATTAAAGGCATGCATCACTATGGCTTGCTTAAAAAAAAAAAAAAAATTCTTTGTTTTTTGTTTTTCAAAACAGGGTTTTGCTGTGTAGCCTTGGCTGTCCTGGAACTTGCTCTGTAGATCAGGCTGGCCTTGAATTTATAGAGATTCACCTGCCTCTGCTTCCTAAGCACTGGGATTAAAGGTGTGTGTCACCACCCCGTGGCCTAAATTTTTTCTGAATGGCCTGGACATTCTAGTGCCAAAAATTTTAAACACTAGATTTTTTTTAACCTAGATTTTTTTTTTAATTTCAATTAATTCTCAAAAACAAAGTCAACTTTTAAAAATCCTAGGCATACAGGGTAGATGGTGTCTGTAGTCCCAGAACCCTGTCTCAAAAAACCAAAAAAAAAAAAAAAAAAAAAAAGAATTCAAGACCAGATTGGACAACATATTCAAACAGATTTAAAATGCAAAGATTCTATATGCTGCTGTATCTTCCATGATATATAGTTTTTATTGTTTTACTTAACAGACATAAATAGCAATACATGTTTGTCACAGTTATATATGAAAATACAGGTAAATCTAACTAAAAGTAGACAAAAGCAGAAATATAGGAATGAGCTGCCTGGTGGTAACTGGCAGGATGCTTAATGAACAGGCATACAACAACAAAACTATCAACTCAGGAACGTCAAAGAATAGAGTTTACTCAATCAATGAGTAAGATTTCAAACAAGGAGGAAAAAAAGGAGGATTTCAACAAAGACAAATGAGAACAATCTTGGGTTTATGCACAGGACATATTATTTGGTCTAACATTTTGAAAAGAACCTACACCTTTTCTGTCTCCAAAGTCTGGCATTCATAAATCTAAAATTCTAGAAATTATACATAATTATAGGGAAACATTCTTCAAATTAATTCTACAAAACTTCTTTAGAATTCAGAAACAGCCAATGTATATACTGAGAAGATTTAGGAGGCAAAAACATTACAATAATAACTAACAGTTTACTCATGGGAAGATGAAAAACTGGGGAACAAAATGCACAAGAACTCTGGTTCAGAGAATGCAAAATAAAATAAACGGGTCTTAGTAAGACAGAATATAGCCATGACTACTATTCTGAACACCTGATAAATTCACTACGAATAATTTCAAGTGAATTTCCCTGAAAGAGAGCAACTCTTTGAAGCCCAGGCTGGCCTGGAACATATTGTGTAGCCCAGGCCGATCTTGAAATCACAGTTCCTGCTCTAAGCCTGAATACAGGGAGTACAGGCATAAGCCACAACACCCAGTTCATCAACTTTTTTAAAATCTTCACTGCATGGTGCTGGCCACATATGCGGCAGAGGAGGGGCTTGTTGGCCATCAAGGGAAGGAGAGGCCCTTGGGCCTGAGGGTGTTAGATCCCCCAGTAGAGGAGAATGCCAGGGAGGGAAGACGAGTGGGTGAGTGGGTGGGTGGGGGAATACCCCATAGTGGCAGGGGGAGGGGGGAGGAAATGGGGAGGTTCCAAAGGGGAGATCTGGAAAGGGGGAAACATTTGAAATGTAAATAAAGTAGGAAAAAATTTAAAAAATTTTTAAAAAGTTAAAAACTTAAAAAAAAAAAAGTCTTCACTGCCATTCTGTCTAAACAATCCAAAAGTCTCACAACACTTATCCTCCAGTAGTTGTAATGTATTTATCTGTCCTGGAGAAGTCTAAGCATCTTATCTCTGCCCTGGAACACAGTTCAGGGACTAATTCTGGGTATGCTTATGTGCTTGGCTTCTGTTTATCTAAGTGTCAAAATGAACTATCTAAAATAAACAGCACAGAAACCTTGCAGGCATGGGGCAAATAACAGAATAACTGAAGCAACAATATCCTTTTCCCAGAACACAAGCATAAGGACAAAAATGAGCTATGATTTCAGAGTAGCACTCCAGTAATAGTCCTGTTATAAAAACATAAAGGAAAGAGTATTTTTCCCTATCTTGCCTGTCTGTGTGTGTGTGTGGTGTGTGGGTGTGTGTGTGCAATCCAGAGGTTGATGTTGGATGTCCTCTTCAATCACTGTCCACTTTATTTTTCGAAAGCGTCTCAGAACCTAGAGCTAACCAAGTAGATGAGGCTAGCTAGCCAGAATCCAGGAAGCCACCTGTCTTTGCCTCTTAAGCACAGGAATTCCTATATATTATCTTTTTCATTAATATAAGTACTAGGGATCCAAACTCAACTTCTCACACTTACATGGCAACCATTTTGCAAACTGAGTCATCTTCTCGACCCCACAAATATTTTCTTTAAAAGATTTATTTTTACTTTTTATGCATATGCACCTTTTTGCTGCATGCCTGGTACCCTTGGAGGCCAAAAGAGAGCCTCTGATTCCTTGGAACTGGAGTTACAAGTGGTTGTGAGCCACCATGTAATTGCCAGGAACTGAACCTGAGGCCTCTGCAAGAGTACCAAGTGCTCTTAACCCCTGAGCCATGATCCTGTACTCTGTAAAGACGTTTCTATGTAATCACACCTTAAGCTTTATTGTGCACCTGGAATTAAAATGATTGTTACCTGGAAACCTAGAATGGGAATGATTATTGCTTCGAAACTTTTTCCCAAATTGTACTGTTTTAAATATTCTGACAACGAACCACCTGGCATTAGACTCCAGAAATCTGACCCAAGTTCAATCTGAACCTTTCATTCTCATCTATTTGCAGGGTCACCCTCAGTGGGAGCACTCTCAAACATCCCAAACACAAATTGCATATGCTAGCCAATGGCCAACTAGGAATGCAGGACTTTCTAAGATCAGCAGCCTTAGGCCTGCTATTAACTTTCTCTGTACAAATTCCTAAAGCAACTAAAAGCTAACTAACACACATGCACAAATCCCAACTCAGTTTGACTAAAAGTAAGTTAATTTCAGCTCTCTCAAACAGAAAAAAAAACAAAAACAAAAACAAAAAACCCAAAACATTGTTCTTTCTAATCCAGAGCAACAACTATACAAACAAAGGCAGATAAGACCATCCCATGCCTCTAAGAGGCTTTCTATCGTGGGACTGGCAATAACAGCCATTAAAGAGTCAAATGTTTATTAGGCACCTGTTATGTGAGAGAAGTATTCCAAACCTGGAGTGAGGTATGAGTAAGATAGTGTTATTCCCTCAAAGTGCTTGTATCCTAGCGATATAAATAGACAGTAATGTATAAATAAATAAGTTTATAGGAAGGTTTTGGATGGCTCAGTGTATCAGCCCACACCTCAATGAATGATCACTCTGTTGAAAGGTGTGTATATGTTAGGTGTCTTCCATTACTGACACAGAATCTGTCTCACTGAAGCTGGCATTTGCTCTGTGGATGCACCTGTCTCTGCCTTTCCCCAGTATTAGGACAACCATATCTTTTACATGATCGTTGGTGATTTGAACTCAGGTCCTCATGCCTACACAGGAAGTTTTACCAAATGATCCATCCATTTCCTCAGCCTATGAATGGTCATTCTTATAAGCTACTACTGAAAGAGGAGTATATTTTAGAATATAATAGAAATATGCCCTACCTATATAATAATATTCTTTGAGAAATACAAAAGAAAACACTTCAAATATCTTCAAATACGGCTTTGAATTTCAAAAAATATATTTGTTGGAAAAAAAAAGTTGTGTTTGGTTCAGAACAGACAAGAGAAGATACTAAAAGATTAGCATTCCTATATTTATGTGGAATAATATAAATACTACTCAATGTTGATTTGATGTCAAGAATATACAACCATTTGGGGTGAAGAGATGGCTCAATGGTTAAGAGTATCTGCTGTCCTTACAGAAGACTTGGGTTCAATTCCCAGCATAAACACAGTGGCTCACAACCACTTGTAGTTCCAGTTCCAGGGGATCCAGTGACTTCCACAGACTCATGAACACATTGGGGCACATTCATACACTCAGGCACACATATACACACTAAATCAATAAAAAATTTTTAAAAGATCATCCAACAATTTGATGGTTAAGATGTTCGTCAATTATGGAACAGAAAGTAACTTCTAAATCTGAAAGAGTGCAACAATGAAAAACCCACAACTAATATCATATTCAAAGGTGGGAAAACAAGAACAAGAAAAGACATTAGCTCCCTCAATTTTACTGAACACTGTGATATAAAAGTCTACAAAAACTAAAAACAGAAGCATAAGAGACCAAATTTGAAAAGAAATAAGCAAGATATTTAACTGCAGGTGACATAGTCTTATATATAACAATTCCTAAGGAATCTCTTTTAAAAATAAATTAGAGCTAATAAATGCATTCAGCAATGTTCCAGGATATAAGATCACAATATAAAAATCAACTGTATCTCTACCCACTAGCAGTGCACATTCCAAAAGAAACAGTATTGAGTGCAATATTCATACACTGAAAATGAACATTATTGAAAGAAATTAAAGCTTTCAGCAGACATTTCATTTGTATAGAATGTCAGGACAACGCTGTGAGTGGCAAAACTTCCCAAACTTATCCGCTTATTCAATGCAAATCCTACCAAACTGTAGTTGCCTTTTTTGTAACAACTAGTAACTGGCTTCTAAATTTCCTATTGATATTCAAAGTACCTAGAACAGCTAAAATAATCTGACCAAAAGATAATTTAAAAAAAAAAAAAAAGATTTCTCTATCCTTATTTCAAATCCTACTACAAATCATCAAATGAAAATAGTATGACATTGTCATGAAGAAAAACACATACATGTGTGAAACAGAAATGACCATTCAGATATATGCGGTAAATTAACTAACAGATTTTCTAATTTTGAGACAAGGTCTCTGTGTATCCCAGGCTGGCCTTGAGTTTGTGATAGTCATTCCTTGGCCTCCTAAGTGCTAAGTAAGAGGGATATAGCACCATGTCCAGTTTGGTAAGCTTATTTTTAAGACAATGCCAAGACAATTTAAAGAAGAAAAAACTAACCTTTCTAATAAACGGTCTTGCAATTAGATAACCATGTGCAAAACAATCAAGTTGATGCTTCCTAGTTTCAAATTATTAACTAAAATTAACAAAAATAACTCAAAGATTGTAAAATTCTATACAATTCTCAGGAAAAAAAAAAGCATAGGTCCAGCACATCTTTGTGAGCATGGATTATGAAACAATATTCTAACTACTGCAGGAAAGGCATAACACAGAAGGCAGAAGAGAAAAACTGTGCTTTGCGGGGCAGTTGTGGCACATGCCTTTAATCCTAGCATTTGGGAGGCAGAGGCAGGAGGATCTCTTTGAGTTTGAGGCCAGTCTGGTCTACAGAGTGAGTTCCAGGACAGCAAGGGCTTCAAAGAGTCTCAAAAATACAAAAAAATAAAATAAAAAAGGAAAGAAAGAAAAGAAAAACTGCTTTATCAAAATCTGTAATTCCTGTGCTTCAAAGCATACCACCCAGAAAATAAAGGCAGCTGACAGAATGTAGCTAACAGGGAACTGGTGTCTATTATATAAAAGGAACTAATACTTTAAACATATAGGCCAGCAATTTTACTCCTGGGAATATACCCAATAAAAAACTTGCACATAGCCATTAATAACAATATTATTCATAATGTTGAAAAGTGGAAACAACCAAGTATCAAGTAATGTTATTTAAAATTATTTTTAAAATGAAATGAGGGTCAAGGATATGGCTCAACAAGTGAAATCCTTGCTGCAGAAGCATAAAGACTTTGGCTCAGATCTCTAGCACCCACATAAAAGGCTGGGCATGGTAACATGCTCCTCCACTTCCACTAGTAGGGATGGAGACAGAGAACCTTAGGGATTTTCTGGCCAGCCAGTCTAGTCAATTAGTGAGCTCCAGGTACAGTGAGAGATACTGTCTCAGAAATAAGGTGGAGAATGAGAGAAAATACTCAGTGTCACTGGGCGGTGGTGGCGCACGCCTTTAATCCTAGCACTCGGGAGGCAGAGGCAGGCAGATTTCTGAGTTCGAGGCCAGCCTGGTCTACAGAGTGAGTTCCAGGAAAGCCAGGGCTACACAGAGAAACCCTGTCTCTAAAAACCAAAAAAAAAAAAAAAAAAAAAAAAAAAAAACCTCAGTGTCAACCTCTGACCTCCATACAAGCATACCACACACATACACACGCACACACACACACACACACACACTTAATGCTACAAAATGGAAAAACCTTGAAAGTATGTCCAGTGAAATAAACCACACACAAAGGACAAATATTACTTAATTAAACTTCTATGAAATGTCCAGAATGAGAAATTCATAGAGATAAAACCAATTAGCAATTATCAGGAATTAAGAAATGAATAAACTATTAATAATGGGTCCAAGACTTTTTGTGATGTAAAAATATTTTAAAGTTACATGTAGTGATAGCAGTGTAAGTGTAAATATGCTAAAAATATTTGATTCTTTCTTGAAAGATTTACTTGTTTTTATTTTATATGTATGAGTGTTTTGCCTGCACGTGTGTTTGTGAGACCAGAAGAGGATATCAGTTCCCACAGAACTGGGGTAACACATGGCTGTGAGCTGCCACACAGGCACTGGGAACTGAACCAGGCCTTTAGACAAGCAGCCAGGGCTCTTAACCACTGAACCATCTCTCCAGTCCCATGTTGAATTCTTTAGGCTAAATTTAGTTAAGTGCACTATAACTCAATAGAGATGGTATAGAAAGTGAATGTGGCTGGTTGTAGTGGTTTACACCTGTAATTCCAGCCTTTTGGAATGGCTGAGGATGTTCAAGAGTTCTGAAACCAGATAAAAAGAGAAAAAGAAGGGGTCTGTATATATGTGAATGAAATGGTTTTTAAAATAGAATATAGAAAGTTAAATTTTACTTGCAACAACTGAAAATTACAGATATGTACAATCAAGCTGAAATTCCAGAAAGAGATAAATTTAAGGTTTTTGAGGGAAAAAAAGCTTCAAAATAGATGCTAACTGACAAAAAGAATTTCCCATTTGAATAATATAGAAAAAATTACAGAAATAAGGAGGGAAAAGTGTAAATTTAACTCTATTCCAAATTTAAGACAAATAGATTATAAGGAATTCCTAGGTCCTGCTATTTCAAAACCTGCAAGTTCAACAAAGCCAGTCTGGACTGAAGTTATTTTCAGTACAAACAAAGTGTATAAAAATGTACAACTGTTTTCTAGGAATAGGACCATAAATAAGTTAGATTTATAAAATACTATTACAAAATAACCAGAAGTCAAATTCTCAAGAAAAAAAAAGGTAAGAATTCATCTTCATGTACCATCCCTAACACGATCTACTCAAATGTTCTCAGGAATAAGGAGTTCACTAACCTAAGAGGTGTCATGCACTATTCCAATTCCTAAGGCCTAGATAAAAAGATTTGTTTAAAACAAAGATAGACTAATTTATTGTATGTAAAAACAGTCTAGTTTATCCTTATCAATATTAAATTAGTTTAATATACAAAATGCTTTTTTGAGTCACAACTAGTGGATAATATATTAAACATAAATCAAAAATTCCATGAAACAATATTTTACCAAGGAATACATTATGGTATTTTCCTACAATTTTACTAGAAAAAAAAGTAAACAATAATTTATTAATTTGAAACTATTTTAACATAAAAGGCCACCTCCTCTTTCACATCTGTTTATGTTAGTATGGACTGGAAGAAATTTCTTTTACTATATGGCTCTTGATCCAAAGAGACCATCATTTACTTTGTCCCAGCTCTGGCCTATTGGAAGTACCTCTCAAGCTGGCCCTATGCTTCCTAACTTTCCTGTATGATTAAATGGCCCAGCTATATCTTGGTTTTCTCTTCCCCAGCCTAGTAGTCAGTAATCAGCCATTTCTCTCTCCGGGGTTGGTTTGTTGGTTTCGCTTGGAGAATGTAACAGGAAGTCAGGATCTGAGCAGGACTGAGGGAGTCATAGCTTCTACATCATCTCAGCAAGGACGGTTAGAAGGCCTGCGCTCATTAGCCACACACTATTTTTATTTACTTGTTAATGCAAGTACATATTTCAAGTAAAACTCCTAGAAACAATTCAAACTTTGCTGACTATCTCATTCCTCTATGATGAAGAAACTAACCAAGCACATAATGTTTATGTGTAATTCATCTTGTCTTTAATCTTAGTTTTCTGAAATAAGTCAGGCTAGTCCTATCTTCCCCACCTTTTTCAGCATGGCTGTAATTCATTTATAACACAATCAGCCTCATTTGTTTCTGCTTTTATAACTTTTATATTCTCCCCATATCCTGGTTGACCTGAACATTCTGGAGATCATATAACTGTTTTTATGAACATTTAACAAGAGAACTCTGGGGTTTTTTTAGCTAATAATTTGAAATTAGAAAGAAAACTCAGTATCTTTTTGACATTCACTTAGTTCCTAGTAATCATGGATCAATCAATTCAGAGCATTCCAGACATGACTAAACATAGAAGACTCTGTGTCTACTGTCTTAAAATGATAACATAATAAAAACAAAATAGAGATAAAACAGATAAAAATACAAAAAATACTTATACAACCATTGTTTTATGATTCCCTTGTGTTTCCAAGATAATTCAAATGGAATGTGAAATAACAACATGGGAAACCTTCCTGTTTCCTTGTAGGTCCTACGCCCTATTTCCTGTTTCTTTAAAATCTCAGATAGAGCATTGATTAGAATGCCTGAAAAGGCCTCACTCTTAGAAGAATGTGAATTTTTATTTTAAAATCACTTGTATGCACCTTATATGCTGGGGACAATGCTAAACGCTTTTATATATTTAACTAAATGAGAGCACTGGGAAAGCCCATTAACTCTGTGTGACTTAACACTGATTTGTCCAACACCCACCCTAGCCTTTAGACCCCACTATGTCAATATAGCCAACATTGGATGATAAGGAAAAGCTAAGAACAAAAATTTTACAAGAGTAGAGATGCATGATTGTAATCTCAGCATTCGGGACATGGAGACAGGAGGATGGATATGACTCTAGGGCCACTCGGGAATATACAGTACATCAAAGTCAGCCTGTAATACATAGTAAAAGTATCTCAAAACAATAAACAAAAAACTGTCAAAACCAATCTTTTATGGGAAGGAATTTAACTTGTATAATTAGGCAGATATTTAATAATGAAAACTAAGAAGCAGCCATAAATACATGCTTCCTGTGAAGAAATGAGAATGTGAAATTATTTCCAACCTAGAAAGTGCAAAGGTAAAAATCACTCTATAGAAGATGAAGCTCTTTCAGTACTTTACTGGTCACCCAAGGCTTAAATATTACATAGTCACAAATATTATCATCTTCAAACAGTAGATAGATTTTGGTTTTTCTCAATCAATCCTATTTATGAAATACTAACTTAAAAGAGTCTTGGCAGAATAAAATGTGAACACAACATTACTAAGAAATACAATGAACAATGGGACTCAAGAGTATTTGCTCTTTTGGAGGACTGGGTTTGGCAGGCACCAGATGACAGCTCACAGCCTCCTGTAATTCTAGTTCCAGGTGTCCCAACACCTTCTGGCCTCTTCGGGCACATGTATATGTGGTGCACACACATAATGCAGGCAACACATTATACACATAAAGTAACATAAACTTTATATGTCTTTTAAAAATAAAAGTATCTGAACAAGATAGACTACACCAACAACTACAATAATAACTAAATATCAGCACTCAAATAATGTATGGATTCTGCTACTCAAGCCTAAGGACCAGAATCAACCACCATTAATATCAAGGCTGGGTATGGTGGTGAACACTGTAATCCCAGGTGTCTCCAAATACTAATTACAGACACACATTTCTTGCTTCTATTACTCTCCTAAATTAGCCAGCTACTTATGCTGTGTATGACAGCACAGAAGGAAAGATGCTAACAGGAAAACACATAATACCTCTTCCTCTCAGTCTGTCCTTGTTCACCTGTAAGTTGAAGGTAGAATTCTGAGTGAATGTGTGTGTAACTTAAGTAAAACAACTGGAGCCAGTTAGCTGACTGATAAACAGCATTGGTAAACAAGCCTAGCAGAGAAGTTTGATCTAGAACCCATAGTGGAAGGGACAATTGACTTTACAAAGTTGTTCTCAGTCCTCCATACATACACCAAGGTGTAATGTAGCCCACGGTAGCTTCAAACTCACTAGCAAAGGATAGCTTTAGACTACTAATCCTCCTACCTCAGTTTCCTAAGTGTTCAGACTGTAGGTGTATACCACTGTGTCCAGTTTAGTGGGTGTGAGGCAAGCACTCTAACAAATCATGAGTCACATCCTTAGCTGAAATTAAATATCTATATATTTGGGGGCTGGATGGTCCAGGGATTAAGAGCACTTAACTCCTTTTTCAGAAAACACAGATTCAGTTTCCAGTACCCAAATGGGTGCTTACAACCTTCTCTAATTCCAATCCAGAGACCTGACGCCCTCCTCAAACCTCCTTTGACCTCTGTGGGCTCATACGTACACATGGTACACATACATAGACTCAGGCACACACACATAAAATAAAAGTATTTTATATCTGCATTTTCAATGGGCATTTCACAAATATAAAAATGGCAAAATCTGTAAATTGTAATTTAGGTACTAATGAAGTTTTGTGGTCCTAAAGCCTGAAAAGAAAATCAGATAGAGTAGTAACTATTGTTGAATGGTTAGTTCCTAATCCATCATGTATTCACTCATTAGAAGTCCAGACAAGGAAAGGTGGAACGTTGGCAGGGTAAACATAAAAATGATATAAATTTTTAATTACTGTTTCTAAATAAATTTTTTCTATCTGTATCTTAATGAGCATTGCACAAATAATAAAGAATGGCAAAGCTCATGTGAATCATCTACATTTTAATTATTCTTTTCTTCAAATAATATCAAATGATATTTTAAGAAATATATCCAGAGACCACAAAAGAAAGAGAAGAGTTAGGTATTTTAGCTCCCATTTCCTGCTCTTGAATAAGAGAGACCACAGGTTTGTTTTGCCTTAAGCCACACAATGGTGCAGGCACCCAGCCAACATTCAACCTTTCCTTGTCTGGACTTCTAATGAATGAATAAAAACCCCCACGATGGATTAGGAACAAAACATTCAACAACAGTTACTACTCTATCTGATTTTCTTTTCAGGCTTTACAATTTAATGAAAAACTGGAGACCAGTTCTAATTCTGGTCTCTAAATTCAAAAAGTGTCCATATGGTCTGACAGTGAAAGTTAGTAAGGAAGGAGAGGAAACAGTCTTTGACACAACTTGAATCATAATAGCTTTTTTCTTCTTTATTAATATTATTGTAGTAAAAATATTGACCAGAAGTTCATACAAACCGTTCTGTGAAATATATCCTATATAATTAATCAAATAAAGTTGCTTTAAAAAATATAAAGAAATAGAAAAAAGTTGCTTTAAAAAAAAAAAACTTAAAAATAACCAGGTGGTGGTGAGGCACACCTTTATCCCAGCACTTCTGAGGCAGAGGCAGGCAGGATCTCTGTGAGTTTGAGGACAGCCGAAGCTACACACAGAGAAACCTTGTCTCAAAAACAAACAAACAAAAAAACTAAAAGCAGAGTTATCACAGAGATTCATTTTGTTGGTATGTATGTATGTATGTATGTGTGTATGTATGTGTGTATGTGCTAAATGCTGGGGTGCAGATGCTTTGGAAATAAGAGGAAAGGAGCACAGAACTCACTGTTAGCCCATGTGCTGTAAATAGGATGAATAAATGATAATGTTTGAAGTAGTTAATATGCTAATTTGATCAATCATTCTAAACTTTATACAATACCAATCATAGGGCCACTTTACCTCATAAGTATACAATTAAAATTTGTCAGCACCTAATATGAGTTTCTGAAAAAGCAACACAGGATATAGTTAAGCCTTTCCCCTAGTTTCTAGTCCTTCATTTACTGGCAATCTTTGGCATACAGTGATTAACAGATGCCTTTCCACTGGGTGTATCTGTATTTTAAGTTTACATTTATTTGGTTGTGTGTATAACACATGTGTAGACACACACATATGCCACAGTGTACATGTATTCTGAGGACAACCAGTGATGCATGTGATACACAGACAAACTTACAGGCAAATGCACTCATACACATTCTTTTTAAGTGTGTGTCTGGGTGGGGGGGAACACTGCTAATACAAAGAACATATAGGCTAGAGAAATGACCCAATGGTTAAAAGCACTGGTTTCTCTTCCAAAGGACTGGTGTTCAATTCTCAGCACTCACATGGCAGCTAACAACTATCTATAGAAGGTCCTCCAGGTCCACAGGACTCAATGTCCTATTCTGGCACGATCCTCCCCAGATACTGCGCCAAACATACGCTCAAGCAAGACATCATACATCAAATAAAAATAAAATCTTTTTCAAAATTCTACTTTATGAAAAAAATTACAAATTTGAAAATAAAATGTATTAAGATTAGCACTTTTTAATATTTTGGCAAATATAGTATTGGCGTAACAAAAGACATATTCTTCTTGTACATTGAATCTTTCTTTTATAGCATATTACACTTGAAGTATGTGAAAAAATCCAGCCTGTTGGATCCCCTGGAACTGAGATTTAGAACGACTGGCCTCAAACTCCCAGAGATTGATTTGCCTTTGTCTTTGTTTCCTAAGTGCTGGGATTAAAGGTATGTGCCTCAGCCAGGCAGTGGTGGCGCACGCCTTTAATCCCAGCACTTGGGATGCAGAGGCAGGCAGATTTCTGAGTTTGAGGCCAGCCTGGTCTACAGATTGAGTTCCAGGTCAGCCAGCGCTACACAGAGAAACCCTGTCTCCAAAAACCAAAAAAAAAAAAAAAAAGGTATGTGCCTCTATGTCTGGTCAAAGATTTTTAAGAATATTTTCTCACATACACATTTAAGTAAAACAGTCTTGCTGCATACATTAAAATAAGTAAATAAGGTCTCTGGTCCTCTGATCCTCATAACTGTGTCACTACTACCTGAGGGTTATTGATTGTCATTTATGAAGTCAACGGTGTTCACTGCTACTGGACACTAACCTACAAATCCACACATCTGGTGAAAGACAAAAACTAGCTCTGAGATGACTACAAAGGAGTCATTTTATTAGGTATTTAAACTGGATTTCTAGACAGGTAGGAGAGTGAAGTCTGTAATCCCAATACTTGGAAGGAAAAAGCAGAAAGGCTGATAGTTCAAAGCAGCCTATGATATGTAATAAATGTGAGATACTGTCTCAAATAAGAAGGGCTGGCAAGATGGCTAGTGGGTAAAAAGTGCTTACTGCCAATCCTGCAACCCAAGTCCAACCCTGGGGATTCACATGATAGAAGACAGCCAACCCCACCCCCAGGTTGTCCTCTAATCTCCACACACATGCTATGACAGGCAGACACTCATACACATACTCACAGAAGTATAATTGAAATATAGTTCTACCCACAATTATCGTAATCCAATTTTAGGAATGAAGATACAGTCCAAGGGTGGTATGCTTGTGTACATGTGTAAAATCTTGTGTTTAATACCTAACATCAAATATTTGGCAAACTGAAATTTAGCTATCAATATTCAAACATTGTGTGGTGGTTCATTTTGTCAACTTTATTGGATTAATAAATGCCTAGGGGCACTGTTCCTGAAAATATTTGTGGAGAAGACTTACAGTCAAGGAAGTTAAGGAAGAAGACTTGCCTTGAATGTGACTAGTACCATCCATGGCCTCAGGTCCTGACTGAATAAAAAGTTCAACACTGGCATTCTCCTTTCTCTGCTTCCTATTCCACTGAGATGTGAGCAAGAAGCTTTGTGCTTCCACTGCCAAAGCTGAAAAGCTGAAAGCTACTGCACTGCATGCTTTCCTCACCAAGATGGGTAGTATCCTAGCTTCCTTTTCAGATGTTACAACAAAATACCCGGAAAGGGTTTATTCACATTATGATTCTAGGTTATAGTTTACCTATGCAGGAAAGGCAAGGCAGTACCTTAAAGCAGCTAGTCACATGCAGAATCAAAGGTAGGGAGGAAAAATAAATACATGAATGCCTACTTGTGCTTGGCCACCTCCCTTCACTTTTATTGTCGATGATACCCTGCCTAAGGAATAATGGCACCCACAGTGGGCAGGGTCTTTCCACATCAATTAACAGGAGTAAACTCGACACTATCCCATAGACACACTTATAGGCCAACTTGACCTAGACAATCCCTCACTGAGACTCTCTTCTGTGACTCTATATTATCAAGTCAACAATTAAATATAACCACCAGGGCTAGAAAGAGGCTCAGTAGTTAAGGACACTAACTGCTTTCAGAGAATCCAGGTTCAATTCCCAACACCCACCTACAAATCAGCTCCCAACTCCAGTGTCAACATATCTGACACCCCCCTCTGGCCTCTGAGGGCACCAGGCACTGTAAGTGGTACACAAACATGAAGATAAAACACCACATACATAAAAGTAAAAACAACTAACCATCATAGGCAATACGCTTCTAACATCCAATCTATAGCAAACTACTTCTTGACAGGTATCTGTCCACCCAATGAGGAAATAAAATAATACACATACAAAGTAAAAGCTCTTAATATCTTATTCTTTAAGTACATCCTCAAAAATACAAAATATTTTGTCCTTCTTTTTTTGGAAGGGGGTGGTGGTGGTGGTGGTATTGTTTTGGAGAGGCTCTCTCATATAGCCCTGGCTGTCCTGTAACTCAATATGCATACCAGGCTGAACTGGAACTCAGAGATTCACCTGCCTCTGCTTCCTGAGTGACTGGATTAAAGACCTGTGCCACCAGAGCAGTTTGTTTGTTTTATTTTATGTTATTGACACAGGGTCTCACTATCTCTCCCTGGAATTCACACTCCTCAGCCTTCTGACTTTCTTAAATCAACATCAGCTTTGTAGAGGCACTATTTCTAATCAAGTTTCTATTTCTTTAAAATAGACAAAGTATTAGTCCATTTAAAGTTATACAGAAAAGTGCCCAGAGGTGGCAGCACATGCTGTTTAGTCCCAGCACTCAGAAGGCAGAGGCAGATGGATCTCTTGTGAATATGAGACTAGCCTGGTCTACAGAATTTCAGGACAGCCAGGGCTACACACAGAAACCCTGTTTTGAAAATCAAAAGGAAAAAAAAAATTATAAAAAATTATACAGGAAAAAATTTTTTGTTATCAGTATTGTTTCTTGTTAACAAAACAGAATGCTACTACAGAACATAAGAGCTTAAGAGGCCTAAGTTAATTCTAAAAGTCTGCTAAACGCACTTGATTCAATAAAAATCTGTGTTAGTATGTAGAAATCCCATCCCAACCATCTCTTCATTATCCCTCACCCTCACCCTCCTTCACTCCCTTTCTCTCAGCTGCTCTCCTTAGGTCTCAGGGAAGGGTAGGGTTTTGACCAACTGAATGTCTGGCTACAATCCAGCATTAGCTTAATGAAGTCCTGGCAACAGGACTACTGGGCATTATAGACTTCCCCTAAGATAGGCAGGACACACAGGCAAAACCATTCTGACAACAGAGCTCTTTACAAAAAGCTTCCCAGCTCTTCTTTGTTCTGTGTTCATTTTAAGGATTTCCAACACCTAACTGCATCATAATCACGGAGCAATCTCAAAAAAAAAAAAAAAAAAGTGAACAGTCTGTAAATCTTTCAACAACAACAACAAAAACCTATTAATTAGGTGATATATATTTGTTAAGAAGTAGATTTAATTAATATACTAAGATTCTGGTTGAAATATGGTTTCTTTATGTGGTACTTCTCAATAAATTTTTTTCCAAAAGTAAAATTGTTAAAGATTAACATTTTTGTTCATCCTTTTGCTTTAAAACTAATACTCTAAAAATGCACTTATTCATATCATGTTAAGATCGTACATAAAGAAAACAACAGCTTACGGATTTGTACCAGATAGAAGCCTGACAGACAATACATATTAAGGACTACCAATCTATATGAAAGCAGCCTTATTAAACACTTACAACTTCATTAACAAAGAAAACCATTTATTCTTATTTCTGAATACCTTTCCTTCAATGTGTTTCAGCAATGTTCTCAACGTACTGTGACCGTATCTACTACCAGAAAAATGTGCATTCACTGGATTAAAAAAAATCTAGTAAAAGTCTTTGATTCATTCTGCCATCCAACTAAAGTGAGCTAGCTGTGCAGTGCTGCTGGCAGTCCTCAGTGCTCCTTCACTCCCTGCTACTGAACTGGAGGATGCAGACAAAGACATTAGCATACTGGATAGGCTGAATGACATCTAACTGAAAGAAAACTGCCACCTTCTCCTTGGTTTAGATAATAGCAGTGTTGTTCAATGCTCACTTCATTACATACCCTTTTAAACAATTTGAACTTTTTTGTAATAGATGTATATTAGTTGGAACTAATTATTTTTTAAATGTTTTAAATTAGCATACAAAGTAACATGTTTCAAGTGGCATTTTTCATACATACAAATCACTTTTTTTACTTTGTTCTTATCATTCCCCTCGTCCACAGCCCTCCCCATCCCTCTCTCCTCTTTTGCTGGTCCCCATCTCCTTCCAAATAATTACTCATTCTCTCTTCTTCTCTCTCTCTCTCTCTCTCTCTCTACCTCTCTCTCTCTCTCTCTCTCTCTCTCTCTCTCTTATGCACAAAAAAGAAAAAAGTAAGAAGGAAAGGAATAAAGATCCCAAAGTCCACTGGAATCCATTTTCCTGGAAATGTCACAATTTTATTTATCTTTATAATAATGCTCCACTGAACATATATAAATTTTCTTTATCCACTCATCTACTGATAGATCCAGGTTGGTTCCAGTTTTTAGCTATTGTGAACAGTGGAATAATGAACACAGATATGCAAGTGTATCTGTACCACATTATATTAGACTCTTTTAGATATACACTGAGGAGTAGTATAGGGCAGGGTCATACAGAGTTGTATTTCTGTTTTTTGAGGACCCTCTACCCTGACTCCCATAGTAGCTGTACCAGTTTCCACTCCCACCAGCAATGAAAGCATAAGGGTCCCTTTCTCCCCACATCCTCATCAGCATTTGTTATCATTTGTTAAGAGCCATGCTAAGTAGAGTGAGATGAAATCACAGAGCAAGTTTTTTGGGGGGGGTTAGGTTTTTTTTTTTTTTTTTTTTTGGTTGGTTGGTTGGTTAGTTTTAGTTTTTGGAGACCGTTTCTTTGTGTAGTCCTGGCTGCCCTGGACTCACTCTGTAAACCAGGCTGGCCTCAAACTCAGAGATCCACCTACATCTGCCTTTGGAGTACAGGGATAAAAGGCATTCACCACCATGCCTGGCTTTAGAGCAGTTTTAAATACATTCCCCTGATAGCTAAAAATACTGAACACGTTTTCAACTATTTATTGGCCACTTGTATTTCTTCTAATTGTATCTTTAAGTTACTAATTTAAAATCATTTTATACAAATTAAGCATAACTTAAGGAGGTTTAAAAGTCAGTATTAGGTAGAACTGTAAGGCTGAGTCCACATGCCTATAATTATAGTACATGGGGAGTAGAGGCAGAAAGATTAGGAGTTCAAAGTTATCCTTAGTTACAGTGGGTTCGAGTTTGGGATACATGAGACTCTTTCTAAAAAAATAAATAAATAAACTTATTATTTTAAGTAAAAAAAATTAAATAAGTAGAACTAATTAGCTCAGTGATCAGCTAAATATGCAATGAGACCTTAATTTTGACTCACAGACTGCAAAAAGATTAAATATATATTCATATATTTATATGAAATACATGAAATTTTCCTGCACAGGAAAATAAACATTTAGTATCCTAGGGTATTGCAGACTAGAGAGGCTTATAGAAAGCAAAAACCAATGAGCCTGCCATAGTGACACATTCCTTCAATCTCAGTACTGAGTGGCAGAAGTAGGCAGCAGATCTATGAGTGTAAGTGCCAGCCTTGTCTACGTAAAAAGTTTCAGGACAGTCAGGCCACATAGTAAGAACCTGCCCCAAAAATAAACAAATAAATTTATACTCTATGAAAATACTCTGGGGCTACAGAGATGGCTCAGGGGTTAAGAGCACTGACTGCTCTTCCAGAGGTCCTGAGTTCAAATCCCAGCAACCACATGGTGGCTCACAACCATCTGTAATGGGATCTGATGATCTCTTCTGGTGTGTCTGAAGACAGCTACAGTGTGCTCATATACATTAAATAACTCTTTTTTTAAAAATCTGAATTTTTAATAATGAGAAAGGCTAAAAAAAAATCACTATAGCTATAGTTCTTAAAGTTCTTTAGTGTTGAAGACTCAAAAATTAAGATAAAAAAACTGAGTGAACTATTGCTGTTAAGATATCAGATTAGGAATCAGCCCGTGCTGGGTCTTCTGGCAATTAAGCACAAAATTCTCTAATTCTTTCCCAGTCATTCCACTGCCTTTTTTTTTTTTTTTTTTTTTTTTTTTTAGACAGCATTATGTAGCCTGGCTGTCCTGCACCTCACAAGTATCCTGCTAAGAATTCATTTGGGCTTATAACATCTCCACTACAAGGATAATGCTTTTGTGGAGAAGACCAATGTAAGATTCTTCTGATAGGAAGGACAAGTATTTTAGGAAGAGAATGCAGTGATACAGCTTGGTTTAAGCTTTGCAAACAACACTTACCAAGAAAGAATCAATGAGATATAAAGAACTACATTAACTCTGAAGTTTCCTCTTCTATGAGGAGCCATGTCTCAGCCCTTTCTACACTCAGCCCTGGCTTCACTCCTCCACCTCCAAGCACTCCTGAGTTTGGCTCCTCTGATGCACAGTGAGCTCCAGACCATGCCTGGCGGAGCTGTGCCCCACTCCACCCCAAATGTGGCTCACCCTCAGCCCAGACCCTAGCCCCTGCCCCACCATTTTCTTTCCTTTTCTTTTTTTTTGGGGGGGGGGGGTGAGGGTGGAGAGCATCAGTGACTTTGTAGTCGTAACAACTTGAAGTAACTCTATCAATCTAGTCCAAGCACGAAAACTGGCAACACCAAGTAACTCCAAATAGTATTATTTTAAAATAAGTAAGAATAAGGAAATGTTGGGGGCTGGAGATTTAGCTCAGTGGTAGAGGTAAAAGCAAGGGCCTAGGTTCAGTCTTCAGCTGCCAAAAAATAGAAGAAAAAGGAAGGAAGGAAAAATGTTCTACTGACCCCAAAATCAAAGCCAAAAACACTATAAGAGCATTTCATTATGACTGGGGGGATTTTATCAACAAAACACACAACAGGCTCAAAGTGACACACTGACTATGTCCGTGCCCATGTGAGGACAAAACAGTTACATGCCTTTTAAATGAGAATACAAATGATACCTGGCCCTTGAACATTGTAGTAACAGTCTTTTAAGAACAGGACAAATAGGAAAGTCCCCATTTGCAAAGAGCCACAAATATAAAATTAGTAGTCTCTGCATAATAAAGGTAGCTACATCCTTTCTCTTAATTACACCAACCACGAGGTGGTGGCACATGCCTAACACGCCTTTAATCCCTGCACTTGGGAGGCAGAGGCAGGTGGATCTCTGGGAGTTTGAAGCCAGCCTGGTCTACAGAGTGAGTTCCAGGACAACCAGGGCTACAGAGAAATCTGGTCTCAAAAAAACAATAGATAAATAAACAAATAGATAAACAATTTGTTTAAGTACTCCAAGGAAAGGATTTTCCATGTTTATAGTCTCCCATAAAAAAAGCACACTTAGTACCAATACACATTTGTAGTGCACACTGGAAACCTGGAGTAACACAGACCTTTAAAACAAACATTTCAGAAAAATAGTTTTTTTTTAAACTAATTCAACTCATCAGCCTAAATCTAAGAGTTCCTACTATTCAAATAGCAGTATATCATAAAGCAGGTGAGTAGTGATACCAACATGATGCCGTGGAACACTAGAGAAAGGCTTACTTGCTGCTCCCTCACCTGACTACCACAGGCTTCTGTTTCTTCCACAGCTCCTTTCCAACCCTTCTCTGGCTACAAGTAATTTTTTGAGATAAGCAAATTAGATCATAGATTAGTCTATGTTAAAATTTCTCTGAAGGGGAAATAGGAATGCATATGATCAAATACACTTATGTGCATATAAAAATTCCCAAAAAATATATATATTTTCAAAGATGGTCTCAACATGTACCCCTGACTGTCCTAGAACTCTCTATGTTGGTCAGGCTGGCCTTGAATACAGAGATCCCCCTGCCTCTGCCTCCTGAAAGTTGGGATAAGAGTATACTACCACAGCCAGAAGTAAAACATATTTATTAAAAGTACATTTTTTTTTTTAAAAAAAATTTGCCGGGCAGTGGTAGCGCATGCCTTTAATCCCAGCACTCGGGAGGCAGAGGCAGGTAGATTTCTGAGTTCGAGGCTAGCCTGGTCTACAGAGTTGAGTTCCAGGACAGCCAGGACTACACAGAGAAACCCTGTCTCGAAAAACCAAAAAAAAAAAAATTTTTTTTTAACTTTCTTGGAGACAGAAGCAGGTGGATCTCTGGGTCAACTTGATCTACACAGTGAGTTCCAAGACAGCCAAGATACTAGAAAGACCCTATCTCATAAATAAATAAATAAATAAATAAATAAATAAGCAAGCAAGCAAGCAAGCAAGCTTTTTTGAGGGCCTGAAGGGATGATTTAATGTACTTGTTATAAAGTATGTTGTATTTCATGTCTTTAATTGTTGATGTTATTACTTTTGAGATCTGGTGTGCATATCTATTTTTTTATACTGTCACTTTAACTAACAGTTCCTTAACTACTTATACTTCCAACCCTTTCTCCTTATAAGGTGGTCTTAGTCAGTATTCTACTGCCACGAAGAAACATACAGAAACTCTGATAAAAGAAAGCATTTCATTGGGGCTTGTTTACAGTTTCAGAGGTATAGATCATTATCATCATGGCAGGGAAAAGCAGCTAAGAGTTCTCTATATGTCTGGATCTGCAGACAGCAGGAAGAGCCACTGGGCCTCACTTGGGCTTTTGAAACCTCAAAATTCTCACACACACACACACACACACACACACACACACACACACACACACCAGCACTTCCTCAGCAAGGCCATGCTTCTGAATCCTTCTCAAGTAGTGCCACTTCCTAATGATTAAGCATTCAAATATATGAACCTATGGGGGGGGGTATTCTTATTCAAACCACCACAAGAATGATACCTCATTACTTATATCTCAAGTTTGCAGAGCTAAGTTTAGCAACTGAGCTAACACATGCCAAATAAGCATGCCTTCCTGACCTCAGCTCATCCTGTTTACTACAATTGGCTCATACATTTACTAGGTATTTGGTCCCAGTGCCTTCTCCACCTGGATGCTCTTCCAAAGAACTCCGTAATAAAATCAGTTCCTTAGTCAAGCCTCAAGGAAATTTTAAGCTTTTTTAGTACCTGTTCAGTCACAGTGACTTATACAATGTCTATACTGATACTATCATTTTATTACTGCCTATATAAACATTCTGTATGTCTAATCCATATTTGGTTGTTGTCCTAGTAAGGATTACTATTACTGTGATGAAACACCATGACCAAAAGCAACTTGGGAAGTAAAAGGTTTATTTGGCTTACATACACTGAGTCATTGTCCATTGAGGGGAGCCAAGACAGGAACTTAAACTGGCCAGTAACCCAGAGGCAGAAGCTGATACAGAGGCCATGAAGGGTGCTGGTTACTGGCTTGCTCCTCATAGCTTACTCAGCTTGCTTTCTTATAGAACCCAGGACCAGCACTCCAGGGACAGCAGCACCCATAATGGGCTGGGCCCTCCTCAATCAATCACTAATTGGCCCTACAGCCAGATCTTTGTTGCTGTTCTGTTTTGGTTTTTGAAACAAGGTTTCTCTGTAGCCGGGACTATCCTAGAACTTACTCTGTAGACCAAGCTGTCCTCAAACTCACAGAAATCTGCCTGCCTATGCCTCCTGAGTGCTGAGATTAAAGGCATGCACCACCATGCCTGGCTACGGCCAGCTCTTATAGAGGCATTTTCCCAATTGAGGTTCCTTCCTTTCAGGTAACTGTAGCTTGTGTCAAGTTGACATAAAACTAGCCAACACAGTTGTTCTCCAGTAATTTACTTAAAGATGGAGGTCTGACTATGTTGCCCAGGCTGGTCTCAAACTAGTGAGTAATCTCCAACCTTAGCTCCCTTAGCAGCTGGTACTATAGGCATGTACTACCTCTTATCTAGCCAAATCTAGATATTTTAACCCACAATTTAGCTGCTGAACACATACCATTAAATACTGGAATCATAACTCACATTTCTATACCCTAACACAATTATACATGATAGATACTTAATGAATATATGATAAATGGAAAACAATTGATCAAGTAACAGAAAATTTTCTGCTAATAAACCAAATATTACACTATTAATTTGAAGAGATTATTATTCTAACTTGATAAATTTACAGAGAAAATAATTCACAGAATTATTTTCACATTAAGGGAACTGTCTCCTCTAATACACACCCCCACCCCAAAAAAAGAATAGAAACTTAACATGTGAGCTAGAGATATAACCCAGTGTCAAGCATTTGCCTGACATGGGTAAAGGTTCAGATTATATACCCAGCAACAGATAAATAAATAATAGAAACTTTTAGAAGTCAAAATAATCCTGGGTTGAAATGAAGTTGTGCTACATTCCAGGAATTTGTCAAGTTGCAATAAGCACTTTTATCTGCTAAGCCATCTCACTGGGGATGTAGCACAGTGGCAAAGCCTTGACTAACTTGCCAAGACACTAGGTTTAATTCTAGTGTAGAGAGGAAGAACATGCCATATCTAGTTTGAATATATAGAGTAGTATTAAGTGTGTTTGGCATGCATTAGACCCTCAGTTTAATGCCCAACACCACACACACACACACACCAAACAACACCTTAAAGAGAACTAGAGGAAAATGCAAACTTATGTTGTTGGTTTTTTGTTTTTGTTTTTAAAAAGTCTTCTGAGTAGGATCTCTGTGAGTATGAGGCCAGCCTGGTCTACATAGTGAGTTCCAGACCAGCCAGAGCTACAAAGTAGGGTTTGTCTCTAGAACAAAAGAAACAAAACAAAATCTGCTGACCAGTGAGACAGCTCAACAGGAAGAGGCCTTACTGGGAAATATGATGACCTGAGTTTGATCTCTGGAGTCTACAAGATGGAAAAAGAAAACTCCCAACTTGTCTTCTGACCGCCGTACACATGGACTCATGCACACATAAATGAATACATGAAAATAACAAGGTAGGCAGTGGTGGCGCACGCCTTTAATCCCAGCACTCAGAAGGCAGAGGCAGGTGAATCTCTGAGTTGGAGGCCAGCCTAATCTATGGAGAAACTCTGTCTTGAAAACAAAAAACAAAACAACAAAAAAATCAACAACAAAGAAAAAAAGAAAGACAGACAGACAGACCCAGCCTGCATCATACTTGATACATAGTAGATACTCAAAATGGGGGAGTTACCATTGATACAAATATCTATCTCACTTGTTACTCTCAGCAGTATCTAATATAAAAGTATTATTTATAGGTTTCAGGGGTTGTTTTTTGTGAATTCTATATAGAACTAGTTTCTTTAAACAACAATGAAATACTCATTTGCTGTAGAAATTCACTGCTTTTCCAACATAATTCTCAAGACAATTACTAAGGACATGACTAAGCTGAATCTCACAGGAATCTCTCTTAGCACCTTAACAAAAAGATGTCATGTTCTAAACAACAGATTCTATAATTAGTGGCCTGAATAAGTCAAATAGGCTGTGCAGATTTCAACAACAGCTTACCTAATTTAAAATGAAGAATGCAGAACAAAAGGACATTCTCCCAGTAAAGTCGATGCTTGTTAACTTCCATTCGATATTGTTACTTATTTCATTATTCAGAGTTCTCCTTCAAGCACAATTGCTTACTTTAGGTAATATCCCCAAGCCTAGATATGGTGGTGGTGCAGACCTCCAACCAAGTGCCTGAGAAGCTAAGACAAGAGGACAGAGAATTCCAGCTACTGTGGACTACACCACAAGACCTTTGCTTAAAAAAGTAATAGTCACAGGACTCTCCAGTACTAAAACTACATATAAAATGTATGAATTCATAAAGCTACAAAAAGGCTAAACAAGCTAAATCTTTATGTAGAAATCGGCAGATGGGGGAAGTGTATCAGATCCTTAAAGTTCAACCTACTACCAATCAAAGACAATCTTTTTTATTAATGATGAGGATGGAACCAAGGGCCATGTGCCCTACTCTATAGCCAAAAAATAAAAAAATAAAAATAAAAAAGCAACCCATATCTTTTATTTTTCCTCATTATTTATTCATTCACTTTACAGCCTGATCACAGCTCCCCTCCCCCCTCTCCTCCCAGCTCCTGGTTTTTTAATGTCAGATTGCTCAATCTAATTTTACTCTCAGGACAACTAACATTCAGAAAAACTCTAGTCTCTATGCAGTCACACAGAATTTCAGGCAAGTCTGTAGACTTCATTATTTCAGAGTCATGTAATTTATGTTGCATAAAGTGAGAATGCAGGACTATAGCCAAAAAAAAAAAAAAAAGCAACCCATATCTTTTATTTTTAATTTTAATTTTATGTGCCTGAGTGTTTGTTTCCATTTATGTTAGTGTATTATGTACATGCCTGGTGCCTTTGGAAGCCAGAAGAGGGCCCTGGATCCCCTGGAACAGGATTTACAGATGGTTGTAAGGTCCCAGGTAGGACTGGGAATAGAACCCAAGCCCTTTGTGAGAACAGCCAGTGCTCTTAACCACTAAAACATCTCTCTAGTCCCCAACACAGTATTTTGCTTTTAAAAGAATGATTTAGCCAATAGTGATGGTGTATAACTCTGTAGGGCAGAGGCAGGCAAATCTCTGTAAGTTCAAGGCCTGCCTGGTCTACATAGTGAGTTCCAGGCTAGCCAGAAGTACATAACAGAGTGAACCTGTCACCAAAAAGAAAAAAAAAAAAAAAAAAAAAAAGGAACTTCTCAGAAATCTAAATATATGGCCAAAGCAAAGATTCCTGGAAAGTAGCAGTATAAATGGGGAAAAGATTAGCATTAAAGCTAAAATAAGTTCATAAATTAACATTTTTATAACATTTCATCAAGCTAACACACAAGCTTTGGCCAAAGGACAAAAACAACTTAACAGCCATATCCATATAAAACTTTGCTTCAAAAAGTTAAAGGAATAACTTCATTTAACTGCTTTAATCTTGCTTTCTTATCTCTACAGTACTGCTCTGGGTGTACTCACTAAATATAAAAAGTTACTCTTCATACTAGACTGGTCCCTGGGGATTCTGATCACTATGAACACATGGAAACATTACAAACATATCCTCCGCTAAATGATGTCATCATCACACTCCTACACTAACTGCTGTTTTCCACAACTGAAGCTTTGCATCTTCAAGGAAATGTTTTAGATCCATCAACATTTGAACATTACATACAAAAATAAACCTCAAATAGCCACTATATTTTATAGCAAAATAAGAGACTATAACTGAGACACAATTCTGTTGATCAATTATCTTGAATAATTAAATGTAAGATTTTTGGATATCTAAAAAAATTTTTATTGTTGTAGTCTCTTTTGTTTCTTAAATGTATAGTTTCTATGCAGCCCAGATTAGACCTGATTTACTAAGCAACCTAAGATGACACTGAACTTCCTAACTTCTATTCCAAGAGCATGCTAGGGATTATGCTGTGGGCTTCCTATACACCAAGGGAGCTCCAAAGGCAGCCCATCCAAGCTTTTTTTGTTTATTTAATTGGGGGGAGGGGTGTTTTTGAGACACAGTTTCATTAGGTTTCCCAGAGTGGCCTTGAATTCCCACGTGCTAAGATTATATAAGCCACCACACAGGGTGTCTAAGTCCTTATCTATCTTCAGGTTGACACTGTATGTTATATGAGTGTCTTACTTTGGAGCAATAAAGTCTTGAACTTACTCTCAGGCCCCCACTTAGCAGATGAGTACTTCTACAGAAAGAAAAACAAAAACAACAAGAGTGGTTGACAGCTGCATGGTAAAGGTCTTACCAGCATGCTTTAGACCCTGGGTTCAAAGCTAACCCATACACACACAAGAAAAGAGAAAAATCCTATTGCTCAGTTGGTTTAGCGGACAGTGAGATAACAGTAAATATAAAAAAGAACTTAAGTATACTGAACACTCAAGAAATGCTGGGGATAGAGATGGATGGCTCAGTAGTTGAAAGTACTTGCTGTCCATGCAAAGGACCCGGTTCAGTTCTCAATTCCTACATGGTGACTACAGCATCTGTAGCTCCAGTTCCATGGACGCCAACACCCTCTTCTGGCCTCCAAATGCACCAGTTATACATGTGGTACACATGCAGGCAAGGCATTCATACATATAAGATAAACATAGGTAAACAAAATAAACAGAAACAAAAACTGTTTATGTGACTACTCCCTTACTCCATCAGCATACAGATTTACTTATTAATTATAGCCATTATCAAATTATATAGTATAAAGCAATTTAAATGTAACCGATTCTAAGACATGTAACTTTCTTAATTTTTAATTATTTGTAAAGTTAAAAGCAGGATTAAAGTTGAGCTAGAGAGAAATTGGTTCAGTAAGACACAAACTCTAGGGCCAGATTACACATGGGGTGTTATGTTTTGTAAAAATTATCATACATCCCTGGCTAACCTTGAACTATGTAACCCAGATGACCTTGAAATTCAGAACCCCTTACCTCCACTTACCAAGTGCTACAGTTGCAGGCTTTACCATCACATCAAGTTTATTACAAAGTATATTTTAAATGACTGTGACTATTACTCCAAGTAACATGGAAAGATACTAGAGAAACTAAAACAGAAATATCATGATTTAAATTGGGCCTAGTGATGCAGGTTTATAATCTTAGCTACTGGGGAGGATGAGGCAGGAGCATCACAAGTTTTAAGATCAATTTGGGCTCTCTCTTGAATTCAAGGCAAGCCTAGGCAACTTTCTGAGACCCTGTCTCAAAACAGAAAGTAAAGGAGAGTATAGATAGCTCAGTGGTACTAGCCTAGCACAGGCTAGGTCCTGAGTTCAATCCCTGAAACAACCAGCAAAAGGAGAACATATAATAAGGGTCACCAAGGCTCTTATGTTAAAAGACTATAATAAGCACAGGTATTAACAGAGGAAAAAAGGTTAGTGAAACATTGTGCCTGAGAAGCTAGTGGTGGCATTTAGATTTAGATGACAGCAGTGGAACTGGTAAAAAGCAGTCACAATCCATATATATCATGAAAGTGACCAAAAGATCTTCTTATTAAGATTGAATGAAATGAGAAAAAAGGGACAAAAGACATTTCTTATGTGCAGACTACACAACTGAAAAAGAGAGAATTGTCAATTTGCCGAATGAGGTAAATTTACAAGACAAACTGGAAAGCACCCTCAGTTCAGTTTTAGACAAGCTATCCACAGCTGGAGCTGGAGCCCGGTGGAAGAGGGCTTGCCTAACATACACAGTCAAGGAGGCCCTGGATTCAAACACCAGTAAAAAAAAAAAAAAAAAAAAAGTACAACTTAGGAAAGAAATACATTTGAAACTCAGCCTCTAGAAGCCAATTAAATTCCTAAGACTGTATGAAATTACCCAGAGTCAGTATAGACAGAACAAAGAAAGAAAAAAGTGACACACACCAAAATCCCATCACTTCAGGAGGCTAAGAGAGGAGACTAGGCAGCATGGGCTACATAGTGAAACCTTGTCTTAAACAAACTAATTAATTATAATTCAAGTTACACTTATAAAAACTAGGATTGAAGGCTACCTGCACACATATATCAACATGTCACAGCACAGTATCACTTTCAGATGGATGCATGGAAAAGACTGAAATCAGAACTAGATATATATGCAAGGCCCTGAGCTCAATCCTCAGCACTGGGGTAGAGACAGAGAGTATTCAAAAAGTCTTAGATTTAGTAGGGATTGTGATTTTTTTCCTACTTTCTTTTCGTATTTATCTGTTTTTCTAATATTTCTGAAATGAACGTGTGTGCTTTTTTTCACAAATTTTTATTTTGTGGTAGTTTTTGTTTTACAGCCATGTTTAAAAGTAGTACAGAGAGTACTAAGAGCTTCCATTACTATATGGTATAATGAGTAAGTTACTGACTGACTAAACATGCTTTATTCATGTTTCTCTAGTTTCCTCTTCAAGTCCATTTTCTGAAACAGGACTCATCCAAGACATCACATTATATTTGGCCATCATGTGTCTTTAGTCTCCACTAGGCTATGACACTTTCTTAACCTTCTTTGTCTTTAAGGACCTTGACAATTTTGAGATATACTAATTAGGCACTGGACAGAAGGCCTCACATTCTGAGGTTTTCTGATGGTTTTCTCATGGTTAAAATAGGATTATGGGTTTGGAGAAATTAAAAGCATTATTCCAGCACACTGTGTCACACAACGTAACATACATTATCAACAGGATGATAGTAATCCTGACTATTTGGTTAAAACAGTGTTTGTAAGATTTCTGCACTGTAAGGTTGATCTTTTATACATATGCATGACACTTGAAATAAGAAAACCCAAAAGTTTTTTTAAAAAAAACCTGTATATTTTAATTTAATATCAGTTTTAATAAGTGATAAGTAAAACAATGTAAATGGATTTTTTTTTTCACTTTAAAAAATGCTTTTAGTTGGGGTTCAGACATGATGAACACATGCTGAAAAGTGATCTTGAGTCAGGCAATGTTTTTATAGTGCTTTACGAGTACCCAAACTATAGAAAATAGTTTATAGAAAAAAGCTGTATATTTCCAAAATACTTCTGTCGCATCTCTCTTCTCTTCTCCTACTCACATGCAAACACATTTTTTATCCTGTACATAAAAGGAGTTACACTAAGAAAATTGAAAAATTCATGTAGAGTCCAACTTACTAATTAAACTATTCAAATGTCCCAAAATTAATATATAATACTTATATAATATTTAGAATTAGTGACATGAGGATCAGAAGTTCAAAGTCATACTCAGCTATTCAGCAACAAGTTCAAGGCCAGATTAAGCCACTTAAAGTTATATCTCAAAAAAATCTTTTCTAAAAAAGGAGGGAGTTAGGCTGAGTCTGTGGCTCAGTAGCAAAGTGCGTGAGACCTTGGGTTCACCTCCAGCACCTTTGGTGATTTTCATGCTTAGAGATGCATCAGACTCACACAGAACAAGTCAATATTCATATTAATATGTCAAAGGCATGGACTTAAAATAATTCTAAGAATCTCCCAGGTGATTCTGATGCTGCTAATCCAGAGACCATAATCTGAACACTATTAGCCTATACCAAATAAGCCAGTACTTTTCAAAATTATTCACAAAAAACTAAGAGTTACGGGAAAGGCTTACAAAAATAACATCCATAAACTGGTAAGACGGCTCAGTGGGAAATGATGCTCACTGAGCAAGCCTGGAGACCTGAGTTTGATTTTTGGAACTCATGTATAGATGGAAGGAGACGATCAACTCTACAAGCTCTCCTCTATCACCTGCACACCCACACATATGAACAAGAATACATGCTTGTTTTAATTTTTAGGGGCTAGAGAGATGGCTCAGCAGTTGAGAGCACTTGTTCTTGCAGAAAACCCCAGTTTGATTTCCAGTATCAACATGAAGACTTACAACCTTCTATAACTCAGTTCCAGGGGATCCAATGGCCTTTTCTGACCTCTGTGGTACACAGATATACATGTCAGCAAAACATTCACATACATAAAATGAAATAGTAAGCCTAAAAAATAAAAATTTGTTTGAAAAATGTAAACAATAACATCTAAGACCAATATGTTAGTTAGCCCATATCATTCAATACATATTTATTATATTTATTATTTATAAATGTCAAAGTATCAAACCCAAACTGGCAAAATCAGAAATTTCTTGGTATATCCTATAAATATAGGAATTTATATAGATATAAATTTTCAGATCTCAGCCTAGCAATACAGTAAAAACACCACAGGCAGTACTCTATAATCTGCTTCAACAAGTCCCTCAAGTGATTCTGATGTGCCACATAACCTCAGAATCATGGGATTGTAGAAAACAACACTGATCACTGCTAAGGATGTATGCAAAAACTATCTTCCTTCAAATAAATTTGAAGGCCCTAGGTCTGAGCCCACAACTACAAAAATTTAAATAAATAAATAAATACCACAATATTAGGGAAATGGTGCTTGCTGAACAAGCCTGTAGACCTGAGTTTGATCCCTGTAATCCACAAACAGAAGGAAAAAAAAAAAAAAGATACCACTTCTAGTGGTAAAGATACTTGCCTCCAAGCCTAACCATCTGAGTTCAATCCCAAGACCCCACATGGTGGAAGTAGAGAACTAATACCTGCAAGTTGTCCTCTGAACTGCACACTAACACACACAATATGTCAAGATGAAAGGAGCAGCTATACCAAGTTACACTCCAGAAATGATATGATATAGTAATCCAAAGACTCTCCTCACTCTGATAGCTTCCCCGAATGAGGAAACTGCCTCAGCTAACCACACAGATGACCCATCCCACTCCTTTACGTGTGCCACACTTCACCAAACAGAAGCAAAGCGAAATTACTCATGCCTGTCAGAGTGCTAAACAGACAGGAAGCTAGATTGTACCTTTTAAGAGCAGTGCCAAGTAATCACGTTTACCTACCTTGCCATATGATATTGTTCACTGTTAAAGATTCATAATTCCTTGGCACCACCCTATACTTCAATGAAATTCCTTCTGGGTTCTTTAGAGGTACTACTCAAAGGATTTTCTAGCCTGTATGATTTAATGTAAATGAATATTTATAATGACTATCTCCAAAAGAATAAAACCTCCAACTATAGACATAAAACATACAAGGACAGAGCAATAACCAAAACAGTAAACCAAAAGAAAAAAAAAAACTTACAAAAGTGAACACAGAAAATATTAAATAAGCCGGGCAGTGGTGGCGCATGCCTTTAATCCCAGCACTTGGGAGGCAGAGGCAGGCGGATTTCTGAGTTCGAGGCCAGCCTGGTCTACAGAGTGAGTTCCAGGACAGCCAGGGCTACTCAGAGAAACCCTGTCTCGAAAAACCAAAAAAAAAAAAAAAAAAAAAAAAAATTAAATAAGGTTAAAGAATGGTAAATTTCTCTTCATTTTTAGTAAAACATTTCTATTCAAAAATTCTTCCCAGGCTAGACTATAGCTCAGTGGTAGAGTAAAGGCCTTACATAAGCACAGGGCCTTGGGTTCTGATTCCTAATACCACAAAATATGTTAAGCAAAAGGTAACAGAATTCCTTCTCAGGGACTTTAAATCTTTTATTGATTGATTATTTTTGTTTTTGTTGTGAGACAGAGTCTCTTTGTGACAAGGTTTCTCTAGGTAGCCCTGGCTATCATGGAACTCGCTCTGTAGACCAGGCTTGAACTCAGAGATCCACCTGCCTCTGCCTCACCACTACCACCTAAATCTTTTTTTGATTAAAGGAAAAAATAGAGATTGCTTCATCCTGTCAACTAGTAGAAGTATAAAATGGGAAACCAAAACATAGAAAACAAATTCATAATTTACTAGAGATTCCAACATACCAATGTTTAAATACTATTTAAGACTATTGATTAAAAATTAATATTTTACATATGCTCAAACAAAGTTTTTTTAAAAACCCAAAACAATAAACTGCCCTCTAAGTTGTATCTCTCTATCCACAGGCTAGCGCAGCTCCCCGATTTCACCAGAAAAGTTCCTTTGTAAAGTGAACAGCAGTTAACCAAGGAGCTCACAGTTAGCCAGAGTGCAGAAAATGTCACTGAAGTGCTCAGGTATCTACATCCACATATATCTCAAGGCTCAGGAATAATTTCGGAAAAGGAAGCAGAAAGATTGTTAGACCCAGAGGTCAAGGAGGACTGGGGCAAAACAATTTCTTCTGGACACGACAGGACTTCTGTACTCATGAACTCACAGAAGCTGTGGCTGCCTGCTTAAGACCTACAGAGGATCAAGCTAGTCAACATTCTAGCATGTAGGGTGAGGGTTTCATGAGCTCCCAACCATAACTTAAGAGCTATGGACTTCAGTGGCTTCTGGGGAAGGCAGAGTCAGTTTTTTTTTAAGAGTGTGGCTCCTGGTAGGTTGACCATACTCCAGTGTATGATCCCGCACACAACACACAGGCATCTATGACCAGTACAAACTGGACCCAACAGACCGACAAGGGGAGATGGAAACAGGAAGAGAGGAGAAGAGAGAAAGGGGGAGAGGAGGAGGAGCACACACTGGGCAAAAGTGTGTCTGACAGAGGCATGGGCAATGGGGTGCCTGAGTTGGTGGGGTAGGGAGGTGGATTTGAGAGGAGTTAGGGAGGGGAGGACAGGATGAATTTGATCAAAATACACTTTTCAAAGTTTTCAAAGAATTAAAATATTTAAAAAATGTTTAAGTTATTCTGGAAGGTTTACTGATAGGTTAAAATACAATAACAATCAAACTCTTCCTCAAACACTTAAGTGCTGTAAAGTAAAATTTCATTAATTGGTTCTTTTCTCAGCCCCACAAAATGAAAATGGCTAATCAATAAGAATGCTAGGATTGGACATGGTGGCATATACTTGTAATCCCAGTTCTCGGCTGGAAGGAGGAAGAAATAGGGAGTTATTACTTTAAGGATTTTAAGTTTTTGTATAGGGTGATGAAGAGGTTTTGGTTATACAAGTATCACACTGTGATTCTTTTTTTCTGTTTGTTTTTAAGACAGGGTCTCTCTACGTAGCTCTGGCTGTCTTAGGACTCTTTCAAACTCATATTTACTTGCCTGCTGGGATTAAAGGCGTAGACTAGTACACCCAACTTACATTGTGAATGTGTACATTTGAAAATGCTTAAAATGGCAAATTTTACATATTATAACAAAACTCACTAAATTATATATTCTAAGTGGCTGAATCTTATGACATATGAATTAAAAATCAGTAAAGCTGCATTTAAACATTGAGGCCTGAAGAATAGCTCAGTTGTAAAGTGCTTGCCTAGAGTGCCTAGGTTCACTCTTTAGCACTGCTAAACAAAAAGGCAAAAACAAAAAGCCACATTAATCTAAATTTAAACAGCAAGCTATATATGTTGGCTGAGGCCTATAATCCAGCACTTTAGAGGCTGAGGTAGGAAAAACGCTAGGAGTTCAAGGCCAGGCTGCACTACAAAGTGATAGCCTGCTTCAATAGATCGATGAATGGATGGATGACTAACTAGATTTCATTGATTTAAAATATATGATACCTGGGTCAAAGACTGAGCTGATACTATCTTGGCATTATTTACTTTAAATTTAAAGGCTAGGAATAATAATGGAATATAAGACTGCAGTCAATTTTGGGGGGGGGGGGGGGAATCAGGGTTTCTCTATATAGCCCTGGCTGTACTGGAGCACAGCCTCGAACTCACAGAGATGCACTTGTCTGCCTCCTGACTGCTGAGATTAATGGTGTGTGCCACCAAGCTCAGCCAAGATGACTCTAATCTTAATTAACCTTCTATTATTTAAAGTCCTTTATTTGTAAAGTAGGCCTTACATATTTGGTATGCATCTTTCCTCTATTTTCAATAAAGCACAGCTCTAAAGAGCCCACCTTTACACTTTTGTTGGGTTAATTCAACACATGCAATCAACATAAAACATACTTTTAATTAAATTATGTTCTCAATTTGGTCTGTTATAGTTTAGAAAGGCCTCAAACTTTCCCTAATCTAAGGTAAATTTGAAATACTGGAGCTACAGTGTATCTCAGTGGGATAGAGTTTGCCTAGCATGCAGAAGGACTTGAATTTGACTATCATCAATATAAGAGAAAGGAAAAAGAATTTATATCCCTACACATAACTGTGTGGACCACTGGCTTTTCTCATTCCATAAGGAAAAAGCCTGCATAAGTACAGTGTCATCCAGGCCACCCCCCTCAATTCAATTGGAATTGTATTCTATGAGGATATGGAAGCCAAAACCAGGGAATCTGCCCAAAGTAAACAACCAGCAGTAACCCTAAGCAGGAACTCAGAACTTCCAGTCCTGGTCGCATTTCACTTTGGCATCATTTACTTCCACAGATAATGAAAGCCCATGGGAGGAACAGCGAAGAGGGAGATCTGCAAGGGAGAGAAGCAGCAGTAGAAATAAGTCAAAAGGCTGAAAAGTGACTAGATTTGGCAATTAGAAAACCAATGCTAGCTGGGTGTGGTGGCTCACTCAGTATTCCAGGCATTAGAAAGGCGGAGACAGGAAGAGACCAAGTTGGGCTGCAGAGTGTCAAGCCAGCTAGGTTACAGAGCAAGATGTTACCTTTTTTTTTTTTAAAAAAAAAAAAAAAAAGCTAAAGAAAGTCGGTCAGTCAATCAATCTGGTGGCATCTGCACTAGGAATGAGCAGAAAGGAAGAAGGTAACCTGGAAGGGAAACCTGGAAGTGTTTGCTGCTCTTTACTGAGGGCTAGACAGGGGAGAGTTATTTTAAAAGTGAATTAAGAAGAGCAAAAAGACACCCAGAGAAATCAAAGAAGACAGGAAGAAATTGTAAAATTCTAACAGTCCACCAAGTACCCACTCTTGCTTCAAACAACAAGCAATCTAACCCATATCTCACCATCATGAGATACATGGCATGACCATGAGCAGTTGTCTTTGTATCACCCTACAAGGCTTACAAAGTTACTGCCAACAGTGGCCTCACAGATGTTTGCTGAGTGCATACTCCCGTTCCTCCTCCCAGCTCTCACCTATCCTAATACTCCCTACCTACCCTTCTGGCTCTCCAGTCATGCATATCTGAACAGAAAGTGTAAAAGGCTCAACACTTCTTGTCAAGCACAATATTAACTATAAAGGCGAGCACATACACAGGTTCTAGACTAATAGTTTGGTTAAGACAACACATCCTAAAATTTTTCTGCCCAAGCTTTAAAAGAAATTCATACTTACTAGAAGTCATTAAATCCATTCAGCTTAAATGATAAACAAACTGTGGCTAAAATGTAAATAACGGAGATCTTGAAGGTAAACGGGTCATTTTTTTCTTCTCTGTTCACTTTTCTTACTTAAAAGTCAAATTATTTACCTAAGAATTTCTTTTCAGAATACTCATTCTATAGATTAAATTCATACTTTCTTTTTAATATACTTTATACTATAATTGTATCAAGTAAGTTTAAAGTACAATTACTTTATAATACTAGTAAAATATCTGCTTACTTTAAAAAGAATAAAATCCTTTCTGTCAGGCCTGGAGAGAAAGCTCAACAGTGAAAAGTACTATCTGCTCTTCCAGGGTACTAGGTTTGATTCCCAGCACCCACAAGATGGGTAACTCACAACCTCTGTAACTCCAGTTCCAAGGTATCTAACTCCCTCTTCTAGCTTCTGCAGGCACTAGGCGCACACATTGATACATAGACTTACATGCAAGCAAACAAACAAATTTTAAAAATCCTGCCATTTATCACCAGATTTCCAATTCCATAAAGACTAGCCATAAATTTTATATGCAGTCTTATCATATCCATCTCACAGATCAAAAGGAACAATGATGTAAAGCAAGTCTGCCTTGTAACCTCAGCATTTGCTCAGCCTCAGCTCTATAACAAGTACAAAGCCAGCCAAGCTACAAGGAGACCTTGTCTTACATAAATAAACAAATTAATTAATTGATTGATTAATTAAGGCTATAGTACATTGCTTTTGGACAGGACTAAAGACTAAGTCATTTAGACCCAGGTTTTAGAGGCAAACTCATACAAAATAAATAAGAGAGAACATAAAAGACACATATACATACATATATGACAGTGCCATAATGAAGGGCATTGCTATCTATGCTAAGTAAATTAAAAGTAATTTTTAAAACATCGGTCTGGAGAGATGGTCAGCGGTTAAGAGCACTGACTGCTCTTCCAGAGGTCCTGAGTTCAAATCCCAGCAACCACATGGTGGCTCACAACCATCTGTAATGTAATCTGAAGCCCTCTTCTGGTGTGTCTGAAGACAGCTACAGTGTACTTGCATAAAACACACACAACACACACTTCTTTCTAACAAATTTTGGTTTTGATAGAAAAAAGTAGGAAAAAAGTAAAATGCCCAAAATACAAATACAAGACTAAGAATACAGCCAAAAAGAGTGCTTCATGGCTGGGCAGTGGTGGCGCACGCCTTTAATCCCAGCACTTGGGAGGCAGAGGCAGGCGGATTTCGGAGTTCAAGGCCAGCCTGGTCTACAGAGTGAGTTCCAGGACAGCCAGGGCTACACAGAGAAACCCTGCTTTGAAAAACCAAAAAAAAAAAAAAAAAAAAGAGTGCTTCACAAGAGAGCCTGGGTCTGAGCCTCAGCACCACAAACAAAACAAGAATACAAATTAACAGAAGACTGAGTGAGCAAAGCCTTTCTTACTAAATAATGTATCATTCTTAAGACCAAGAAAAAGCATGCCATTGAGAAGGCTGTGGGTAAAGATGCTTGCCAAGAAAGCCTAGCAACTTGAGTTCAGTCCTCAAAACCCACACAAAAGTGGAAGGAGAGAAATGACTCCACAAAGTTGTCTTTGAACCTCCATATACATATGAAAATAAGTAAGTTCCAATTCCTCTCATTTTTTAAACATTTATTTTATGTGTACAAATATTCTGTTTACATGTATGTACCGTATGCATGACTGGTACCTACAAAGGCCAGAAGAAGAGGTCAATCCTCTGGAACTGGAGTTATAGATTGTTATGAGCTACCACATGTGGGTGCTGGGGAACAAAACCACATTCTCCACAAGTGCAGCAAGTGCTCATAATCTCTGAGCCATCTCTCCAGCTCTCTAATTCCTTTTATAATTCATTCACTACATATCTAGTAAACATCCTCTATGTGCATAGCAATATGGCAGATTACAAAGCAATCTCAAAATAAGAGGCTTGGGAATATAGCTCAGGGATCAGCATATCTGCCTGCTATGCAGGAAGCCCTGAATTTAATCCTTAACATTATAAAATACATGAAATATTTTTTCTTTTCTTTTTTCTTCTTCTGTTGTTGTTGTTGAGGAAGGGGGTTTCTCTGTTAGCCTTGGCTATCCTGGAGCTTAATTAGACCAGGCTAGCCTTGAACTCATAGAGATCTGCCAACTTCAGTCTCCAGAGTGCTAGGAGACATTACATTTCACAGACAACACTAACAGGAACACCACAGGTGATAATCCAGGATGTAAAAACCAAAGCTTGTAAGATTTTTATGCAAAGTCCCACTCAAATAATAAGAGAAACACCCTTCTGTACCCCCTTCCCAATCCTCTGGAGTAGACTGGGATTCTGAATTCTTCATTCCTCTGTGGTTATACTATGCACTCATATGTTACATGTAGCCTTGTTATACACAAAATGTACTATTTCATACATCCTGTCTTTTCATGTGGTGATATAACAGAATCTGCAAATATGCCAGTGAGACTGGGCTTGCCCTCTTGCCCTCTGTCACTGCCTTGATACACGCTTCTTCTAGGCAGGTAGGTATTACTCTCCCTCCCTCCAGATTTGGGCCCACAAAAAGACAAATGAAACAAAATAAATAGTTGTTACATGATATGAAGATTTTGTGGCTTCAAATGATCTTGTAGCAAAGGTGAGCATCCACCATATCAGATTCAGTTGGCACTGATGATATAAAGCATGAATCTCTTTTAAAACTCTGTGGGTAAAGAACCCTCCCATCCCCAAAAAAGTGTGCTATATACAAATTAACTCAGTATAACTAAATTACAGAGAAAAAAAATTCATTATAAGAAACTCAGGTAACTGTTGTAGTGTCCAAACTGAGAAACACAAATGAGGATTACTAAAGTTGCAGTTACTTGACAAAATTCACTAAACACTCAATAATGCTAAACAGATGACTTTCTCACTTTAGACAACTATATTCCTGAAGAGGTAAAACTGAAATATAAACAGAAGGATTATTTCAAATGTATTACAAAAGCTGACCCTCAAGCAAGCTTCAATTACCTTATTAAAGCTGGTAGTGAATTTAATAAATTTTTATTAAAATAATTTACGTTAAGCAAGTGCATCTCTATTTTCTAATAAATTCCAGTTATTTGTATACCAACTGTCCTTAGAATTAAGGAGTCTAAAAATTAATCAGATTAAAAGAGATTAAAATAATTTTCAAAATAAATTATACATTTAGTAAGCCTGACTTGCTCGCTCACACTTGTAAACCCAGTGCTTGGGAGGCTGAGGCCGAACTGCCAAGAGCTTGAATCCAACCTAGACTACACAGAGTTGCAGGACACACTGCTCGAAAACAACACCACCAAAGATAACTTATCCAAGATCCTAAAGAATGACATAATATTTATTAGTCTTGCAATAAATATTTTTTCTCCTACTCAACTACACCAACTGCACCTACCAGTTACATTACTTCATCAATAAATCCCAAATCTACACAGATGCTTCCATGTCATTTAATGAAGCTGCACTGGATGATCCACTATTGGGCAAAGTTTTCTGTCTTTTTTTTTTCTTTCTATAAAAGGGTTTCTCTATGTGATCCTGGCTGTCTTAGATCTCACTAGGTAGACCAGGCTGACCTTGAACTCACAGAGATCCACCCAATAGACAAAGTTTTAACATGTTCAGAACCATGGCAGTGCATGACCAATACCTGTACCACTGGTTTATAAATGTCCAAGCTTCCTTTCAAAATTGACCTGGCAAAAGCATTACTTTATCTCATGTTCCAATTACAGGGAGAGGAAGTTGCTGCTGGCTCTGCTGCTGTAGTTAGCACCAAGGAGGTAGGGAAGGATACAGGCTAAAATCCTGGCTCCACAATTTACTATGTGACAGTTAGTTAAAGCGTTGTACCTCATTCTCTCTCCCTCGCTATAAAAGGGGATTAAAATAATAATAAAAACCTACAACACAGAATTGTCAAGAGGACCAGAGGAGAAAATGTATGTAAAGCTCATTTAATACTTGTTGGTGCATAGCAAGCACTCAGTAAACAGCTACTACAGCTCTGAAATCCAGCTTCAAAGATGCCACCATCTAGGCCTTCATAACACAGGGGGGCGAAAGATTAAGCTCATTCTATACAAGGATTCTTTACATATAACCCTTTTTAAAAGAGGACAAAATCCATTTACCAAATAATTATTTTGAGAACAATGGCTTTTTTTTTCTGATTTTTATTAGTTCTAGTCACAATGAGTACAACACTATAAATGAGAATCTGCATTCTAAAGATTCTAAAAAGATCAAAATTTTAAAACAAAATGTTCTTGCATTTCTGCTTGCAGAATGACTGCTTACGTGTCAAGGCCATTTTTACTCTTTTCATATTTTACAGGAACCACATGACTTGTGGTTAGAGAATTTAAACAGCTAACAAAGAAATTTGGAGAAAATTTGTTCAGTTTTGCTTCAAAAATAATTGAAACAATCAAAAATATTAAAATATCAAGTTTCAATATGTAATCAAATCTGATTTTCCAATGATTTTTAACAATACATAGATTCATCATTAAAATTCTAAAATATAATGGGGCCTGAGAAATGGCTTAGCCATTAAAGGCTTGACTCACAACCAAAAATATAAAATACTCCATATTAATCAACAATAGACAATAGTATCAAATTCACAAAAGGAAACTACAAATTTTCATTCAGTATTTTCTCAGGAAAGACCTTTAAAATGTCAATTAAACAAGTAATCTCCGTGTCTAATA
The DNA here is from genome assembly GCA_019843965.1 of Rhynchomys soricoides. Taxonomy (NCBI): domain Eukaryota; kingdom Metazoa; phylum Chordata; class Mammalia; order Rodentia; family Muridae; genus Rhynchomys; species Rhynchomys soricoides. The sequence goes on along the minus strand of JADRCH010000006.1, from coordinate 7,420,724 downwards.
CAGCAATGAAGAATTCATTGAATGTGAAAATTACTTTTTAAAAAATTAGAAAACCATGACTTTGTCTACTCATTTTAAACGCATACTTCATGTGACTAATTTAAGAATTCATTCCTCAATTTTTCTAAAAGCAAATCGCAAAAGATTGTTGCTGGAAAATAACTGCAATGAGAAAATGAGTTGTTTTTTTCTCAAGGCGACTGAGAACTAAAGAGGAAATGGCCAAAGGAAAGGGGAGTAGCATTTCCTTTCACACGTTAGGAAAATGTCAAAGAACTTTCAGGAGTCAAATCTCCTCGAAGTCTGATGTGAGGTCAAAGTTGTCTCAATGACAGGAAAACCAACAGACGCCAGATGACTAATAGAAAAGTTATCAAAAACACTCCTGTGCCCAGCAATAATTCCAAAAGGATACAAAGTAAGGTTGTCCAGGATGAAAAGACAGAGAATAGTTAAGATTCTTGGGAGCAAAACAGTATTAATGATGACAGCAACAAACAGTGTTATACACTGTATAAAGATTCTCACACTCTCACTTCCTCAACGTTTATTCTATTCATCAGGTAACATTTTTAAATAACGAAAAGTAATGTGGATTCCCAAAGAGTGATCTAAATGTAAAAATAAGGTTCAATCAAGCGTGTGTCTAGTTGTTCTTTTTATTGTAAACCAAATCTGCTTCTTCCCATCAAAATAAAAAAACCCTACCAGCTTTATCTCCAAAAATCTAATAGACAGTTCACTAGTGATTAAAATATTATTTTTAATCCTTGCATTACCTCACAGCTAAAAATGTCAAGATACCACACCCAATATGTCTTTCCCCCCACCCCGTGGGGGAGGGGTCAGGGAATACGGGAGTAGGGAACGGGAAACTACACGCAAACACCGAAGGTGATTTCCCTGGTTGGCTCCTCTACCCGGATCCGAGAGCATACGTTTCGAGGAGCGAGCACAGGCCTCGGCCTCTGCAGGCTCTCTCCCTCCCCACCCGCAGGAGTAGGAGCTGGGACACGCCACCTAAGGCTACTCACCAGCCGTAGTGCTGACCAGCAGGACGGCCCATAACAGCCAGGGCACCCGAAAGGGCCGCTGCAGCGAGGAAGTCATCCCTGGGCCAGCCAAGAAGCAGGAGGGCAAAGAAAAGAAATCTGGAAAGTAAATTCGGGCGGAGAAATCCGGCCAGGAGGCTGCTCTTCGTCTGATTTATACTGCCCGGATTACAATGCAGTTTGAAAGGACAAATGGCAGATGCGAGGACCTAGCTTGTAGAGCTCTCATTCCACTGCAGAATTTCCCTTCATTTCGCTCCCTCGTGGCTGGGGGGCTTCATTCGCCTAGGACTGGGTGCCTCGGCTCCCCGAACTGAAGGCATGTCCGTGGGGATGAAGCAGGAAACCCAGAAGAAACCCCTGCAATTATTTCCCTCGTAGTTTCACGATATCAAAAAAATATCCAGATCTGGGAGAAAACATATCCAGAGTGCCTGGGGGGTGGAGGGCGGGGACTCGATGGGAGCACTGAGGATCAGAACAAGTTCCCGACCGCCGGGAAGGGCGAAGCGGGGCAGGCAGAGGCGCCCGGCCGCCCGAGTCGCATCGCTCCCGACTCGGAGGACAGTGGGGTTCCTTTTAAAGTTTCGCTTCGTTGCTTCCTTCACTCGGATTTCGACATCAACAAATCCTTTCCGCCGACTGGGTCGAAAAAGGTGCCTGCTTCCATGGGCGAGCCCACAGCTTCCTCGGAACAATCGCGCGAGGGTCGTGCAGGCCTCGGGGCGCGGGGGAGGGGAGGGTCGCGGCGGCACGGCGAGCCCGGGCGAGCGACACGCGGGGAGGTGCGGGGTTGGCCCTTCGAGGGCGCTCCGCCCGCGGCCTCGCTCTCGGCTACTCCAGCCCCTCGCTCTTGCCTGAAGTAAATCCCACCATGAAAGCCCGGTCTCCTCCCGTCGATGGCTTGAGTGAGCGAATCACAACCCCTCTGGAGAAAGCCGCCGCCACCGCCGCCGCCGCCGCCGCCGCCGCCGCCTCGTTCTCCGCAGCTCTGGGCTCCGGGCGGAGCTCGGGCGTCGCGGGCCGAGGGCGGGGGGCGGCGGGAAGACGGACGTAGGTGGCCGAGGAAGGGGTGGGCAGCAGAGCTTGCGAAACACCCTGAGCCCCTCCGGGAAGCACCTCCAGTGGTTCTGAGTAGACCAGACACAAAGGGGAGAGTCGCCGCAGCTGCCAGTCTGAGGCGCTCCCGGTCACCGGAGTCGCCCCGCCTCCGCCGCCTCCTCCTCTCAGTCTCCGGCTCTCCAGCCTACCCCTGTCTGTCTCGGGCCTGTGGTGCAGCGCGGGCGGCGGCGGCAGCGGCGGCGCCACAGAGCCGCACTGCGCCTGCGCGCCCGCGCCCCGCCCGGCCCCGCCCCTCGCTCCCAGGCTTGCTGGAGTGCGAGGCCCTCGCGCAGCGTCTCCCGCTGGGGTGCCCCGGGCAGGGAGGGGCCTTCCTGGGATGGGCAGCCTAGGTCCCTTTCCTCACACACGCGAACGTTCTGCACGTGGATGCCGTGCGATCTGTGCAAGCGTGTAAGGGAGGGTGGCCACAATCTTTTGTTTAACGTAGGCAAAGGCTACCCAGGAAGGTGGGCGAAAAGCCTTGAAGGCACGCTGCCGTTGTTTTTAGAGACGGGCGCTTACTCCTCGGTTTCCCTGAGAATCCCGACCGAGCCGCCTTTCCCAGAAGCCGAGACCGAGGCCGCGTCGGGTACCCCTCCCGTCGCGGCGCAAACAAAAGCCTCCGCCTCAGTCGTGAAGACCGCGAAACTGACGTGTGTACGCTAGTCTGGGTCGGGCTTTCCTCGTGCAGCCATGCCGGAGGCCTTACTTAGATGACAAGGCTGCTGAGCAATTGCGAGCATGCGAAACCGGCGAGAAAACTTAAGCTCGCACTCGCTGGCGCGTCTACTGCTCCGCCCGCACCTCTTCTGGGGGGGTGGGGGTGGGGGTTATTCACAAAGGCCCGAGGGTCTTTGCAGGGCCTATGAAAGGAGAACTGCGGCGCAGTGTAGTTGCCTCCAGGTATGGAGTGGGGATCCTAGCTCCTCTCGTCGAATGGAGACAGTCCCACCTGCACCGCAGTTTCCTAACCACTTTAAGCCTCTTTTTTTTTTTTTTTAAATCTCAATTTGGTTTGATTCAGGCAACCAGGATAAGGAGGGACTCCCTGCGGGTCAGCCGACTTGGGTGGGATTTTGCTAGGGGAGAGGGGAGAAGATGACGTGCTTGGCGCCATGATCGGAAGTCTGGATTTAATTCTTTAACTGCGAGGTGGAAAAATTGCGTGGGAGGGCGATCTTAAGAGGTGAAGTCTAGACCTCCCTTCTCCCAGTAGGCAGAAAGGTTGTTCTGAAGGCTGGTTTTGCCGGTCTTTCATTGTGGCTAAGGGCAGTTCCAGGATACATTCATAAACACACTCCTCAAGCCTTACTGTTCGCTTGCTTATTCAAGCCTCCTTTTATCTCTTTATCTGAACGTAATGTTAATAAATCACATTCCTTAAACTGGTTTCTGTTATCATAGTAAATATCTGCTATAATTAAGAGTTGTGGTAATACCTGCCCAGGGCCCTTCTTTTAGCTGAAATATTTTTATACTGTTTATCCTTCAGGCAGAGAGTTTTTTTTCTATATAATAAAATGCCTTTTGAAAAATAAGGAGGATATGCATAACTGAATACCATATTTTGTTTTGCCTAAAAGGCCAAAAATAAGGAATTGGTATTGTTTTAACATTTAACTTTCAAGACATGAGATCTAGTTGTCAAAGAAATGACAGATGTTGAAGGTGCAGGAAGTTTTTTAGCTGGTGAAATACAATGTTTCTTCCTTGAATTGAGGTCAAGTACTTTATTATTCAATTATTATTTGCATAAAATTTTCCTAAGAAATATTAAGTGTCATTATACATGTTATAAATGTATAATAAATTATGTAGGAAAGAAGTCTTAGGAAATTTGTGTGGAAAAAGTTCATGCTGATAGCTGGAATAATTAATCCACAGACCTCGATTTGCATGCAGTCCTCATAACTTTTCTGTTGCCTTTACAGTCGAGATGTGACTGTTCACAGAGAAGGAACATCTAGAAGAATTAAAACTTAGCAATAACTTACCTTCTACACAAGGCAGGCAATACTAATCTAATTCCCATAAAGACAGAACTGAGAGGACAGCATGGTCTCGTCTGGTCTCTTTGGTGATCAGGATGGGCTACATTGTACTAGCATCCCACAAATCCTCATCATTAGCATATTGAGGCAAAAAAATGTATTATCCTGTTTTGTGTTTGATAGGGGTGTTAGTGGGCCTATCATGGGGTTTGTATGCAGCTTAAGAATATCTATGGAACCAAGGAAGGCAGGACTATAGAGTGTGGGATAGACTGAGTTGTAACATAATTGCAACTGAGGCGTCAGCCAATCTGCACGGGCTCTGGGACAGGAGTGGCCTTTCATTGTCCTAAAATGTAGTAGGACTCCAGTTGCAGAGAGACTGTACCCAGGGTTGGAAGGTGACTTGAGCCAAGAAAATCCCTCAAAGAAGGATCCACCTGAGAACTGTCAGTTACCTGGGCTTTGGATGTTTGGAAGAAAGAATGTCATGCGCATTTGAAAACTCATAACGGTGCTCTTCATTGCAGCCCCCGAGGTCCCTGCATTGCTAGATGCTTCACTAAGACATAGGCTTTCAAGATTGCCAGAGTAGAGATTGTAAAATTTCAATTGCTAGATGTTAAATGTCTTGCTCTGGCTGTTTTTAGGTTTTCTTGAGACAGGGTTTCTCTGTGTGTCCTTGGCTGTGCTGGAACTCACTTTGTTGACCAGGCTGGCCTCGAACTTACAGAGATTGGCCTACCTCTGCCTTCCATATACTGGGTCTAAAAGTGTTCACAGCTGCCACCCAGGGGTCTGGCTGTTTAAAAAATAGACAAATATCTTCTACCAGAAGCAATGTGCATTCTCATTGTATTAGCAAGTGAAGTCCCATGGCCAAATCTAACTTCAGAAGAGTAGGAAATACAGTCCTTCTACATTACTAAAGGAAGACCCTGGGTACTGAGAAAAGCTTTAGCATCATCCACATGTCCAAGGGATAATTCCTAGTACTCCAGTTATCAAAAGCCCAACAAGTAAGGTATTCTAATATACAGGGAAAACTTGGAGGTCAGGAATTCAGGAATGAAGGGAAACAAGACCATCTGAAAATCTGATGTATCCTCATTGTGTATTACGGTCCTTCATGGAGTCTGTCTTTTCTTTGAATTAGAGAACTGACAAAAAGCAAGGCCCAGGTTAGGAGGGGACATTAGTTTGGGAATTTTAATTGAGACAGAGTCCCAATATACAGCCCTGGCTGGCTTCTTCAGTGCTGTGATTATAGGCATGAGCCAACTGACCTGACTAAAACAGATTATTAGATCTAGAACTGAAGTAAAGTCCAAAGAGAATTCAGAGTTCATGTTCTACCAATGAAAACACATCAGAGTTGACAGAGCTCAGAAGTACTAAATTCTTCTGAGAATAAATTGCACAATCATTAAAAAAAGAAAGAAAACTTTAGCAGAAAAGCAGTGCAAATATCCAGTGTTTGGCACTGAGAGATCTATCCAGGTCAGAATAACAGAAAATAAAGAAAGCTGTTTAGGGCTAGAGAGATGGCTCAGGTGGTAAGAGCCATAGCAGCTCACTCAGGAGGACTAAAGTTCGCATCCCAGCATCCATGTCAGGTGTTCACAAACTTCTGAAACTACAGGTCTAAGAGACCCACACCCTCTTAACCTCCAAGGGGACATGCTCACTCATGTGCACATACCTTCACACAGATGCACACTCTCAAATCTTCAAATTTATATATATATATATTAAATTTACTGCTGGGCAGTGGTGGCGCAGGCCTTTAATCCCAGCACTTGGGAGGCAGAGGCAGGCGGATTTCTGAGTTCATGGCCAGCCTAGTCTACAGAGTAAGTTCCAGGACAGCCAGGGCTACACAGAGAAACCCTGTCTCAAAAAACCAAAAAAAAAAAAATGCTAGCCAGGCAGTGGCGGCACATGCCTTTAATCCAAGCACTTAGGAGGCAGAGGCAGGTGGATCCCTGAGTTCAAGTCTAGTGTAGTCTGTAAGATCCAGGATAACCAGAGCTCCACAGAGAAACCCTGTCTCACCCCCATGCCTAGCCCCACTCCCCACAAGAAATAAATTCTCTAAAGAAGACTTCGATTTTCCACAACTTTTTAAAAATGTATTATTACTGGGGTAAGGGAAAGGTCCAGGGTTCTAACGCAGATTATACAGCAAGCACCTTTACCCACTGAGACATTTCACCAGCCCCTTTTTTCCCACAAACTACTTGATTTAGTCTAGACTTCTCTACTGACATACAACTCTTCCATAAATGATGCCAGAAACACTCTGCTGCTCGAAGAATAGATACAGGACTATATCCAAGAGTTTTTCCACCTGCGCCCAACTTCCAAAATAACAACTCTAAGACTAATTAATTATGAATAAATGTCTAGGCCATAAACTTTGGCTCGTTCCCCTATCTGGCTTGTAACTTAATTATTCTGTTTATTCTATTCTATGAATGCCACATGGCTAGTTACCTCTCCTCAGTTACATGTGACTGTCTTTATCAGTGTTCAGGGTGAAGCTCTCAGAGTTCTCTCTCCTTACTAGTGTCCGACCTCTCTCTCTCTCTCTCTCTCTCGCTCTCTCGCTCTCTCGCTCTCTCTCTCTCTCTCTCTTGGTTTTTCGAGACAGGTTTTCTCTGTGTAGCCCTGGCTGTCCTGGAACTTACTCTGTAGACCAGGTTGGCCTCGAACTCAGAAATCAGCCTGCCTCTGCCTCCCAAGTGCTGGGATTAAAGGCGTGCACCACTACTGCCCGGCTTCTCTCTCTCTCTCTCTCTCTCTCTCTCTCTCTCTCAGACAGGGTTTCTCTGTGGTGTAGCCTAGATTGTTCTGGAACTCACTCTGCAGACTAAGCTGGCCTTGAACTCAGAGATCTGCCTACCTCTGCCTCCCAAACTCTGGGGCTAAAAGCATGCACCACCATCCTCCCACTGTTAAATCTTTTCCTGAGGCTTATAGTTAAAAAACAAAATATAAACAAAACAAGGTAAAAGAAAGCTTAAAACAAAGCACTACTTTCTGAGGTCCTTTAGCCACATGTACTCCTGTCCAGTAGACCTTTGAAAGTATTATTACTTACCTTGAAATCATGAGCCACGTTCCTAGAATCCAGTCCCATCATGTGGATATAACTATCCACTCATCCATTTATATAACCAAGAAACATTCACTATTCCGTATCCTAAGTTCTAGAGATACTGCAAGGAACAAGGGAGAGATGTTTTCCTACTTTTCTTTATGTTACATACTAGTGCTCACTTTCCACAGCCAGATCACATATTTAGCGGCTCAAAACAATACATATGGGTCATCTCCCAATTCTATGAGTCAGGAGTGTGGGCACAGTTTAAATGGGCATTCTCACAGTACAGCTCATTTATTCAGCTTATTTAACAAAGGTTAAAGCCTTGTGTTCCAGTCTGCCTCGTCCCATCACCATTGCCATATCCTATTGGTTGGAGGTAAGTCACAGGTTCTACACACATTCAAAAGGAAGAAATTACACATAATACAAGATGTAAATTTGAGGGTTACCTTTGGGTATGTTCATTATGTTGTCTTTGAGCAAGAAGAAACAACATGAGCAACATAGCTGTTCCACCTTAGAAGGACTCGGCAGGAGAGACCTGTTTGGAGAAGTATTTCTTTACCTGAGACTTATGATATGTAACTGATGGCTAGGCAGAACTCTAATGAAAGAATCTTTTGGGCTTAAAAACTATAGACAAAAGAAGCCAATAAGATAGCTCAGTGGATAAAAGCATTGGCCACACAAGTCGGAAGGCTGCAGTTGATCTCAAAATCCATGTAAAGGTAGAACAAAAGAAGTGATTCCACAAAGTTGTCTTCTGACATCAACATACATGCCATGCTATGGCACGAGCAAGCATACACACACACACAAACACAATCACACACACACACTTGAAAATAGAGTCAGATATAGTAGCACATAGTTTTAATCTCAGCACTTGGGAGGCAGAGGAAGCAGATCTGTGCATTCAAGGCCAGCCTGGTCTACATAGTGAATTCTGGGTCAAACTAAGTTGTATAGTAAGATCCTGCCTCAAAACGACTCTTAAAGGAGTCTAGTGTGTTGGAGATTGGAAGGCAAAGTTTGAAAAGTGGCCAATTGCTATCATATCAGGCTACCAGCAGACCACAATAATGGTATGGATTATGTGCCTCTCTGTTCTGAGTTCTATTCTCTTCACTTTACTTTTTGCTTAGGAACTGACCCCTGAAACTAAATCATCAAGATTCCTTTGCTTACTGACTTCTAAGTAAGCCAAAGGGAGGTTTGATGGTTTGATAAGAAATGACCCCCATAAGGTCAGAGATTTGAACACTTGAATCCAGTCAGTTACACTGTTTGGGGAAGTTTAGGAGGCACAGCTTGCTGGAGGAAGTATGCCAGTAGTGTGTAGAGGTTGTGAGTGTATAACCCTGCCCCACTTCCAGTGTGATCTCCTGCTTGGGGCTTGTGGAGAGGCGTGATGGCTCAGTCTCCTGCTCCTGCCACAGTGCCTGTCTTTACTGCCATATCTGCTCCGCACAATGGACACTTTTTTTTAAAGATATATTTATTTATTTAATGTATATGAGTACACGTAGCTGTCTTCAGACACACCAGAAGAGGGCATCAGATCCCATTGCAGATGGTTGTGAGCTACCATGTGGTTGCTGGGAATTGAAGTCAGGACCTTTGGAAGAGCAGTCAGTGCTCTCTACCACTGAGCCATCTCTCCAGCCCCACAATGGACTCTTATACCTCTAGAATGAAACAGTCTGAGTAAGCTCTTCTTTTTATAAGTTGCCATAGTCATGGTGTGTTATGGGAACAACAGAAAAGCACTGCTCCAGGAGACAATACATTACACTCAAGCTCCTTAGCAATGTACGAGGTTTGCTCTTCCTTATCCTTATAGGCTAAGTACAGCCTCCATACTAGGAAGTTTTGGATACAAAGAAAACAAACGATCTGCTCCAGCAGAGCTCCACGTTACTAAATAATTCACAGTTCCCCAAGCACACAGTCCTTTATGTGTCTTGCTCTTGGCTGTCTTGTCTGCCAAGAGCATACTCTACCCTCTGATTGAATCATTAACTCTTGCTATTCTCCAGTCAAGTTAGACAATATCACCTCTAATAAGATAAGACTGGGACCACAAAATGGCTCAGCAGGTAAAAGTGTTGTCTCCAAGCCTGGAGACCGGAATTTGATCTTCTGGACCTACAATGGTTGAAAGGGAGAACCAACTCTCAAAAGTTGTCCTTTAACCTCTACACAAGTGACATGGTACTCAAGTAGCCATACATGTACACACATGCTATATGTACAAATTAAAAAATAAATGTAATAATTTTTTTTAAAAAAAGAATATTCCACTGACCCCAGATCTCAAAAGGAACAATTCTTCCCTCTGTGCATTATTCATTTGTAAATTTTTTGAGTTTTTAAAAAACTACTCATTTTATTTATTTATACCCCAAATGTTGCCCCCCCCAGCTCTTCACACATCCCTGCCCCCCATGCCCACCCCCCTCTGGCTTTTGTACAATGTTGCACTGTCACACTGCATTTTGGTAACGTGTTTTCGTTACTAGATTGTAATATAAAATGAGAGACTCTGCTGCTGTGTCTGATTAATCATTATCCCTAAAATGGGATAAGCTGCAGTCTTCAAAAACAGCATTGAAATAAACTGTTTCAAACCTTCCTAAGATATGAGAAACAAACTGGGATGCCTTTGGTCCCAATACTCGGGAGGAGAGGCAGGCAGATCTCTATGAGTTCGAGGCCAGCCTGGTCTACACAGTGAGTTCCAGGCCAGCCACGGCTACAAAGAGACCCTGTCTCAAAAGACAAACAACAAAACAACAGCAAAAAAGTGAGGAATAGGAATGGTGCTGGAATCTCAGAAGTTCCTGGGGTTCGTCAGTCTTCTATTTAACCTTAACACGGATAGCTAGAACAGTTACTGTTTACAGCCATAGTCCTTTTATTCCAGCTATATATTTTAAGGCTATTTTATATGTCATTCATACATCAAAATAGCCCTTTTCAGGCTATATTCACAATCCTTGCACTTTATTAAGGTCCATGTTGTGGAGTGTGATGGGGGATTGAGACAGAATCTTACCTTATAGACCACACTGGCCTCTAACTCACAGAGAGCCACCTGCTTTTATCTCCTAAATGGTGAGATTAAAGGCGCACACCACCATACCTAATCATATGTGATCCTTTTTAATACTCTATTTTCACCTGCTTATACCTAGAACATAAATTTTCTACTTAAATGCTAATATGTGAGAAGAATATATAATCTGCCTTTCATGTGTCCCTATGACATCTGACTCTCATCTTAACATTTATTTAGAGGCACAATGATTTATATAAGTTGGTAATCAATCATGAGCTTTTATCAAACACCCTCCAATATCTTACTTTACAAAAATACTCTATCAGTATTCATCTTTGAAAGCTCTGTCCTTCTCAGTGACGAGCACAACAGGCATCTGACGTTGGCAGGGTTTAAGCAGACGGTGCTTTTCTTGAGTTTTTCATACAGTTAATTACTATGTGAAAATATCATTTCCTTAGGAAGACTTGTGACATCAGAGAGCAGTGACCAAATCATCTGTGGCTACAAACTCAGAAAATATCCAATAAATCATCACCAAAATGAAAAGCTAACTAAGGACATAAAGCAAGACAAATATTTGGTCCTGTATAGGCTTCTTTGTATCTGGGGAGTTAGTGGGGGAGGGTCATGAGATCCTATTTATTACACATTCTAAAGATGTTTGATAATTTTCCAATACTTTTTCCAGTTATTAAGCACGTCTACATTTTTTCTCACCCAGAGGCTAAGGCCACTGCATAAGCATTTGAAATGCACTCAAGTTTAAAAACAAGACCTTCTTATGGCCTTGCGTGCTAGTTTTTCTGGCTTTTGATAAATATTTATCTGGCCCTTCATAATGACCTCCAAATGACTGTGCTAGACTATCTGCTTTCAGAAATTACAAAGATAATTTCAAGGGCAGAATCTGTGTAATAATGAAGCTACTGTAATACCCACACTCCTGACCTTAACCTACATCCACCCTTTGCAGAGGCTTCCGGAAACAAAGAAAAACTAACATCGAAAATGACTTTCTTCTCTCTCAATCTAGAATTCCCCTAGTTAAAACCAATTAAATATTTAGAGATGGCCTCCACATAAAACTAATTATGCCTTAAATTTGAACTACTGTGCAGATTTCTTCTTCTTTAGAGCTAAAGAATAACTTCTATTTTTGTGAGGATGTGTGTGTATGTCACATATATATGGGTGTCCCTGGAGGCCAAAGGAGCTTCTCTGGAGCTGCAGGCAGGGGAGGGAGGACAGACTGATCTGGCCTGGTTGCTGAGAATCAAACTTGGCCCTCTAGAATAGGAGAAAGTGTTCTTAACTGTTGAGTCATCTCTCAAGACTCAACTTTTGTTTTTTGTCCTTTGAGACAAGATCTTGCCTTATAGCCTAGGCTGGCATGAAACTTATGACATAGCTAAGGTTAGCTTAGGACTGAGGGCAATCCTCCTGCCTCAGCCTTTCAAATGCTAAGATTCTAGTTGTGTGCCACCATACCTGTTTAAAAGACCAATTTTCTAGATCTCTTTTGTGGTTGGAAATCAAATCATACAAGCAATTTTAAAATAAAACTTTTGTTTAAATGTTAGCTCAAAAAATTTCAAAACATAGCCAGGTGTGGTGGTGCAGATCTGCAATCCTTACATTCGAGGGATGGAATGAGCGGTTCAGAAATTCAAGGTCACCTTAGCTACATACTTAGTTTCAGGTCAATCCATCTCAAAACCAACCAATCAACCAACCAATCAACCAAAAACAAAACAAAACACTCTAACAATAAAAATAATATTTAAAACATCAGTTATAAAGAATATATTATATATGTATGTACACATATATATTACATATATATGTGTATATATACACATATTGTATTATTTTAATGTGTATATCAAAATATTAAATACATATCAAAATAATACAAATAAATCTAAAAGCCTATTATTGTCTTCTCCTAACAGAGTCATTCTTTTGGAGAGATTGTTTCAAGGATAATTCTCATATCAATCATTTTCCTTTGTGTATCTGCTAAGTCCCCCAAAATGCCAGGGTCCATGTGGTGCACATCTTTGATTCCAGCACTTGGGAGACAGAGGCAGGTGAATCTCTATATGACAGGTAAATCTGGGGCTAGCCTAGAGTTCAGAGCAAGTTCCAAGCCAGCTAGAGTTACATAGTGAGACCCTGTGAAGACAAACAAACAAAAAACTAAATCTAAGACATTTATTCTTTTGAAAACATGGAATAAAAAGTGAAACTATTAGAATTCAGAGCTCTTTTCTTCCCTCTCTCAAATGTCACACAATAATTTTTCCAGATACTAAGTATGAATATCTTTAGAAAAATGTAGCAATTCCAAACTATGCAAAATGGCTTCATTGCTCAGCATTACTCAGATGTACTGATTGCCACGTTTTTATGTAAAACATCTGTAAGAAATCTCATTTGCCATTTTCTTGCCTTCCTACATCTCCCTATAATGTTTTTTCTCTTCCTGGACACAAAACTTTAGTAATAAAAAAAGATGCAAGCAAAGGGAACTTCAGTGAACTGATCACAAAGCAGTTTTCTAGTTAGATGGTTAATGATCATGCCACAAGTCATTTCCCACTGCTTGTCTACTTAAGTGTTTCTGTCCTTATCCCTTGCGTTTACTCTCAAGGTCCCAAAACACTGAATCTCTTCCTTGTTTGGACTGAACACATGCTAGGCAAGTTCTCTGCCACTGAGCTACATTCCCAGACCCTGAATCTCCTACAGTTCTATGAACATAGCAAATCCTTTCCCAAAGTCTGTTCTCTTTTCACACGTGCACACGCGTGCACACACATACACACATACACACGTGCACACACACACACACACACACACACACACTCTTTAGAGGACCTCTCTCTGTTGCCCACTCTGTCTTTGGAACTCCTAGGCTCAAACAGTCCTCCTATGTCAGCCTCCTATGAGACTGGGACTACAGGTATACACTACCGTGCCCTGCCCAAATTGTATCTTTGGTTTTTGTTATTTTTTTGGTTTCTCAAGACAGGGCTTCTCTGTGTCACAGCCCTGCCCCACTGTCCTGGAACTCACTTTGTACACTAGGCTGGCCTTGAATTCACAGAGATCTACCTGCCTCTGCTTTCCAAATGCTGGAATTAAAGGTATGCACTACCATGATGGGCTGAGACAGGGTTTCTCTGTAGCCCTTACTACCGAACAAGCTCTGTAGACCAGGCTGGCTTTGAACTTAGATATCCACCTGGCTCTGCCTCCAGATACACTCCAAGACGAAAGATGTACATCGCAGAGATCAGTCTCACTTTGTAGTCCAGGCGAGCCTCAAATTCACTATCCTGCTGCCTCGGCTTCCTGAGGCATGCAGCAGCAACGTAACAGTTCAAGCCAGCTGTTAGTCTCCTCCCTGAGTGCTCATCAGCTGAGGAGACTGATAATTATTAGGGGGAGGAAGCAAAGTTCAAGGCCAGTCTAACTTTTTCCTGAGCAAATGTTTGCCCCGAAGGCCCCTTTGTCTCCTCTGAAAATGTCTTACTCTTCCTCTAAGCTTCTGCCTTCTGCTTCCTTCTCCGAAACGAAGAGGATGTACAAGCCTCTACATCTCCTTGGGTTGTTGGGTTGCACATTGTTTTCTGCCTGTCTATTGGTAGTCTATTGGTTGCTAGTCTGTTTGTAGTCCTTAATTGTGGGAGCTGGTAGTAAAGGGGCATGACTGCTGCTGACTAAAGAGTGTCTTGTTGCTGTGGGGCACGAGCTGGAGTACCAGCATTTGGAAGGCTGGAACAGGAGGATACAAAAATAGTTTTTATTCACCTGATGTAATTGTCATCTTGAGGCTGTCTCAATCTGCTCACCTAGGCCTAGTCATGAAAGCTTCTAGCCTCTGTATAATCTAATCTAGGCCTAGAATATTTTCTGCCTCTGAGACTTACCACTTTTTTTTCTTTTCTTTCTTTCTTTCTTTTTTTTTTTTTCCCGAGCCAGGGTTTCTCTGTGTAGCCCTGGCTGTCCTGGAACTCACTCTGTAGACCAGGCTGGCCTCGAACTCAGAAATCCGCCTACCTCTGCCTCCTGAGTGCTGGGATTAAAGGCATGTGCCACCACTGCCTGGCGATTCAACACTTTTTCTGCCACTCAATAGACATCACTTTCAAACATGGCTGCTTCCTTCTACAAACTAGCTTTACCTTCATTGTTTGGGATTAAAAGTGTATACTAAGGGCATGCTTGTATTCCAGCCGAATGGATTAAAGGTGTGCTAAGGACTGAGCCACACCACAACTAGAAAAAGTTTTTTTCAGTAAATAACATAATCTCCGGGTTGACAGTGTGATCAAATATTCTTCAACAGGAGGATCATAATCTTGAGGCAATCCTGGTCTATATAGTGAGACCCTCCCCCAATTAAAAATCTTAAGAGTTGGAACATAGCTCATAGCATATGCAAGGCCCTGCATTTGATCTTCAATGTGGTATTTCTTTTTGAGTGAAGAAAAATGCTCTAAACTTTCTAAAACTGTCTGCAGTGGTAATTCAACAACTCCATGAGTGTAACTAAAAACCATTCTGTTGGGCTGCGCATGATGGTGCACACATGTAATCCCAGCATTGTGAGTTCCAGGCCAGCCTGGTCTACATAGTGAGTTCCAGGCGAGCCAGGGCTATACAGAGAGATCCTGTCTCCAAACAAACAAAAAAGGTAAATGGTGGCCAGCCAGATGGCTTAATAAGATGTCACTTGCCACTTGATTTGATGACCTGAGTTTGATCCTTGGAAAGCATGTGATGAAAGGGGAAAACTGACTTCCACAGTTTTCCAATGACCTTCAATTGCATGTTGTGACATATATACACACTCCCCCTCATACACACAAGATTAATTTTAAATTATCTAAAAATAATATTTAAAAAGTTAGTAGAGGGACTGGAGAGAGGCCTCAGTGGTTAAGAGCCCTGACTGCTCTTCCAGAGGTCCTGAGCTCAATTCCCAGCAACCACGTGGTGGCTCACAACCATCTGTAATGGGATCTGGTGCTCTCTTCTGGCATGCAGGCATATGTGCAGATAGAGCACAAACACATAAAAAAAAAAATAAAAATAAAATAACCAACTGAACAAAGAACGTAAATGGGAAGCATTTTATCTTAACTGTAAAATTACTAAGAGTCAGCCAGGCAGTAGTGGCTCACGCCTTTAATCCCAGCACTCGGGAGGCAGAGGCAGTCGGATTTCTGAGTTCGAGGCCAGCCTGGTCTACAGAGTGAGTTCCAGGACAGCCAGGGCTACACAGAGAAACCCTGGCTCGGAAAAAAAAAAAAAAAAATTACTAAGAGTCATATCTAAGAAGGGCAGGAGTTTAAAAACAGCAACAGCTCCTCTCATTCCAACATTAACCTTAGAGACAGTTTAAAATCAAGATGATAAAACTGGCCACTTCTTTCCCATGGTCCTTTGTCTGACATTATCAGCATATTTATAAGCAGTTTAGTCCATTGAGAACAATGCCCAAGCCCTTACATTGTTTTAAGATGTAGACAAGGAACACAAATACAAAAATTAACAAACAAGATCTTAACTTTAGATCTCAACATGGGTTCTGGACTTTGCTGCAATTCCCAGTGACCTTTCTACTCCCCCTTTAAGCCCTTTTAGCTGAGCAAGAGACAAGGCTGTGGTAAGAGAATTCCTTATCCTATAGTTCGCAAGCACCTCAAGCCAAGAGGCAATCTTTTTGTTGGCAGGTTTGCTTTAGTTTCTTCTCAAAGAGTTCTCACCCCATGATTTCAGCATTGGATCCCATGCAACCATTACTGTAGCCAAGATGATGGAACTGAGAAGCCATGGTGAGGAGTTATCACAGCTTACAGCTGCTCACCCTGTCAAAGAACATTTCAGTACCGAGACCAGGGAAAGGGACACTAATGAGACCCGAATGGAAAAACCAATGACAAGAGTTATGAATGAAGCTGTTGGCTCACAGAGTCACACCTCAAACGTCAGCAAGCAGTTTTAGACACATCCCTTCAGCAGCAGGAAGGTGTTCTCCTAGAATAATTCCAGGAAGAAGGACGTCTAGAACTTGCTTCACCAACCTGCAAAGCGAAGTTTATTTAAAAGTTTTGCAGATTATAGACCATCTCCACATCTTTTTTAGTATTTTTATTTTGTATTGATTAATTGGTTGGTTGGTTGGTTGGTTGGTTTTTTGTTTGTTTTGTTGTTTTTGTTTTTTTATTTGAAGTCTGCATGAATGATCTAGAGCGTGTGTCATCTCGTTGTCATAAGAAATAGGGCTAGGACTGTAGCTCAGTGGTAGAGCTCTTGCCTAGTATGGGCAATCCCTGGTACCATCAAAATAAATAAATAAATAAATAAATAAATAAATAAATAAATAGCTGGGGGAACAAAATGCTTTCTATATAAGCACGAAGATCTGATTTTGGATCCCCAGCCCCCACATAAAGACCAGGCATGGGAGGGAGCTGGAGAGATGGGTTAGTGGTTAAGAGCACTGGCTGCTCTTCCAGAAGTCCTAGGTTTGATTCCCAACACACATGGTGACTCCCAGGGATCTATATCTCCAGTTCCAGAGGATCTGATGCCCTCTTCTGGCCTCTGCAGGCAGTAGGCATGCCCGTGGTGCATAAACATTCATATACATAAAATATAAGTAAATAAATCTTAAAAAAACAAAAGCCAGATATGGTAGAGAAGGCCTTTAATCCCAGCACTTGGGAGGCAGAGGCAGAGGCAGGCAGATCTCTGTGAGTTCAAGGCTAGCCAGAGCCAATTAGTGAACCCATGTCTTAAAACAAAAGTCTAAGGTGATTGAAGTAGATACCCCATGTTCACCTCTGACCTCTAGACAGACACACACACAGAGGCATACACACATATGCAAAAATAAATGAGTTAGGGTGTTTGTTTTTGAAATCCAGTCTCTCTATCTAATCCAGGCTGAGTTTGAACACATAATACTTCTCTCTCAGCTTCCCAGGTGGTCACACCACATTTTTTTGTTAGTTTGTTTTGTTGAGGGAAAACTCTGCTAATTAAAGTCTAAGTCTACAATGACTGGATAGATTCTGAGCTCGGTGCTATAAGTGAGACTCCCTTCTCTGACAGTTTCTCCTTCTCTGACCTTGTCTGGAGAATTCTAAGCCTCTACACTAGCCTCTACCTGAGGAATTTCACATAGCCTCAATTAGTTTACAGGATCAGTTTCCTCTCTACTGACTAAACCTGTTCAGCCAGCACTTAAGATTCCTAAAATGCTTCCCCATGTTAATTATGTATTCCAGGTATCCTAAACTCCTAGCCAATGACCTTTGCCCATCCTAGATGTCCCTGCTCTCAGTCCCTAAAAACTTTATAAGCCTTCAATCACCCTAAAGGAAAGTGAATTTGCCTACAGACAAGCAGTCCTGGTGTGGTCATTCACCCAGTGTACTCACTGGGCTTCAAGGTCTCTGTTCCCAATGCCTTCGTGGACAGAATCAGCCAACACAATCCACAAGGATAGGAAGACCCACATTTTGTCTTGCCTATCAGGAGTTCTAAGCTAACTCTAGACAAGATTTCTCTGTGTAACCCTGGCTGTCCTAGAACTCACTCTGTAGACCAGGCTGGGCTCAAACTCAGAGATCTGTCTGCCTCTGCTTCCCAAGTGCTGAGATTAAAGGTGAACGCCATCATGCCAAGCAAAACACTCTACATAGTTAAGGAAACCTGAAGGGACTGGTATGAGGGAGGGAGGGAAGGAGGGTGCTGTGGAGACTGTTCTGAAGGCACTCTCTAGGATGCTCTTCCCCTCCTCTTCAAGACAGCATCAGGTTTAGATCTTTAGATATTGGATTGTTTCTCTTCAATGCTCTCCCTCCCACCTCGAGAGCCAATCATGACCTTACAGACCTTTTATTCTAATAAACTTCACTGAAAGGGGGTTGAGGGTAGGAAAAAGAGAGACAGAATAGTTGTGCTTTAAAACAGTCAGTGTATAAATAATTACTTTAGCTTGGCTTATTTGGCCATCTCTCTCTCTCTCTCTCTCTCTCTCTCTCTCTCTCTCTCTCTCTGTGTGCTATGTGTATGTGCAGGTGTGTGTGTTCATGTACATGCATGTGCATTTGTGTGGTCCGTCTTGGGAGTGATTCCTCAGGCCATCCACCTTGTCTTCTGAGACAGAGTCTCTCCGTGGGACCTGGTGCTTGCTGACTAGGCTAGACTGGGTAGGCAGTTTCAGGGATCACTTTTCTGTACCCTGCCCCCAGAACTGGGATTACATGTGCAGACCTTCATGCTAGCTTTGGTGTGGGTCATTAGAGATAGAACGCAGGTCTTCATGCTTGCATGGCAAGCACTTGACTGATTGAGCTATTTCCCCAGTCCATTTTATCACTTTTCCAGAAGAGAAAATCGCTGACAAAGAGAACTCTTAACTTTGACACACAGTAATGGACTGTATTATGCCGGGAAACCATTCGACCTGTCCACCTCCTCACTTGGGAGGACAGGCATAATCAAAAGCGCCTACTTCTCACGGGTTGTTACAAATAATTAACTTCTTTAGACTGCTTTGAAATCCCATATAAAAGACTTAATCTTGATCTGGGAGAGACAGATAACGCAGCCCTCAGCCCTCAGCCCTCAGCCACAGCTGCACTTGTTTCTCACTTGTTCAACTCGAACATCTATTTGGTAAATGTAATTTAGCAGAAGGGATGCTGTCATGCAATTTTTTTGTTTTGTTTTGTTTTGTTTGGGTTTTTGTTTGTTTGTTTGTTTTTGTTTTTTTGTTTTTTTTTGGTTTTTTTTGAGAATCTTCCTCCTTCCAATGTCCTTATGTAGATCTCCAGAAGCAGGTGTGGCCCAGATTAGAGGTGTGCGCACCACCACACCTGAAACTTCTGTCTTCCAGACTCAAGATCTAGATCACCGGTGAGCCCTCTAATTCTGGATTGTAATTCACTTCAAACATAGTCAAATTGACAACCAGAAATAGCCACTACAGGTATAGAAATGTTTTTCTTTCTTTTTCTGTAGAAAACATTGCAAATGTGAATTGTATTCTGAGTGTTTTAAACGTCTTTGTGTGACTCTGTGTGCATGTATACGGTTTACACGTGGCGGTCAGAGGGTAACGTGCAGGGGCTGTTTTCTCCTTCCACTGCAGGGGTTCCTGGGAACAGACCTCAAATTCTCAGGCTCAGCCACAAGGACCTTTACTCCTGAGCCTTCACCCTGGCCCTCTCGATCCTTTTCTTGTTTTGTTCTTTGAGACAGGGTTTCTCTGTGTAGCCTTGGGTATCCTGGAACTCACTCTGTAGACCAGGCTGGCCTCAAACTCAGAAATCCACCTGCCTCTGCCTCCCAAGTGCTGGGATTACAAACATGTGCCCTAGGCCTGGCATTCCAACTAATAACAGTTTGGTGTATACCTTTCCACCTCTCTCTTTTAACCTATGTTTGGATGAATCTTTCTATGTGTATATTTACATTATACAATATAACCTATATATTATATAACATGTACATATGCATATACTTATGCATATGTACATGTACATATATATGTATGTATCTTCTGTAATGTTTATATCAATTTATACAATTGCATATATTATTTGCCTATTTAATACTTGGCGGGTTAGAGATGCAGTTCCGCTGGTTGAGGGCCTGCTTAGTGTGCACAAGGCACTGGGTTTGATCCTCACTACCTATAAGCAGGGAACATTGGGAGGTGGAGACGAATGAGTGAGGAGTTGGAGGTTATCCTGAGCTATGTGGTGAGGTCAGATAAAGTTTTATTATCTAGACCAGTCTGACCTAAAGCTTGCTATTGTGACCAGTCTGTCTTCAAAATTGATATCCTCCTGCTTCAGTCTCCCCAGGGCTGGGCTAACAGGCATACATTATCTATGTTTTCTTTTATTTTGTTTAAGTGTATTTATTTATTTTATGTGTATGAGCATTTTGTCTCTATGTATATCTATGTAGCTAGCACATCCCTGCCTGGTGCCCACAGAACCCAGAAAAAGGTATTGGATCCCCTAGAACTGTAGTTATAGATGATTGTGAGCCATCATGTAGGAGCGAGGAATTGAATCCAGGATCCAGGTCCTTCTGAAGAGCAGTCAGTGCTTTAACCACTGAGCAATCTCTCCAGCTCCACCTACCCTCTTTTTTCTTTTCTTTTTTGTTTTTCAAGAGGTGGCTTTTCAGGGCTGGAAAGATGGCTCAGAGATCAAGAGCACCGACCACTCTTCCAGAGGTCCTGAGTTTAATTCCCAGCAACCACATGGTCGCTCACAACCATCTGTAATGGGATCCGATGCCCTCTTCTGGTGTGTCTGAAGACAGCTACAGTATACTTATATAAATAAAAGTAAATAAATCTTTAAAAAAAGATAGTCTCTCTGTGTAGCCCTGGCTGTCCTGGAACTCACCCTGTAGACCAGGCTGGCCTCGAACTCATCTGCCTGCCTCTGCCTCCCAAGTGCTGCTGGGATTCAGGTGTGCACAATGGTGCTCAGCTTGTAGCCCTCCTTTTAGTTTTCATATTTTGGTGTCTAATCTGATAAGCTGTTGCACTCTCTAATGTCACAATTATCGAGTTCTGTTTCATCCTAAGAGTTGTCTCTCTTAAGACTTTTGCCCATTTTGAGTTAACTTTGTAGATAGTCTATAGTAGGATCCTAGTTTTTTCTTTTTTTGTCTGTGGATTTATTTTAGCACAATCAGTTGAAAACACTGTCCTTTCCCTACTGAATTATCTTGATATCTAACCTTCATTGTCCTAATTGTCAAAACTTCAATGACTTCGTCACATTACAAACTTATTAGTAAATATGTATAATTTTTTATGTTTTTATATATCAGTTTAGATAAATGTAATTGAAAATTTAAAAATTAATTGACTCTAAAAGTGCATTTCTATTGCCAATTCCCTCTCATTCAAGTTTTATATGGACTATGGCAGTGCGACACTGGCAGGATTATTGATATTTAGCAGTTAAGTTTTGAATTTAGAAAACCTAAGTCCTAGCTGGGTGATGGTGGGGCACACCTTTAATCCCAGCACTCGGGAGGCAGAGGCAGGCGGATTTCTGAGTTCGAGGCCAGCCTGGTCTACAGAGTGAGTTCCAGGACAGCCAGGGCTACACAGAGAAACCCTGTCTCGAGAGGAAAAAAAAACCAAACAACCCAGAAACCTGAGTCCTTTGTTTCTTCTCTTCTCAAGATTATACTAAAGCTGGATGTGGTGGTCCAGAGGCAGGCAGAGCTCTGTGAGTGCCAAGCCAGCCTGGTAAATTCCAGGATAGCTAGAGCCATAAAGAAAGACCTTGTCTCAAACACACACACACACACACACACACACACACACAAATAAGTAATCTTTCAGTCCATATTAATTTTTCAATTTCTATAAATGAGTCAGGAGGACCAGGCCAGGACTATAATCTCAATTCAATATTCCAGAGGTTGAGGGATTTCAAATTTAAGAATAGCCTGGGCTACATAGAAAATACCAAGGCAATATAATACACTGTCTCAAAAGAAGCTGGGGTAGAAGGTGGGCATAGGAGATGGGGAACATGGTAAAACTCAGCTGGACTTGTTCCTATTCAGATTTCACTAATACATTTACTTACGACTTTCACTGTATCAGTATTATCAACAAATCTCTTTCAAATCTACCTTACTGCCTCTAGCTTTGTGAGCTAGCAACAGGTTATTAAAAGATAGAGAATGTGAAAGTTCTTGAATATTTATCTTCTGTATGCAACTTCACTTGGAAACCAAGTGATTTCAGTTAGTTCTTATTTTCAGAAGGGCAGAGACAGTGCTGGGAACCCAGCTCAGAGGAGAGCAGTTTCCGGGCATGCTGGAGGCCCTGGGCTCCATCCTATAACCAAACAAAAAGTGAGCAATGATCAAGTCATCTAGCATTTCGAAATCTAGCATTGGAAAAGTCATTTTCCAAATGAGTTATAATTTTTAAATCCAAGTAAGTTTCCCTCCTCACTTACTTGAAAGTTTCTTGAGAAAAAGTTACAAGGATTCTTTAAGGAGTCAGGACTTCTTAAGTGAAGCTCCCTTTTGGCAAATAACACACTGGAGAAATTCTCATCATTAAGCAAAAGTGGGAAGACATAAGCCTTGGGGTGTTTAGGCTGCACAGTAGAGCTGCATGATCAACTGCCTGTAATGACTCAAGCCAAGTCATAAACAAAGGGCAAGCCTCACTGTGCAGGACTCAACTTGATAGGAAATCAAGAAAATTCAACAACAATCACTCCACATCATACAGTGCAGACTTCTGTCTTTCCCAGTCTTCACCTTGAACTTTCTGTTATTCTGTATGTCCCTTCCTGTGGATTCTTGGGAAAGTCTGTCATAATATACTCGGGATGGTCAGATTCCATGCAGAAGTGAAATAAAAAGAGTAGGCCTCCTCAAAGTGCCAGGATTCTAGCCCAGCTCTGCAGAATGATCCTTTGGCTAGTGACCAAAACACAGTTTCTGGCTGTGCACCATGACCCACGTCTTTAATCCAGGCTCCTGGACAAAGGCAGCCAGATCTCTATGAGTTTTAGATGAGACTGGTGGACATAGTGAGCTCTAGGCCAGGCAGGGCAGCTTGATAAGACTGTCGTAAAAACAAAACACATTTATTTTCTGGACCCATGAGAGTGTTTAGTGGGTAAAGGCACTTGCCTCCAAGCCTGAGGACCTAAGTTCACTCCTATGAAGTCATATATGGTAGAAGTGGAGAAAGCACTCTGAGTTCTCTTTAACAGCACATATGTCTGTGTCGATGTGCTTATTCCTCATTTCTTCAGCCAGGGTCAAGTATACAGATGCAGAAAGGCACTGGGTATTGCAAGACTCTATATAAAGGTCAAAGACTGTTATTACTTTCTACCGACGAACCACCATTATTATATCAGTCTTTATAGCTTAGCACCTTTTAATTTCCCTTAAGATTAACATCGGTCTCCGTTTCACTATCATCATGTATTAAATAAGCACCAGGAATCTTCTAAGATATAATCCATATCTACTCAGAAAGAAGCAGTCATCTCTGACACTTCTGGCCTTACCTTTCTCTCCCCTTTTGCCAGGAACCCAAAATTCTTAGGCTGTACCACAGCCTTTAGTAAATCTGTAAGATGAATCAACTGTCTAACTTATATAGACAGTGATGTCTCTAGTGAGTTATCCTTTAGTAGCTATTTCTATTTCAAAAGAATTATGTTAGGCTGGGCATGGTAATTCACACCTACGATCCCAGTACCTAGGAAGCTAATGAAGGAAGCTAAAAGTCTGAGGCAAGTCTGGGCTACGTGCTGAGTTCCATACTATCCTGGGCTAAAAAAGAAACCTTGTACAAAAAAAGTAAAGTTGAGACAGGCAATGATGGCACATGCCCAGCACTCAGGAGGCAGAGGCAGGCAGATCTCTGTGAGTTCGAGACCAGCCTGGTCTACAGAGTGAGTTCCAGGACTACACAGAGAAACCCTGTTTCAAACAAACAAATAAAATAAAAAGATTCATGGGGGATAAAGAGATAGTTCAGCACTTAAGAGCACTTACAAAGGACCTGGGTTTGGTTCCCAGCAACCCAACCATCCATAATTCCAGTTTCAGGGGTTCAATACCTTTTCTTACCTTTATGGGCAACATGCACAAATACGATGTACATATGTACATAGAGGCAAAACACTGTACAATGAAGTAAAAATAATCCATAATAATAATAACAATTATATAATTATTAATATAATGGTATTATTATTGTTTTATATTATATATGATATCATATATGTACAATATATTATATGATATATAATCACATAATATAATATCTATACATTATATAAAATATAAATATATAATATATTATGTAATACATATATTATATCATATATTACATTGTTTAATATACCATTTATTGTTATTATTATTATTATTACAAACTTTACAGAGGAAAGATATATTATGGCCCCCACTTTCAGAGGTTTAGTATGTCATGCATGCTTGGCTTTCTGTGAGGCAAAGCATGATGGTGATGGTGATGGTGATGGTGATAGTGATGGTTGTAGGAGCAGGTGACACCACGGCAAATAGGAAGCTGAGAAAGCAAAACGGGGAAAGGTCCAGGACAAGATCTGGTCCCCAAGTACATGCCCCACTGACCTATTTTTTACCAACTATTCTTCACTTTCCACTTTTAACCTCTCTACTAATATCATCATATTATGGATCCATCAAGTAAATCTGTCAATCCCATTAGAACACTCTCAGCAGATCCAGTCACTCTCCAAAGTCTCTCTGCAGATAACCAAACTCCCAATGCAGGATCCTGTAAGGAGCAATTCATATTCAAAGCATGGCAATGCTCATTAAAAACAAACAAACAAACAAACAAAAAAACAGCTGGGCAGTGGTGGTGTAGGCCTTTAATCCCAGCACTTGGGAGGCAGAGGCAGGTGGATTTCTGAGTTTGAGGCCAGCCTGGTCTACAGAGTGAGTTCCAGGACAGCCAGGGCTATACAGAGAAACCCTGTCTCGAAAAACAACAACAACAGCAACAAAAACACAAAAATCAATACAAATAAATGAAATTGAAAAGCAAAGTTCCAGTTGGTTGGTGGTGGCACAGACCTTTGATCCCAGCGCTCATAAGACAGAGGCGGGAGGATTTCTGAGAGTTCAAGGCCACCCTGATCTATAGAGCAAATTCCAGACAGCCAAGGCTACACAAGGAAACCCTGTCTGGGAAAAAACTACCATCACCTCCACCACCACCAACAACAACAAAACAAACAAACAAAAATAAAAAAAGTTTTCCTAAATCTCACACCAGAGATAATAGCAATTTAATAATTATCTAGGGCATTGCAGTGATAAACTGAAAACAGAAACTTGCATGACCCTCAAGCAGGTAATTTTGGGAAGAGGGTGCTGAGATAGGGCTTTGGTATATAACCTAACTGATCTCAAACTCATGATCCATCTGTCTTAACCTCCTCTGTGCTGAGAGCCTCCACATCTGGTTAAGGAGGTTATTTTGACTGTCCTCAGCTATAACTAATTGTCAGAGGTGGAAGTATAAAGATAGTCATAATATAAAGCATGAGTTCTCCCAGTAAAGGGCCCAGGCAGACCACTAAATGGGTAGTCATAAGACTAGAGAAAGGGGGCTGGAGCGATGGCTCAGGAGTTAAGAGCACTGACTGCTCTTCCAGAGGTCCTGAGTTCAATTCCCAGCAACCACATGGTGGCTCGCAGCCATCTGTAATGGGATCTGATGAACTCTTCTAGTGTGTCTGAAGATAGCAACAGTGTACTCATAACTACAAAATAAATTAAAAAAAAAAAAAAAAAGACTAGAGCAAGAGAAATGGCTCTTAGTTTGGAAATCAGCAGAGTGATTGCAGCCAGGGGGCTGTTAAACTTGCCCTCTTCTGATGAGCCTCAATTCTCATTTCATTTATATATATATATATTATATAAATTTTTCTTACATAGTTTTTTATACATATTTACAAATATACAAAGATAAATTTATAAACATATACATATTTATACATATTTATAAATATAAAGGTATGTTTATAAATATTATAATTTATACATATGTTTATAAATACATATAAAGAAAATATATAAGTACATATATACAAACATTTATCTTTTTTCTAATATCCTGACCACAGTTTCCCCTGCCTGTCTCCCAGTCACTCCTTAGACCTCTCCTCTGCCCCTAACCCCGAATCTTCATTTCAGCACGCAGTTTCCATGTACACAGAGGTATAACTAGTTATTGATGGACTGGAGTTCAGAAGAAAACCATGTGTCTTAGCTCATTTGTGCTGCTATAACAAAATTTCTAAGACTATGCAATCTATAAGCTATAGAAAGTATTCTTCACAATTCTGGAGGCTGGGAAGTCCATGGTCAAAAAAACCTGGTACATTCAGTGTCTGCTGAGAGTCTGTTTCTACCACCAAGGTAAAGTGATCCTGAAGCTGACCCTGAATGCTGACAAAATGAACTCTGTCATTATATAGGCTGGCAGAAAAGATGGAAGGGCACAAAGGCTGGTAGCTGTGTGTAGTCTTTTTGTTTTGTTTTTGTTTGTTTGTTCTTTTGTTTTGTTTTGTTTTGAGACAGGGTTTCTCTGTGTAGCCCTGATTGTCCTGGAACTCACTTGTAGCCCAGGCTGGCCTCAAACTCAGAGATCTGCCTGTCACTTCTTCCCAAGTGCTGGGATTAAAGACCTGTGCCACCACTACCTTGCTGTGTAGCCTCTTATATAAGGTCCTCAATTCCGTTGACCAGAAGTCTGAATGCTTAAAAGAAAAAAGAAAAAAAGTAACAGAGTGTTACAATATTACCAAGCTGACCTTGAATTCCTGGGCTCACGTGATTATATCACCCCCACCCTGGTGTGTGTGTGTGTGTGTATAAGTTTATGTTTATGCTTATACACATATACCAGTGTGGATATGCTTGCACATGTGTGTGCATGTGGAGGGCAGAGGTTGTTATTGGGTGAAAAGGGATTTTCACTAGCCCTGGAGTCCATTGATTGGCTAGACTGGCTGGTAGGCTGCTCCTAGGATTCTCTCCTTCACCTCCCAATTCTAGAGTTACAAGTCCATGCTATTCCTCCTGGCTTTTTCACGTTGCTGGAAATCCTGTCGCAGGTCCTCATGCTTTTGCAGCAGACATTTCTTTTACTATAGGCATAAATTGTTTTGCAATGTACTTTTTTTAAAATATATTTTTATTTATTTTATACTATACTATAGTATACTATAATATACTATAGTATATGTATACTATAGCTGTCTTTGACACACCCAAAGAGGGCATCAGATCCCATTACAGATGGTTGTGAGCCACCATGTGGTTGCTGGGAATTGAACTCAGGACCTTTGGAAGAGCAGTCAGTGCTCTTAACTGCTGAGTCATCTCTCCAGCCCTGCAGTGTACTTTTAACAAGGGTTCAACCTCTCCTCCAGCCCACAATGCAGCAGAGGTAGTGGAAGAGAAAAGTTATTAGGATCTGGGGGAACTGGACCTGTTCAGCAATAGATTTTTGGGGGGCAAGCTTGATCTTCTTTGGCAACAGTTCAGTCAGTCCTGTAGCAAACACTAAATACGATTCAGCAGCTGTGACCAGTCCTCTGGGCAGGCTGACACCAGGCACGAACCAGCAGCTACAGTCCAGCCTTTCAGCAGGCAGACACCAGTTCAATCCAGAAGAAACTGCCAGACTTGCCAACCGGCCTGAGGTGAGGCCACAGAAGCTGCTGCAGGAATCTTGAGAGCAGATCTTGGGCGAGTTTCTCTCAATGTTGGAGTTATCACAAGTTGAGCTCAACAACAGTATGTAAGACAAACCAATACATACATGCATGTCAGCAGCGAAGAATAGTGAGGAGGAGCAAACCAAACCAATGCTCAGTGCTCGTCCCCCACTGTCTGTGGGGTCATTTATACTTCATCAAGTGCCCTCTCACATGTCTGCCACATCAAAACATCCTCTCACCTGTGTGCCCCAGCAAACCATCATTTGACGTAACTTTCCAAAGAGCTAAACATTTTCACTTCATTTTACTGAGACATTTACCCAGACTTCTCTAATAACTTGTTTAAAATTTTTATTTTAGTTTTAATTGTGTGTGTGTGTGTGTGTGTGTGTGTGTGTGTGTACACGTGAGTGCAAATGCCCACAGGCGCTTTGTATCTCCTGGATTTATAAGTAGTTATGAGCCATAAGGTGGATGCTGGAATCTAAACTCCTGCCCTCTGGAAGAACAGTACTCAGTCCTAGCCAGTGAGCCATCTCTCCAGCCCCTCTGTTACTTTCTTAGAGGCTATACTTTTGTATACTATCATATTAGCCATTGTCATCAGAAAAGTTTGGGAGAACATATTTAGGCCATAACACTGGGCTCTTTGTCTAGACACTTTGTTTTGTAATCTTGGGCACTTCTTAATCTTTTGGGCCTTGTAATCCTCATCCATGCAGAGGCAGTAAGAATAGTTATGTCTATCCAACCTGTGCAGCCCAAAGGCCTGCTAATAGCCAGGGCCTCCATTTCCAAGTTATCCACCCCCTCTTCTGAGTCTCCTGGTTCTCGCTGGTTAACACTGCATAGATGCTGAAGAGAAAGGCTTTCTGTTAGAATTATACTAATAACAGTGTGGTTATCTTAGTAAAGAAAAATATGTAGATAAGTATGGAGCCAGAGGAAGGAGAGAAGAAATGTGATGTGGAGAGAAATTTATACTTAGGTCAAAGTCATCTCAAAGAGCTCTTGGTAAGTACTAACTGTTCCGATTCTTCTTTTGTTTCACTCAGTTCATTTGACCTGACACAGGCAATTCATGTCTACTGTCAACATCCATGAAACCACTGGCCCTCACACCAAATTCATCAGCAAGTCTCCATTTCAATCTAGCACTCCTGATTCTCTTTTTGCTTTAAACCAAACACGCCCTCACCTCTCAGCCTTTGCAAATGCTAATCCCTCTGCCTGGAGTCTTTTCCTCTCCCTCACTCCTCCCCCAGCATTGCCTGCCTGCCTCTTCAGCTTCTGTTCAGATGAGAACATTGGAAGGCCTTTTTTGTTCAGACCATCTTTAAGGTCTTCCTCGTCTTATCCTGATTACTTTTTTCTTCATATCATTTTTCACTGTAGAACATTATATCTTGTATTTTATTGAGGTTAGTCCCTCACAATACAGTCTCTACAGGTTCTCGGTAAATACCAAGAATGAAGAACTCAGAGCTTTGAAGTTATCAATCCTAGCTTCCCATACCAGATGACCCCCATACCCCAGGGAATTGGAGATTGTGATATTATCGGGGTGATATAGAGCAGTGGAACAAAGGCAAAAGAAGGTACAAGCACTCTGAAGACCCCACTTGCAGACGACTGTTTGCCTGTGTGGTTTCATGGACGTTAGCAGTAGACATGAATTGCCAATGTCAGGTCAAAGGAGTTTTTTTGCTCTGATCACAGAGCATAGCATGCCCATCAGCATACTGAATGAAAATGAGGACATGACTGCTCCTAAGTACAGTAGAGGAGAATGGTTTTATTGTAGATATGGGGAAGAGAACAGCCAGAGGCAACTGGAAGAATTGAAGCTGAACATGACCAGCAGAACAGCAGAATATCTGGGGCCATGATAGGAGAGGGGGAGGAGAGGGAGGAGGGAGGGAGGGAGAGAGAAGGAGAGAGGGGGAGGGGGGGAGGGAGAGAGAGGGAGAGAGAGGAAGAGAGGGCGAGCCCATATCCAAAATGGCTGAATTATATAGAAATCTGGGAAGTGGAAGCCCACTGCTAGGGTGGAGAGGCATGGGGTAGGGGGCGGGGTTAGAAGTGCTGGGTGGAGACCTGAGTCTGATTCTCACATCAGGCAGCTCACAGGTGCCTGTAACTCCAGTTCCAAGGCCCAACACCTCTGCCCTCATCCAGCACTCACGCACACAAACACACAGAATTCAAAATAAAACCAGGGTCCTGGAGAGATGGCTCAGCAGTTAAGAGCACGAGCTGCTCTTCCAGAGAACCCAAGTTCAGTTCCCAGAACCTAACAACTCACAACTGTAACTCCTGTTTCAGGGAAGTTACACGGACTCCCTCACACATGCAGTACATATCAATGTACATGAAATTGAAATAAGTACATTTTTACAATAAAAATCAAAATAAATAAATAAAACAAATCAGCTGGGCATGGATGCACACCTTTGATCCCATGGGATGTAGAGGCAGCTGAATCTCTTGAGCTGAGGCCAGCCTGATCTACAAAGCAAGTTCCAGGAAATCCAGGGCTACATAGGGAAACCTTGTCTTAAAACAAAAAACAAAAAACAAAAAACAAAAACTGCCCCCGGCCTGCAGAGGTTCAGTGGGATCCTGGAGAGGGGGGCAAAAGAATGGGAGACAAGAGACATGAAGAAGTCTATAGACTTCTTGATTATAGACATCAAGTCTATAATCTGATCACGACTCTCGAGGTTTATTTCAGGACAGAAGCTTAAAATGACAGGCAATCGGGAAGGTTACACATGGCCCAAGGCCAACCCACTACCTTAACCAGTTTTCAGGAAATACCAGACGTTCTTTCAATTTCTGGGACCAGAGACTGCAGACGCCTGTCCTTTTAACCTTGCACCTTAACTAATTGTGCTTCACAGAACAGTGGGTAATTTCATGGGTTTGGCTCTGGGCAAACAGAAAACAAAAAAACAAATCTCTGAAGAAGGAGGAGGAGGAGGAAGAAGAAGAGGAGGAAGAGGAAGAGGGGAAGTCTCAGTAGAGGTGATTTTCTTTTGTTTGGGCATTTTAAATTTTTCATGGCAACCTGAGGTGGAAGGAGAGAGCCAACTCCATAACGTTGTCCTCTGACCTCTACGTTTGTACCATGACATGTGCATTGCCAACCACACACACAGGGAGGAAAGGAAGGAAAGAAACCAGTCCTTTAATTGGATAAATATGCTCAGTATCATAATGTGTTAACTATGAGGAAACTGGATGACAGGTCTATGGAACTGTGGATTACATTGATAAATTTTCTGTAAATGTATAGTTATTTTAAAATTTTTATTTTATTTGATTTTTGATTTTTCGAGACAAGGTTTCTCTGTGTAACTCTTGGCTGTCCTGGAACTCACTCTGTAGACCAGGCTGGCCTCCAACTCAGAAATCCACCTGCCTCTGCCTCCCAAGTGCTGGGATTAAAGGCATGCGCCACCACTGCCCGGCTAATTTTTTTAAAAAAACATCATAAATGGTCTGGGATGGTGGTGCACGCCTTTAATCCCAGCACTTGTGATGCAGAGGCAGGTGGATCTCTGACTTTGAGGCCAGCCTGGTCTACAAAGCGAGTCCAGAGCTACACAAAGAAACCCTGTCTCAAAAAACAAAACAAAAATCATGGAAAGTAGAAGAGTAATTCTCCCACCACAGGCTGCAGAATTCACTTTACAATACATTATCCCTCCTTGAAAGAGTCCTATCACAACGTAGAGAGGCCAGTGGGGATGAAGCACTCTCAGAAACAATCCCTTACTTTTATACAGCATGTTTTAGGGAAGAATATATTAGCATTTGGTCTAAGGAACTGAACATTGAAGAACACTTAGAACTGCTCACACAGGCAACATAAGGCTTGCCTGTCATTGCCCATGACTTTATTCATCTGTCTGATAGAAGCTAGGCTTTGACATCTAAAAGAACTTTCTTGCTAATTTCTCATGCTAGCCGGGCCTCCTAAAACCAAGGGGGTGAACCTTCAAGCAGAGGTCTGAACTTAAGGAAGGCCAGCAAGTGCATGAGCACGCTCAACGGCTTCCTGCCTGATCTTCCCTTCCTCTGCTTGGCCGCACAAGCACAAAGTTCCAAAGATTAAAGCCTCCCATTAATACCAGACCAATGGAAGCCAAAGAGAACTTTGACTGTGGTTAGGTCATAACTACAATTTCTTCTTCCTTCCTTCCTCTCTCTTTTTTTTCTTTTCTTTCTTTTCTTTTTTATTCCTTCCACCTCACCTTCTTCAAATGTGCTTAAAGTCAGGATTTTGACTCTCCCGGGCTATTAGCCTGAATTTATATTCTAGGAGTGCAGCATTAGATATAGTTTTAAGTGTTTCCAAGATGAGTACAAGTGCCTTCAAGTCTGGCAGCTTTTCCAGTTTCCAAGGAAGGGAGGGGCCAGGAGCAATAGAAACAGTCTTTCTCTTCTATACTTAATACTGTTGTGTACTTCCCTGATACCTATGGCGGCAGCCAGGGCCCTCTAGAGGAACATACCCCATAGAATGACCGTATGTCAAAACAGGATTTGTTAGGCTGCCTTACCCAGTATGGTCTGGGTAGTCCAACGACTGTCTTCAACAGTGGAAAGGCTGAGAACCCATAGTTCCTCAGGCCACCAGGCTGAACGCCTCAGCTAAGCAGGCACTCTGCCAACTGGGCTCCCTCTCCAGCCCTTCTCATACTGAACTAGACCCTGGGAAGCCCTCTCCCGGAAGTTCACAATCTGCAGGAAGAGGTGGTTATAGCTGGGTAAATAAACAGCTGCATGCTGACAAGCTTTAGGTAGAGGGATGTGGGTGAGGTTAGGAAGGTGGTCAGAAGGACTAATCGAGGAAGCGATGCTGGAAATGAACCTGTGAATTGGATAAAGAGTAGTCATGCGTTCACTAACATGGAGATTTTCTGAGAAAAGAGCCGCTGTTTGATTTTGTCGTTGTGGGAATATCACAGAGTGTACTAAGAAGCCCAGATAGTTTGGCTCAGCACACACCTAGGCTATATAAGAAAGCCTATTGTTCCTAGGCAACAAACCCGTACTTCCCGTTTCTCTGCAGACAACGTTAAGCATCGGTAGATCCAAGCATATCTAAACAAAACAGGCACAGCGAAATCCAGGCATGGTTGCACACGCCTGCTGCAATCTTAGCATTTAGGCAGCAAAGGCATGAGGATAGTGAATTGGGGATAAGTGAGTAAGTGTAGGCTGCATAGCAAGACCTTGTCTAAAAACATAAAAAGAAGGAAAAATAAACTAAAGACATTTTTTGAAAGCTGAGTGTGGTGGTTCACACCAGTAATCTCAGCATTTAGGAAGCTGGAGGCAGGAGGATCTGAAGTTGAAAATGTACCCAAAAGCAAGAGCAAACTCACAGCTCCATCACAATTTGCCCCAATGCTGAGGCTCAAGTCTGGGGCGTGCACAGGTCCACTGTCCTACATTCTTGCCACCTTCTGTCTTCTTATTGTCTCTGCCTGGCTGGCTCCAACCTGGATGAATTCAACCCTGCTTTTCAGGCACCCCCACTCGGGCTGTTAATAAAAACCCACCACTGGGCAGGCAATGCTTTTCTGAATTCATGGGTACAGCCCTCTGCAGAGGCTATTTCCCACCTCCCTCTCGTGCAGTTTTTCAGCATGCCTCCTTTTCTCAGCACATGGCTTCATGCTTCTCGACAGAGAAAACAGCCTCTACCTCCCAGACAAACGGTAACCTACCCTAGCATCAGCTCTCCTGCTCTCCCCTCGGCTGGCTGACGTGAGAGCTCCCTTTCCTCTTTTAAAACAGTCTTTGCTTCCGGATCCTGGGTTCCCTTCTCTCCTCTCTTCTTCATGACCTTGTACTGTGAATAAGCTCAGGTCTGCCTCAGCTTCCTGAGGCGCTTTCCCTTTAGCATACGAACATGCACACACCACTCCCTTCAAACTAAAACAAAATATCAAACGAACGACTTCTGTCTAGACTCCATTTACCATTCCAACTGCTGACTTTCAGTCCCCCGATTAGAGGTTTTCTATCTCCTTTTTTATGAGGCTGCCTTCCCTGTATCTAGAGTCCTTACTAAGACAACCATAGTGATGTATGCCTATAATCCTAGCACTTGGGTGTCTGAGGCAGGAGGACTGCATGAGTTTAAGGCCAGCCTGGGTTATACAACAAGACCCTATCTCAAAAAGAGAAAAAGTGAATAAGCCAGATGTAGTGGCACATAGCTGTACCCTTAAAGGACAGTGGCAAGAGAATTCCTTCAAGTTTAAGGCTGGTATAAGGTCTACATAGGGAGCTCCAGGCCAGCAAGTTCTGTCGCACAGGGAGCTCCAAGCAAGCCGGGCTTCATAGCACAATCCCTTTTCAAAAACATGAAACGAGATAGAATGCTCATCTTTGATTGCCTCCCTTTATCTTGTCCAATGTCAAGACTCACTCATAAACTACTCGAAAAAGAAAAAAGAAAAAGAAAATTATAGTGGATTAGTTTATTCCCCTGAAAGAACTAATGACCCTTAGGCAGGTAAGTATGAGGTTAGGAAGACTATACAGGATGACCCTGATGATTTCCTGGCAAGAACAATATGGAGCCAATGGTGGAGACATAGACCTATAATTTTACCATCTGAGAGCTAAGGCAGGAGGATTGCAAGTTTGAACTAAGTGATATATATATATATATATATATATATATATATATATATATATATATAGACTTTGTCTTAAACAAACAAAACTAAATAAACCCCCAGCCAGCTGAGATGGTGCATACCTCTAACCTTACCTCGGGGAGATGAAAGACAGGAGGATATAGAGCTCACAGATGTAGACTCAGCTATATAGTGAGTTTGAGGCCATCCTGGGCTACATAAACCATTAAGTTTGAGGCCATCCTGTGCTATATAAAGCTTTATCTCAAACAAACAAAATAATGGGGCCAGGGGTTGAAGAGATTGGCTCACAGGTTAAGAGCACTAGCTGCTCTTCAAGAGGACCCAGATCCAATTCCCAGCACCCACATGGCAGCTCACAACTGTCTATAACTCCAGTTCCAAGTGACATGTTACTCTCACACAGGCATAATAGCAGGCAAAACACCAAGGCACATAAAAAATAAATAAATCTTTAAAAAAAGGGGGGAAGCCAATAAGATGTCTTTGAAAGGAAAAGCATCTACTTCCAAACATGAAACTTGAGTTTGATCCCCAGGTCCCATATGGTGGAAGGGGAGAGTTGATTCCCAAAAGATATCCCCTGACTGCCAAGCATGTGCCATGGCACATATATGTCTATGCACGTACACACATGCTCATCATACATGCACATACAAGCTTTCTGTTCTCGTTCTCTCTCTCTCTCTCTCACACACACACACACACACACACACACACACACACAGACTTTTGAGACTGGCTGTCCTGGCTGGAACTTGCTATGTAGATCAAGCTGAACTCAAACTCAGAGAGATCTATCTGCCTGCCTCTACCTCCCAAGGGCTGGGATTAAAGGCATGTGCCACCACTGCCCAGCCACAAACTTTTCATGTAAATAAAAATGTAGAAAAAGCAACAACCACAAAAAAGGCAGTAAGAATTTAAAGGTCAAAGGTTGGGCTGGAGAGATGGCTCAGTGGTTAAGAGCATTGACTGCTCTTGCAGAGGTCCTGAGTTCAATTCCCAGCAACCTCGTGGAGGCTCACAACCTTCTGTAATGGGATGCGATGCCCTCTCCTGGTGTGTCTGAAGACAGTTACAGTGTGCTCATATAAATAAAATAAATAAATCTTTAAAAAAAAATCATCCTGTTAAAAAAAATTATTTCCAGTTTAAAAAAAAAAAATCCTGCAAACCAATGAAGTAAAGTCATTACAAGAGAAAAAACGGGGGGGGGGTGTGTGGTGGAGCTCGCACTGACTTCCTCTGACTCTGGGACCCTTCCCTATGCATTTCCATCCACCTGACCCTTCCCTTTGCACCAAGCCTGTCCCTTATTAAACGGAACCTGAGACCCATTTGTTTTTCTCCCCCTGATACTCACAGACTTTAGTTTTCTTTGTGATTATCTGTATGTGTGGTTCACGTGGGCATGTTCACGTGGGCCTATGCATACATTAAGTCCCTATTGCTCTCCTTCAGTTCCCAAGAATCTCTAGTCTTTTTATGTGGAGCCCAGAGGTTGATGCTGCCTTTCTCAATGGCTTATTCTTTTTTCTCTCTTTTTAAGATTTTACTTTTATTTTATGTGTATAAGTATGTGTATTACCTGCATGTATGTTAGTGTACTACACACAGACAGAGCCCATAGGAGCCAGCAGAGGGCCTTATGCATGCTAGGCAAATGCTTTACCATAGAACTGTAGAAATTCCTAACATGTTATTTTATTTATATGAATACATTGTCTTCAGACACACCAGAAGAGGGCTTCGGATCCTATTACAGAAGGTTGTGAGCCACCATGTGGTTGCTGAGAATTGAACTCAGGACCTTTGGAAGAACAGTCAGTGCTCTTAACCACTAAGCCATCTCTCCAGCCCCCCACCCTCCACCCCCACCCCCCAAAAAACGTCCTCTTGATTTCTCATTTTGGAAGGCATTTAAATCAGCTGGGTTGTGGTTTGAAAGAGGTCCTATGTGTATGGTAGAAAAATGACCGGCCTCAACTCCTAGATTACCCCTTCCAGGCCTGGATACTGTGGTTTTAATCCATGGGCTCCAGCCAGTCGCCTGCAGATGGCTAAGAGGAAAAAAAGGCAGTGACTTGGCAATGTGTCAAAGTCTCGCCCCACCACCCCTTCCCCCACTGGAAGCTAAGATTCCTGGCAGTCAAAGAGAGGGTTTTCTCCAGAACACAATTACAGTAATGCTCTGGCCAGTCAGTCCCTAGATTTCACAGGGCAGGAGAACATCTGTGATTTGGGAAGTTGAAAGAAACTCCAATTTCAAAAATTGATAAGAGACTAAGAAAAACTCTAAGAGGCAGGCAAGACTGATCTACCAGTAAGGGTGCCTGACACAAAGCCTGGCAACTGACTAGATCCTCAGAACCCACATGGGGGCGGAAGGGGAAAACCAACCCCACAAAGCTGCCTTTTGACCACTACAGCTATACATGCTGCACCAGGTGCATGCTCACATGTAACCACACCATAATAATAAATATAACATTTCAAAGAAATTTTTGAAAGTATAGAAAAAAAAGACAGACTCTAAGGAAGTCTAAGAGAAAGACCAAAGGCCGTATAGAACAGGTGGGAATGGGTGGGAGAGTCAGTGATGTCTGGGCATTCGGGTTGGTAAAGTGGATGACTTGTATACATATATATACATTTATAAGTATATGCATGTATATATATTCCACTTTGTTATGCTATCAAGTAAGGATGAGACTTCAGTAACTGCAGACCTATGGTGACTTCTCAGCTTGAAGTATAAATGATAATATTTGAACTCAGAGTCACATACAGGGAAGCAATGGATCTAAACTGGTTTTTCCTACTCTTTACATCCCATTTTGTTACTGGAAAAATCTTGGTGATGATACTGTTAAAACCATCACACACACACATACACGCACACACACACAAACACACACATACGTTTTGTCCTGGTGTACACCTGAATCTCTAGTTACTCAGGAGGCTGGAGGCAGGGGCATCAATTGATTCTAGCAGTAGTTCAGAGACCATATAGCAAGACCCATCTAAAAGCATGACAAAACAACAAAATAGCAATGAAAAGGGCAAGGCAATGGTGGCACACACTTTGAATCCCAGTGCTCAGGAAGCAGAGGCAGAAGCAGGTGGATCTCTGTGAGTTCAAGGCCAGCCTAGTCTAGGACAGCCAGGGCCACACAGAGAGTCTTGAAATTAAAAAATTAAAAAAAAAATAATCGAAAAACCAAAAAAAAAAAAAAAAAGGGGGGGGGGACAAAAAGCCCTTGATGATTTCTTCAGGGAAAAACCAATAACAACAAAACAGCTAGCAGTGCTAAAGTTTTTCATAAAGTATATATTGTCGGTAGCTTCATTTCTTGTTTTCTCTCTGTGTCTTTCTTTCTTTCTTTTTTGTTTTTGTTTTTGTTTTTTTTTTTTTCAAGACAGGGTTTCTCTGTGTAGCCCTGGCTGTCCTGGAACTCACTCTGTGGACCAGGCTGGCCTCAAACTCAGAAAACCACCTGCCTCTGCCTCCCAAGTGCTGGAATTAAAGGCATGCGCCACCACTGCCCGGCTCTTTCTTCCTTCCCTTCCTTCCTTCCTTCCTTCCTTCCTTCCTCCTCCTCTTCTTCCTCCTCCTCTTCCTCCTCCTCCTCCTATTCTTCCTCCTCCTTCTTTGCTTTTTTCAAGACAGGGTTTCTCTGTGTTCCCTTGGCTGTGATAAAACTAGCTCTGTAGATCAGGCTGTTTTGGAACTCACAGAGATCTGCCTGCCTCTGCCTTCCAAGGGCTAAGATTTTGTTCTTTTATTTTTTCTTTTCTTCGTTTTTTTTTTTTTTTTTTTTTTGCTTTTTAGGGCTAAGATTATAAAGCCACTACTGTCCAACTATTTTTCTTCAATGATTCATTTTTATCTTATGTGTGAGTGTTTTGCTGCATGCATGTCTGCACCTCATGTACGTCTGGTGCCTGCAGAGGCCAGAAGAGGGCGTCAGATCCCCTGGAATTGGCTGTAGACTCTTGTGAGCCGCCATGTGGTGTTGGCAAGTGAACCTGGGTCCTCTGTTAGAGTAGCCAGTACTCTTGATCACTGAGCCATCTCTCCCGCCCATTTTATATTTCAAAACATGAAAATATGTTTAAAAAATAACATACATAGTACATGGTGTTTTTAAAATGACACAAGAGGTGGTTCAAGTCGTAAACCCGAGTCTCAGCCCCAGGACTCACAGGACAGGAGAGGACCACCTCCTGTGGGTTGTTCTCCAGCCTCCAAGCACACACCCCTGCCACACAGAACAAACAAGCAAATAGATTAATCATTTTAAAATTAAAAATGAAACAATACAGAGAGAAGAACAAAGCCATCCTTCCCACTTACTCTCTTTCACAGTAACTTCTCCTATGCAGGTCTGGGGATGGCGGGGAATGCACACATATTCTGAGAATTTGAATATGGTTGGAGTGCGCACCCCAAAGAACGGGTATGTTGAAAACACTGGTTCTCGATGTAGCAACTGCCTGAAGTGGAAAGGGATTAGGTAGGTCACTGGGGTAGGTGCTGCTATCAGAAGGGACCTGTGGAGGATCATGGGCCACCACTTCTGACAGAAGGCAGTATGACAAAGGAGCAATGCAGCCTCCCTTCCCAGTCTTGGGAGCTCTAGCTCTCTCTACATACTCCTACCATGATGGACCTCATGCAAGCAGGACCACCCAACGCTTGAACTTCTCACTCAATATTTGTGAACTAAAAATTAAACCTTTGGAGGGCTGGAGAGATGGCTGAGAGGTTAAGAGTACTGACTGCTCTTCCAGAGGTCCTGAGTTCAATTCCCAGCAACCACATGGTGGCTCACAACCATCTGTAATGGGATCCAATGCCCTCTTCTGGTGTGTCTGAAGACAGCTACAGTGTACTCATAATATATAAGATTAAACTTTTGGGGGGGAGGGGGGTCCTGGCTCTCCGACTCAAGGTCTTATGCATGCTAGATAATGCTCTCCCACAGGAAATCACAACTACAACACCTACATTTTTCAGATAGATTTTATTCATGTAGTATAGGTTAGCTTTGAATTCATAATCCTCCTGCCTCCACCTCCAAGTGCTAGAATTATAGGCATACATCACTCTAGGCTTAACCTATTTTCTTTCTAAGTAGCAATGCAAAAATGTATTAATAAACATCTTTGAAAAATTTTTACAAGTTGTTTTCATACTGTCTTGTATTTTGTTTTTCCTACTAGATAATCTATAGAAAATTGTGTTTTAGCCGAGCAGTGGTGGCACATGCCTTTAATTCCAGCACTTGGGAGGCAGAGGCAGGTGGATTTCTGAGTTTGAGGCCAACCTGGTCTACAGAGTGAGTTCCAGAACAGCCAGGGCTACACAGAGAAACCCTGTCTAGAAAAAACCAAAATAATAATAATAATAATAATAATAATAATAATAATAATAATAATTGTGTTTTAAGTTTAGTGACTAATGTTTGTTTGTTTTTTGTTTTTTTGAGACAGGTAGACCAGGCTGGCCTCGAATGCAGAAATCTGCCTGCCTCTGCCTCCCAAGTGCTGGGATTAAAGGTGTGTGCCACCACTGCCGGGCTAATGTTTGTTTTTTAAGATTAAAAAAAAAAGACTAATTCACTGGGCAGTGATGGCACATGCCTTTAATCCCAGCACTCTGGAGGCAGAGACAGTTGGATCTCTGTGGCTTTGAGGCCAGTCTGGTCTAGAGACAGACAAGGCTATGTAGTGAGCCCTGCCTCAGGAAAAAAAGAAAAAGAAAAAGATTTGTTTTTATTATTTTTAATTATGTGCATGTTTGTATGTTTGTATGTGGGTATGTGCACATGAGGGCACAGGCTGGAAGAGGCTTTGGATGCCCTGGGGCAAGATGGGTAAGATGGCTGTGAACTACATGATGTGGGTGCTGGGGAACCAGACTCAGGTTCTCTGGAAGAGCAGCAAGTGCTCTTAACCCTTAGCCATCTCCCCAATAATAAAGAGTGTGTGTGTGTGTGTGTGTGTGTGTGTGTGTGTGTGTAGAAAGGTACATGTGTCTACTCTTGTACATGGAGGTCTTTCTGCTGTTATGTGAGTTATGGGAATCAAACTCAGGTCACCAGGCAAGCCCTTTACCTGCTGAGCCATCTGCTGGACTTGAAAGTCAAAAGTTTTGTTTTGTTTTGACACAGGATCTCAGTGATCCCCAGCTAGCCTGGAACTCTGCTAGTCTCTTGTGTGTTTTTTAGAAATCATTTTACTCCATGTTTGTACATGTGTCTCTGTCAGTAAATGGTATGGAGGCAGAAGGCATCAGAGGCCTTCCTTGTAGCTGCTGCTACAGGTAATTGTGAGCTAGTGGGTGCTCTTGATCCTTCGCCTTCTCCCCACACCCACTAGTATAAGTGTTAGGGACTGAACTCTGGTCTTCTGGAAGAGCAGTAATCATCCTTTATTACCGAGCGACCTCCAGCTCCTCCACTTCCTTTATGAGACAAGATCTGGGATTCATCAAATAGCTAGGCTGGCTGCAGCAAGCCACAGGGGTCTCTGCTTCTCCCAGTGCTGGGATCACAAGCACACATCACCATGCCTTATGGATTCTTTGGCTCAAATCCAGATCCTCATGCTAGGTGCGGCAACTTTGATAACTGAACTAATTCCCCAACCCTTGTATCTTCCATTTCTTTAACCGAACTTCCACGGACACTGTTTACTGAAGCAAGAAACCTGTCTGGGACAGGATGTTCAGGAGTGTAGTTTATTATGGGACAGATGTGTAAGTGATAAAGCTGCAATCTACTCCTTGTAGAACTTGGCGATGTGGCCACCCTTAACTATAAAGGAGGATGGATGGTCTAATTGTGTGTCCAGAAGAGGAAATGGGTCTGATAAATTGCTGGCTGGTAGATGCTACAAGTTCCCT
Source organism: Rhynchomys soricoides (assembly GCA_019843965.1). NCBI lineage: Eukaryota > Metazoa > Chordata > Mammalia > Rodentia > Muridae > Rhynchomys > Rhynchomys soricoides. The sequence continues at coordinate 7,379,481 of JADRCH010000006.1, read as the reverse complement.
GACTGCCTCTGGAATACTTAATTCTTGAGTTCTAAGTGGATGAAAAACAATACTGTCCAGTTTACAAGAAAATGCTTTTTTCCTTTAGACAGAGTCCCAATGTGTATGTAGCCTAGGCTGGTCTGGAACTTGCTCTGCAGACTAGGAGAGCCACCTGTATCTTGTCTTCCAAGTGCTGCTATCAGAGGTATGTGCCACTATGTTTGGCTTGGAACAAATTTTAAGAAAAGGTCTTGTTAGGTAGTCTGAACTAACTTTGAACACGGTTTTCCTGCCTCAACTTCCTCCCAAATGCTGGGACTATAGACATTTACCCATCACACCTAAAGGAGGTTTTGCTAAATTATCTTGAGGGGCTAGAGATATAGCTCAGTGGTTAAAATCACTTGCTCTTGCAGAAGATCCTGGTTTGGTTCCCAGAACCTATGTGGTGTTTCACAACTGTCTGTGACTCCATTTGCATGTGTCTAATGCCTTCTTCTGGCCTCAGGGATACCAAGCATGCATGTGGGGCACATGCATGTACACAGGCAAAGTACTCAGATATTAAAACAAAAATGAAAACAACAAAAACCTTAAAATTCACATGTATTTTTTTCTCTGACCACTAGTGGGCCCTTCTGTCTCGACAGCTAGCTAGCTTATGGCCTCTCCATCAGGCCAGTGGGTTATTAGCTTGTTGCTGACCAGCAGATTTTAGGATATAAATAGATGCATTTGTTGTCTGTCTGAGTCTTTTCCTGTAGTCAAGAACACTTATTCCTGCTGTTTGGCCAAGGTTATGAAGGCAGTTTCCTGAAGCCCTAAGAATGCACATGCTGTGTTTCCTATACTTCTATGCTACAGAAATACTTAATTGCCAGTGCTCAGATATTGGAGTGTAAAGGTGGATGTAGCTGAGCTGGGCTTGATGATGCACACACTTAGTCTCAGGATTAAGGAGATAGAAGTAGGCCTCTGAGTTTGAGGCCAGCCTGGTCTACAGAGAGTTCCAGGACAGCCATGGCTACACAGAGAAACCCTGTCTCAAAACAAAGAAACCAGAACAAAGATGGTTGTAATGGTAGTCTCTGCTGTCACTCCTGTCACAGCACCTTATGGTGAAAGGTATGGTAAAGACATTGGCATTAGCTTCTCTTCATAGACTCCACTTGTTTCATACTGCCTGTCCTTATACAGTAATTCTCTGAG